>JAJHIY020000660.1:562500-1110414 GCA_022114975.2 Lampris megalopsis
CTCTTTTTCTCACGCATCATCTTTGACCAGTAATCCTTGAACAGCTGATGGGTTAAAAGTGTCTCATTGTCAGCTCGTCCCCCTCCCCCCTGAGACTTTGCTGCTCCAGCCTCCCACATCATCTCCACTGACGAGAGCCAAAGCACTCTTGAGGACTCCAGAAACCATCAAGTTAAACTGACAGTTCCGCGTCAAACTCAAGCCAAGGCACCGACAACACACAGCCGACACCTCTTCAGTCAAACGCTGGTCCTGTACATGGACCTGAAGGAGGTCTGGGGGCTGGAGCAGCAGCCTGGCCCAGGTTGGGGAAACACTGCTCTTAACAAAGACCCCGAGAAGAAGCGGCCTATGATAAAAAAGGGGGTCCTGTTTGACCAAACCAGCAGACCTCCTCCTTATTCTCACGGAGCCCTAAAGTCAGTGTGCGCGCTGTTGCATCCGAACCAATAGCCGTGTATAGGACACGTCCACCCGACAGGTGTCTGAGGGGTGACTTGGCTTAGAACGTGGACACGACCCCCAGATCCTCTGTTGGTTTGAATTAAGACCCCTCGCGTTTGTATCGAGTCTGTTTCAGAAACAACGTGGCGGTATTCAGCCGTGTCCTGCCGAATCGGAACCAGAATACTGTATTCACCCCGACCACTCACAGCTCATATTGCATCGTGGAAGTGGAAGTAAACACAGCCGTGTAGGGTGATTTAGCCTTACTCGAGCTCGCACCTTTTAGCGATTTGATTAAAATGGGATTTGTTTGCTCCGACTTCCTATTGGAGCGCTGCTCGTAATAAACGCACGGTTTTACGCGCGGCTATTGCGCACGCATTACGCAGCGTTGCAGTTCGCCGTCGATGTTAAAGTTTGACCATGTGAATGAGAGGTTTCTCGGTGAGCCCATGACTTTGTTTTCTCGCCTGCTGGGGGAGAGGGCTCTCCAGTCTCCCTACCCAGCATCAACAAGTGCTCTCTCTCTCTCTCTCTCTCTCTCTCTCCCACCGTCCGCACCCGCGCCTTTCACATGCAAATGGACGCGCATGAGAGAGCCATCTCCACTGCTATTGGTCTGCACGCTGGCGTACGATCGCACAAGAGGGGAGAAGTTTTTTTTGTACCAGCACCAAGTTCTGCTCGGTTGGTGGAGAGAGTCACGCTCCGGGTCGGGCTGTTCGTCAGGTTGGAGAGAAAGCGAGAGAGAGGAAGGTGTCCCGTTTCCCAGCGTCTCCCTCAGAGGAATGAATGTGAAGTTTGAAGCGGGCTCGCACGCCACCGCTGCCGGGCTTCTGTTACGCGGGTGTGTCCTCGACTGATTAGCTCATTCGGAACAGCCGGTACTCCCTGTTTTACCTGACGCACGACGTGCAGCGCGCCCGGCGGATTACCTGGTCACGAGTCGCCAGGTAGAAGGAGACAAAAGTTTGAGTGAGTTTGAGAGCGAGAGAGAGCGAGAACGAGAGCGAGAGAGAGGGGGAGAGAGAGAGGGAATTTAGCTCTTTATCATTTGTTTCAGGCGCAGAAACACGCGGTGAAGATGTACAGCATGATGGAACACGAGCTGAAGCCCACCGGCCAGCCCCCGTCGCACCAGACCTCCCAGGGCATGTCCCCGGTCACCGGCAGCATGACGGCGAACATGGTAGGCAACGGCAACTCGCATCCGACCTCCAAGACCGCGTGTCCGCCCGGGGGCGACCCCATGGACAAAGTCAAGAGACCCATGAACGCCTTCATGGTGTGGTCGCGCGGCCAGAGGCGCAAGATGGCCCAGGAGAACCCCAAAATGCACAACTCGGAGATCAGCAAGCGGCTGGGCGCCGAGTGGAAGCTGCTCACCGACGCCGAGAAGCGGCCCTTTATCGACGAGGCCAAGCGGCTCCGGGCCGTGCACATGAAGGAGTACCCGGACTACAAGTACAAGCCGCGCCGCAAGACCAAGCCCCTGCTGAAGAAGGACGCGCAGGTGAACAAGTACCCGCTGTCCGCCGGGAACCTGCTGGCGGCGGCGCAGGGGCAGAGCGCCAGTCCCAGGATGGACAGCTACAGCTGGGGCCCCGCTGGGGGGTACGCCGCCATGCAGGGCGAGGCCCTCGGCTACACGCAGCAGATCCACCGCTACGACCTGTCAGCCCTCCAATACCCCCCTGCGATGACGGCCGCGCAGACCTACATGAACGGAGCGAACTCCTACAGGTGAGCTTCCTGGTTTGAACAGGTGCGTGCGTGCGTGCGTGCGTGTGTCGGTTGTAGAAATGTACATTTGTGGGTGTTGTGACGGGCAACGCTGCCGAGGAGAAACTGTCAAAACCTGAAGGATTTCTTTCAAGTCGTAGACATGCGGCCCGACGGGCAAGCTGGAGGATTAAAGCGGATCATGGGGTTTCTCTGCAACGCAACCTCTCAGTGGTTCGGGAGAATATGGCTGCTAGTTGGAAATGCGATGGTAAAACATTTCATGACTGAATAAGCCCATGGTTCTGTCCCTCAACCTTGTGGCGAAAAGGACGGCGAGCCTAAAACATCCTGTAGGCCAGAATACCGGTACCACCGAGTTTCTGGCCCCTAACTTGCTTCTGCGGCGAATCCATAGATTGTCTGTCCTGTTTTCGGGCAAATATGACATTTTGTCTGGAATACCTGCTCTCTAAAAAACGAAGACATACGAACTTGATTCTAAGGCGGCACATAATAAATTCCACAACACCTAAAATCAAGATGATTAAGTAAATCGTCACTTCTAGATCTCACAATACGTGTTTTGGGGAAACCAGATTCGTTTGCTTCACCCTCTGAATTCTAACAAAACCTAACGTTCCAGCAAATACCAATTTACCTGTTTTACGGGACATTTGTAAAGTTTCACCATCTGTGAAGATGACACTTAATTAGATATAACCCAACTCCTGGCGTTAATACGGCCGTGTAATAACACGCGGCGACCTGGGAAAAGCGGGCAGGAAGGGGTGTAAATCAGCCGTGCAGCACTTTGTTCTCATGTGCAGACGGTCTTGCGTGATCCAGAATACAACCGCCATGTGTTCCACGGGTATGGCCAGGTGAGCTTCATGTGTGGTCCTCCACCCACAAGCTCCGCTTCATCTCAATGTAAACAACTGGCTTTCTCTCTGAGGCTGGGATGACGTCTCAGCCCAAGAACTGCCCAAACAAACCTGACAGAACCTCCTGAACGCTCTTGAACATCCTGCACAGAGCCGTGCCCAAGGCATGTAGCGCCTCAGACTGCCCAGCAAAACCTCATCAAATTAGATTGTGAAAACATGTCCTGCTGTCGGTTGTCTAACCTGTCGGGGCCTGTCCCGAAGACGGCGTGCTTCACAAGACCAGATTTATGAAGATAATCACAATGTCCCTTCTGACTCACTCCCTTCTGACTGCACCAAGGACTCTCCAGCCTTTTGCAGGTCTCAAGTAAAGGGATGGTCCTGCAGAAGTAGGACGTATTACCCTTTGTATGTAGCAGTGCTTATGACGTTGACCTCCAACCCATTTAGGATGCAGAGGTTTTGTGTGCAGAGCTGTAATCTTAATTAGCATCTTAAATCTTGAATTAGCATAATAACCATAGCCTGACAGTAGTTAAGGGTGGGTCTTCCAAATAAAAACGCCAACAACAACAACGACGCATTACTGGTGTTTGGTCTGATGCCACTGGGACAGCCAGCGTAGATCCTGTGGTTCTCTGTAGAACTTTAAAGTTGCTGACTTGATCTTCTGGGACATGTTCAGAATTGGACCGGTGCGACTGGGGAAAACCGTTTTTAGGAGGCGACGGACACCGGACTTGTGTTGATCATTGAATACGCAGCAGCCCCCTCCTTCAGTTGCTAATTCAGAGACTAGAGCAGCTTTTCATGATTATGAATAAGACATATTGCGTTCAAAACGACACATTGCAGTTCAGGAAGGCACGTCCTGTCGTTTCATAATGGAGGTACAGGAGTGAAGAGAAATGCTCGCTATCGTCGCCTGAAAATCATTTTAAAACTGAAATTCACATTTTTCTTGTTATATCCAAGTCTTGATTTTAAACTTGTGACATGGCAGCAGTAATGGACTTGTAGTCATTCTTACAAATCGTTTTTCTACCATCCCCACTTGAAGTAATGACACTACATTTGGATGCCATATGTATAATTCACTTTGTTAGATGAAGATCAAAATTCCTATGTTGCTCCGCCTCTGTGCAGTACGCCTATTTGTTCAACAAGTTGTCACCTCGCCGAGTGACTGAGCATCCAGCCTTCCCGTCTCAGCCAGAACGGGTCGTCTTGTCCAAGACGACCCGTTCTGGCTGAGACGGGAAGGTCTCAAAACGTCTCCTTAGCAAACCGGATCTCCATCAGTAGACTGTAGCGGTGTGTGTCGTTGATTTCATGCTGTGTCCTGAGTGGACTGTGTGGACTTTACCCTCCTCCTCTGTCTCCTGCCCCACAGCCCCATGTCTTACAGCAGCAGCCCGCAGCAGCCCAGTCCCGTCACCATGTCCATGGTCAAGCCGGAGCCCGTGTCCCACTCGCCTCCAAACGGGACCCCCAACCACCACCGGGGGCCTCTCCAGGGTGACCTCAGGGACATGATCAGCATGTACATCCCAGGAGACACCAGCGACCCCACAGCGGCGCAGAGAGGCTACACCAGTGTCCAGCAGCACTACCTCAGCGGAACAGTCCCCCTGACACACATCTGAAGAGGAGGAGCGCTGCAGGGCATGCTGGGATTGACTGACTGAACTCTTGTGGGAGAACAGTGTTGGCAGGTCTTACGTGGGGGACAGGTCCATTCATGCACATGTTGCTGGCTTGGGTGAGAAGGCTGGAGTCAGATGTGAGACATTAGATTAGGGGCTGTGTGGGGACTCCGATGTGAGGATACGTGCACACATGTAGTGCCTGCGTTGCTCGATGCGCTCCGGCTTCACACAAGCTGCAGCTTCTTGTAAAGGCTATTTTTCTACCTCTTCATGTTTAGGACAACAGAAATCTGTCCCAGCTTGACCCCACACACAAACACAGAGTTGGCCCTCCTGCCAATATATTTTCAATGGACTTCTTTCCACGAAGGACCACGGTAAAGATAAGCAGCTTGCTGCGGTGTACATATTGTGAATTCAGCCCATGTTTGTTGTTAGAAGTTGACGGACGATATCTTGCGTCTGCAAAGCCGCGCTAATGCCTTGCGTTGCCACTTGACATGGCGGTGCCTTTCCCTTTAACGCCACCGTTGAGCCTCTCTAACTCGTCACGCGCTCACGCGGCCCAGACCTATGAAGGCGTCTCCCCAACGTCACCCCATCAGTGGGAAGTCTCTCATAGGCGCGGAGCCCTCGGCTCGTCCTCCTGCTCCTGATGGACCGCTTGGGAGGAGAAGCCTGAGCTCGTCTCAAGCTGTCCCGAGGCCGGTGTCACGCGAGGGCCCAGGGCGCCAGAACCCCAGCAGCGCACCTGTGCAGTCAACACATGGTTCCGCCTTCTGACGGGAACCAGTTCAGACCTCCTGCACTGGTGACCGTACAATCATGTGACTAGCAAGCGTTCTGGTGGTGCAACGTCACTGGCTGCTCTGAAGGGGAGGGGGGAGGGGGAGGGGGGGGTGAAACGAGGACGTGCACCACCTGAATAACAATGACTTGTTTTAAGTAATCTTTGGGCTTAGTCGAGTAGGGGCTTCTTCTTCTTCTTCTGGTTTAATGATCTCAGTGCTGTTGGGTGGCACCGCTGTTTGCCTGTTGGACAATCGTGACTGCATCCAATGTGAACAATGGCGATCTAGCTCTACTTTTAAAATGGGTAATGCTTTTTAGAGAACGGGCCTAGTTGTTTCTCGGTAGAAGACACTAAACCACGAGTCTGGCCTGTTGCGCCCGGCGCTGCGTCCACTCAGCAGCGGGCGACTAGAGGTGGTGCTGTGCCAGCACTGCTGCGGGCGTAACTTTAAATCTGTTGTAAGTTTAAAATTGATTAATATCTGCTGTGTTTTACTGGGGTAGCAGTGTTTTTATTTGAGTAATTTTGCAGCGTATCCCAAGTTGCTCTTATTTACTGGACGAAACTTGATGTGAAATGTTCACTTTCCTTGTAAGGGTTTTACCTGGAAAGAGAAAATAACTTTTAAGTGACACATTTTTAAAAATACATTTGAAAATTAAACAACAAACTTGGGGGAAACTAAATGTATGTTTTTTTTAAAAAAAAATTTCTAAACATTGTTTTTAGGTCCTAGTTGTCTTCATTTTGAACCCATCTCACCATTGAAGGGAATGTATCGATGACTTTCATATTAAAAAAAAACTTCAAGCTTGTTTCTAAACTTTGATTTACTGTTTCAACTGTTTTCCTTCACTGAGGATTTAGCAAGATGCCTTTGTCACGGCTTTCTACGTCACAGTGCCTCTCAACCAGTTCCTCCAGCAAGCTCACCGGGGACTTCAACGGGGACTTGGTGAGGGACAGGAAGTGGCTTGCGTCGGTGGGCTGGGGAAAGTGGACACGTGGTGTGTGAATGTTTACAGTCCAAGTGGAGCGGGAAGGTTTATATTCTATTCTGTTTTCTCATGTTGATGCACCCACCTGTAAATGATGTAAGAAAGTTCTGCAGCATCCATGTATATAATGTGTACATATATTTCTGAGGCTCTTATACTAAGGGTCTTCATTCTTGATTAAAAAAACATGGCAATGATGAACAATAAGTAAAAAAACCCCAAAATAAAATAGATTTTCATTGCTGGCACAAGTCTGCTTAATGCGTGGAAGAGGTGTGCTCAATGCGCCGTCGCCAGGGCCGCTACTGACTCCAACAGACTGAAGACTAGAAGCGCAGAACTCGTTTTCCCAGCAGCACGTCAGTTCCGGCATGCATGAGGATCAGTGGACATGATGGACAGATCATGGACCAGTCAAATGGCCGAGTCTTACAGTCTCTGGCTGCTTTTCAGGCTCAGTGGCCATGCATGGGCCTGCCGTCTCATACAGTTATGATTATTAATATCCTGTTATTATTATTATACACTTGATATTAGCAGTGGGACGAGTCAAAACCTCATGGTTCGATACGTGTCACGGTTCGGGCTCACGATTTGGATTCAGTACGGTACAGTGGACGGCTTGGCGAGCACGAGACAAAACACACCGCAGCTCTACTGTTCCTCTACTTTCCGCACGAGGCCCAGCACGTTGGCGTTATCACGGCACGTATTCTAACGAAACGCCAGTGCAGAGGCTCCAACATTTTGTGCCGTCTTTCCCTGTTGTGTAAAACAGCTGCTTTACTATAAACGTTAAAAAACACAGGAACGACCAAGGCGGTCATTTTGACCGTTTTGGATTCTCAAAGTTTAATAACTTTGTGGGAAAAAAAGACACAGACCTGCCGCCCCCTCAGTGCTCCTAAAACTGCATATAGTATTTGCATTAAAATGAGTTTTAGATCAACTGCACAAAAAGTTATAAGATCTACCCGAAACGACCATGAGCGGTCAAAATGACCACGCGTAATATCAGTATTTATGACGTGTGTTGGTGGCGTGGCGTCATTTCCTTCCCAGCGCTCAGTTCTGTTTTTACACGTCACGTTTTATAGGCCTTGCTACGTGTGTTGGAGCAGCAACACGTGTTTCCTGTTTTGTTCTTCAGGTGTTGTGTCCAACATGTGTGGGTACAGACGCACCATGACTACCACCAAGACGTGGCGGTACTTACAGGCGTTGGACGGCGGCCATTTTGAGTTGTTTGAAAAACAGTAGTGTAACCATCGCGGCTGTGTGGACTCGCTAGCCCGTTGGCTAACGGGTCGGAACCTTTAATCGACTGTTTAACGTTCGCGTCCCGGTTGCGGCGGTTCCCGGCGGCTTCCCGAATTCAGTACAGTAATAAAGTTGTTAAAATGTTAAGTTTGGTGTCAGTTAGTTTCATTACAGACATACTAACATATGTAATGCATTAATATCTCAACTGCATATTTATCTTGACACAATATAGAATTTAAAAACCAGCCGTCATTTTGACCGCCCATGGTCGTTCTAGTAGTAGCAGTGAAATCCCAGTCGTTGTAGTGTTAATAAAACCCGAGCCCGCGAAATGGGGAGCGTCTCGAACCGTGAAGACCGTATCGAACGATTCGGAATTCGATCCAGTATCGTCCCACCCCTAGTTAATCTGAGCTGCTTCCGTCTTTAGGTCACACAGCAACAAGTTGATCATGAAATAAGTTATATTAATCTGATATGTAGGGTGATATTAAAGTGATATGAAGGGTGATATTAAAGTGAGATGAAGGGTGATATTAATCTGATATGTAGGGTGATATTAAAGTGATATGAAGGGTGATATTAAAGTGAGATGAAGGGTGATATTAAAGTGAGATGAAGGGTGATATTAAAGTGAGATGAAGGGTGATATTAAAGTGAGATGAAGGGTGATATTAAAGTGAGATGAAGGGTGATATTAAAGTGATATGAAGGGTGATATTAAAGTGAGATGAAGGGTGATATTAAAGTGAGATGAAGGGTGATATTAAAGTGAGATGAAGGGTGATATTAAAGTGAGATGAAGGGTGATATTAAAGTGATATGTAGGGTGATATTAAAGTGAGATGAAGGGTGATATTAAAGTGAGATGAAGGGTGATAATAAAGTGAGATGAAGGGTGATATTAAAGTGATATGAAGGGTGACATTAAAGTGATATGAAGGGTGATATTAAAGTGAGATGAAGGGTGATATTAAAGTGATATGAAGGGTGATATTAAAGTGATATGAAGGGTGATATTAAAGTGATATGAAGGGTGATATTAAAGTGATATGAAGGGTGATATTAAAGTGAGATGAAGGGTGATATTAAAGTGAGATGAAGGGTGATATTAAAGTGATATGAAGGGTGATATTAAAGTGATATGAAGGGTGATATTAAAGTGAGATGAAGGGTGATATTAAAGTGAGATGAAGGGTGATATTAAAGTGATATGAAGGGTGATAGTAAAGTGAGATGAAGGGTGATATTAAAGTGATACGAAGGGTGATATTAAAGTGATACGAAGGGTGATAATAAAGTGAGATGAAGGGTGATATTAAAGTGATATGAAGGGTGATATTAAAGTGAGATGAAGGGTGATATTAAAGTGATATGAAGGGTGATATTAAAGTGAGATGAAGGGTGATATTAAAGTGAGATGAAGGGTGATATTAAAGTGAGATGAAGGGTGATATTAAAGTGATATGAAGGGTGATATTAAAGTGAGATGAAGGGTGATATTAAAGTGATACGAAGGGTGATATTAAAGTGAGATGAAGGGTGATATTAAAGTGATACGAAGGGTGATATTAAAGTGATACGAAGGGTGATATTAAAGTAATACGAAGGGTGATATTAAAGTGAGATTAAGGGTGATATTAAAGTGATACGAAGGGTGATATTAAAGTGATATGAAGGGTGATATTAAAGTGAGATGAAGGGTGATATTAAAGTGATACGAAGGGTGATATTAAAGTGATATGAAGGGTGATATTAAAGTGAGATGAAGGGTGATATTAAAGTGAGATGAAGGGTGATATTAAAGTGATATGAAGGGTGATATTAAAGTGAGATGAAGGGTGATATTAAAGTGAGATGAAGGGTGATATTAAAGTTAGATGAAGGGTGATATTAAAGTGAGATGAAGGGTGATACTAAAGTGATATGAAGGGTGATATTAAAGTGAGATGAAGGGTGATATTAAAGTGATATGAAGGGTGATATTAAAGTGATACAAAGGGTGATATTAAAGTGATATGAAGGGTGATATTAAAGTGATATGAAGGGTGATATTAAAGTGAGATGAAGGGTGATATTAAAGTGACATGAAGGGTGATATTAAAGTGACATGAAGGGTGATATTAAAGTGATATGAAGGGTGATATTAAAGTGAGATGAAGGGTGATATTAAAGTGACATGAAGGGTGATATTAAATTGAGATGAAGGGTGATATTAAAGTGAGATGAAGGGTGATATTAAAGTGAGATGAAGGGTGATATTAAAGTGATATGAAGGGTGATATTAAAGTGAGATGAAGGGTGATATTAAAGTGAGATGAAGGGTGATATTAAAGTGAGATGAAGGGTGATATTAAAGTGAGATGAAGGGTGATATTAAAGTGAGACGAAGGGTGATATTAAAGTGAGATGAAGGGTGATATTAAAGTGAGATGAAGGGTGATATTAAAGTGAGATGAAGGGTGATATTAAAGTGAGATGAAGGGTGATATTAAAGTGATATCAAGGGTAATATTGAAGTGAGATGAAGGGTGATATTAAAGTCATATCAAGGGTGATATTAAAGTGATATCAAGGGTAATATTGAAGTGAGATGAAGGGTGATATTAAAGTGAGATGAAGGGTGATATTGAAGTGATATCAAGGGTAATATTGAAGTGAGATGAAGGGTGATATTAAAGTCATATCAAGGGTGATGTTATATTGAGATGAAGGGTGATATTAAAGTGATATGTAGGGTATTTATTACCAGATTGGTATCCTCACATGAAGACACTGGGCCGGTAAAACCCAGGAAATGTTAGCCCAACAACTAATGAAAAAAAAAAGTTGAATTTACTTGAAGTGACACCAAGTGGCTCCATGCAGATGTGTCCAATAGCGTTTAATCGTTGAAAACAGAATTAATCAAGTTTCGTAGAAGCAAGGCTACGTAACGCAACCACTTGACAAGACAATCCAACTTTGCTGTTATGTGAATTGAAGGATCGCCGTGTTGAGGTAAATGTACTCGTCAGCCTGCTGGATGTTATATGTTGTAACAGCCACACACGACAGTGGTGAGTAAATTCAACAACGTGACGAGATATTAACTCAGCTGTCACTCAAACTATGACCTCATCGTTCACATCAGTAGTGAAAATAACAAGCTGGCATCCATTCAGTCCCCCTGAACTCTGCCGTGTCTGAGCATGCGCCGCAGGCTGAGCCGCTACCCGTGGGGGGGGTGTCAAACTAAAAAGTGGACGCGGAGGGACTCAACAAACGTTTGGCTGGACAGCGCGGGGGGAGGGGAGGGGAGGGGATGGGAGGGGGATGGTTATGGAGGGGCAAAGGGGCTGCGGCGCGTAGAAAGATTTAAAGGTCGATCATTTACTTTCTTCACTTTATCCACTTTTACACCCCCCCCACACTTCTCCTTTCCTCTCTCTCTCTCTCTCCCTCTCTCTCTCTCCCCGAGAGAAAGCGGCAGGGCCCGTCCGTAATTGGCCGTTTCGGAGGCACATTGTCCGCGGCTTTTGAGCTCGCAGGTGCACATAGTAAAGCCACCGAGTCCTCGGCAGCTCCCCCGGGCCGCATTGTTCCTGCTCTGCCGCTCCCCCACCGAGCAGAAAATTAGCGCTGCATTGGAGGGCTTCGTCCTCCCCTCTCTCCCCTCTCTCCCCTCTCTGCCTGGCTCAGGCTTAACCCTTTCACCCACCGCGGCCATTCTCATGGAAATGGAAGTAGCCCGCACCGGCTAATCGGCGAGAGAGGGGAGGGGATGGAGACATGGGAGAGAGAGAGAGAGAGAGAGAGAGAGAGAGAGAGAGAGAGAGAGAGAGAGAGAGAGAGAGAGAGAAAGAGAGAGAGAGAGAGAGAGAGAGAGAGAGAGAGAGAGAGATGAGTGCGTCAAGGATGAGGCGGAGTGAAAGAATGAATGAAGGGGGGGGGCGTGCGTAAACCCCCGCGATATAGGTTGTGTGTCCAACTCTTTTCTCTGTTTCGACATTCATCAGTAATCTCTGTCCGACACGCGGCTGCTTTCCCCAGCAGCTCAGCCCGGAACAGTAAAGAATCAAGCAGGCCGCCGGTACCGGTACCGGTACCGGGCCACTACACAACACTCCCTTACCAGAGGAGCTGGGTCTGACTAGGGAAACCAGAGGAGCTGGGTCCGACTAGGGAAACCAGAGGAGGTGGGTCCGACTAGGGAAACCAGAGGAGCTGGGTCTGACTAGGGAAACCAGAGGAGCTGAGTCTGACTAGGGAAACCAGAGGAGCTGAGTCTGACTAGGGAAACCAGAGGAGCTGGGTCTGACTAGGGAAACCAGAGGAGCTGAGTCTGACTAGGGAAACCAGAGGAGCTGGGTCTGACTAGGGAAACCAGAGGAGCTGAGTCTGACTAGGGAAACCAGAGGAGCTGGGTCTGACTAGGGAAACCAGAGGAGCTGGGTCCGAATAGGGAAACCAGAGGAGCTGAGTCTGACTAGGGAAACCAGAGGAGCTGAGTCTGACTAGGGAAACCAGAGGAGCTGGGTCTGACTAGGGAAACCAGAGGAGCTGAGTCTGACTAGGGAAACCAGAGGAGCTGGGTCTGACTAGGGAAACCAGAGGAGCTGGGTCCGACTAGGGAAACCAGAGGAGCTGGGTCCGACTAGGGAAACCAGAGGAGCTGGGTCCGACTAGGGAAACCAGAGGAGCTGGGTCCGACTAGGGAAACCAGAGGAGCTGGGTCCGACTAGGGAAACCAGAGGAGCTGGGTCTGACTAGGGAAACCAGAGGAGCTGGGTCCGACTAGGGAAACCAGAGGAGCTGGGTCCGACTAGGGAAACCAGAGGAGCTGAGTCCGACTAGGGAAACCAGAGGAGCTTAGTCTGACTAGGGAAACCAGAGGAGCTGGGTCCGACTAGGGAAACCAGAGGAGCTGAGTCCGACTAGGGAAACCAGAGGAGCTGAGTCCGACTAGGGAAACCAGAGGAGCTGAGTCCGACTAGGGAAACCAGAGGAGCTGAGTCCGACTAGGGAAACCAGAGGAGCTGGGTCTGACTATGGAAACCAGAGGAGCTGGGTCTGACTAGGGAAACCAGAGGAGCTGGGTCTGACTAGGGAAACCAGAGGAGCTGGGTCTGACTAGGGAAACCAGAGGAGCTGGGTCTGACTAGGGAAACCAGAGGAGCTGGGTCCGACTAGGGAAACCAGAGGAGCTGGGTCCGACTAGGGATACCAGAGGAGCTGAGTCTGACTAATGAAAATGCATGAAGCACGGGCGTGGAAAGAACCCGAGCAAGTACATTAAGAACACATCAAGAAACTAATTACACACCCTGAAACCACCGCGGTTTGAACTACCAGAGAAGAAGAAGAAAGAATCACAATAATGGCGAGACCGGAGCTCTGCAGCGCAGGTTGGTGCATGCACATGCGGGGAGGGGAGGGGGAGGGGGTGAGGAGGTCGATGAGGGGCACCGCGGGAGGGTAGGGGGTGGGGGTAAGGTGGAAAGGGGGAGGTGGTGGTGGTGGGGATTTTCTGGTCGAATACATCCCATCTCTTAGCAACGAGCAGTGAGGCTTCAACAAGTGGTTGCCATGGATGTGGGAGCCGGGGCCGAACAAGCGCGCGGGACACACCGGCGGTGACTTTTAAAGTCCTCTGAACAGCTACGCACACACACACACGCACACACACACGCACGCACGCACACACACACACACACACACACACAGAGGCTTTGTGCGTGTGAGCGTGTGTGTGTGCGTGAGATCATCCACAAAGTTGTTTTCATCTGGGAGCTGGCCTTTACCTCGCTAACACACTTTCACTCATAAACTCAAATAAAGTCCAAAATGCCCAAGATAGAGATGCAGCTACACCTACAGGACTACCACAGCTACACCTACAGGACTACCACAGCTACACCAACAGGACTACCACAGCTACACCTACATTACTATCACAGCTACACCTACAGGACTACCACAGCTACACCAACATGACTACCACAGCTACACCAACATGACTACCACAGCTACACCAACATGACTACCACAGCTACACCAACATGACTACCACAGCTACACCAACATGACTACCACAGCTACACCTACATGACTACCACAGCTACACCTACATGACTACCACAGCTACACTAACATGACTACCACAGCTACACCTACATGACTACCACAGCTACACTAACATGACTACCACAGCTACACCTACATGACTACCACAGCTACACCAACATGACTATCACAGCTACACCTACAGGACTACCACAGCTACACCTACATGACTATCACAGCTACACAAACATGACTACCACAGCTACACCAACATGACTACCACAGCTACACCTACATGACTACCAAAGCTACACCAACAGGACTACCACAGCTACACCAACATGACTACCACAGCTACACCTACATGACTACCAAAGCTACACCAACAGGACTACCACAGCTACACCAACATGACTACCACAGCTACACCAACATGACTACCACAGCTACACTTACATGACTACCACAGCTACACTTACATGACTACCACAGCTACACCTACATGACTACCAAAGCTACACCAACAGGACTACCACAGCTACACCAACATGACTACCACAGCTACACCAACATGACTACCACAGCTACACTAACATGACTACAACAGCTACACTTACATGACTACCACAGCTACACTAACATGACTATCACAGCTACACTTACATGACTACTACAACTACACCTTAAAGACTACCAAAGCTACACTTACATGACTATCACAGCTACACTTACATGACTACCACAGCTACACTTACATGACTATCACAGCTACACTTACATGACTACCACAGCTACACTTACATGACTACCACAGCTACACTTACATGACTACCTCAGCTACACTTACATGACTACCTCAGCTACACTTACATGACTACCTCAGCTACACTTACATGACTACCACAACTACACTTCCATGACTATACCAGCTACACTTACATGACTATCACGGCTACACTTACATGACTACCACAGCTACACTTACATGACTACCTCAGCTACACTTACATGACTATCACAGCTACACTTACATGACTACCTGAGCTACACTAACATGATTATCACAGCTATACTTTCAGGACTACCAGAGCTACACGTTAAAGACTACCACAGCTACACGTTAAAGACTACCACAACCACGCTTACATGAATACCACAACTACACTAACATGACTATCACAGCTACATTTACATGACTATCACAGCTACACTTTAAAGACTACCACGGTTACACTCACATGACTACCACAACCACAATTTAAAGACTACCACAGCTACACTTACAACACTATCACAGCTACACTTACATGACAACCACAGCTACACATACATGACTATCACAGCTACACTTGCATGACTACCGCAGCTACACCAACATGACTACCACAGCTACACTTTAAAGACTACCACAGCTACACTTATTTGACTATCAAAGCTACACCAACATGACTACCACAGCTACACCAACATGACTACCACAGCTACACCAACATGACTACCACAGCTACACTTACATGACTACCACAGCTACACTTACATGAGTACCACAGCTACACTTACATGACTACCACAGCTACACCACCATGACTACCACAGCTACACTTACATGACTACCACAGCTACACTTATTTGACTATCACAGCTACACTTGTTTGACTATCAGAGCTACACTTACATGACTACCTCAGCTACACTTACATGACTATCAGAGCTACACTTACATGACTATCAGAGCTACACTTACATGACTACCACAGCTACACCAACATGACTACCACAGCTACACCAACATGACTACCACAGCTACACCTACATGACTATCACAGCTACACCAACATGACTACCACAGCTACACCTACAGGACTACCACAGCTACACCTACATGACTATCACAGCTACACCAACATGACTACCACAGCTACACCAACATGACTACCACAGCTACACTTACATGACTACCACAGCTACACCATCATGACTACCACAGCTACACTAACATGACTACAACAGCAACACTTACATGACTACCAGAGCTACACTAACATGACTACCACAGCTACACTTACATGACTACCACAGCTACACCAACATGACTATCATAGCTACACTTACATGACTACCACAGCTACACCTACATGACTATCACAGCTACACTTACATGACTACCACACCTACACTAACATGACTACCACAGCTACACCAACATGACTATCACAGCTACACTTACATGACTACCACAGCTACACTAACATGACTACCACAGCTACACCAACATGACTATCACAGCTACACTTACAAGACTATCACAGCTACACCTACATGACTATCACAGCTACACTTACATGACTATCAGGGCTAAACTTACATGACTATCACAGCTACACTTACATGACTACCTCAGCTACACTTACATGACTATCACAGCTACACTTACATGACTATCACAACTACACTTACATGACTACCTCAGCTACACTTACATGACTACCTCAGCTACACTTACATGACTACCACAGCTACACTTACATGACTATCACAGCTACACTTACATGACTACCTCAGCTACACTTACATGACTATCAGAGCTACACTTACATGACTACCATAGCTACACTTACATGACTATCACAGCTACACTTACATGACTACCTCAGCTACACTTACATGACTACCTCAGCTACACTTACATGACTACCACAGCTACACTTACATGACTATCACAGCTACACTTACATGACTACCACAGCTAAACTTACATGACTATCACAGCTACACTTACATGACTACTACAACTACACTTTAAAGACTACCAAAGCTACACTTACATGACTATCACAGCTACACTTACATGACTACCACAGCTACACTTACATGACTATCACAGCTACACTTACATGACTACCACAGCTACACTTACATGACTACCACAACTACACTTCCATGACTATACCAGCTACACTTACATGACTATCACGGCTACACTTACATGACTACCACAGCTACACTTACATGACTACCTCAGCTACACTTACATGACTATCACAGCTACACTTACATGACTACCTCAGCTACACTTACATGACTATCACAGCTACACTTACATGACTACCTGAGCTACACTAACATGATTATCACAGCTATACTTACATGACTACCACAGCTACACTTTCAGGACTACCAGAGCTACACTTACATGACTACCACAGCTACACTTACATGACTACCACAGATACACTAACATGACTATCACAGCTACACTTACATGACTACCACAGCTACACTTTCATGACTACCAGAGCTACACTTACAAGACTACCACAGCTACACTAACATGACTACCACAGCTACACGTTAAAGACTACCACAGCTACACGTTAAAGACTACCACAACCACGCTTACATGAATACCACAACTACACTAACATGACTATCACAGCTACATTTACATGACTATCACAGCTACACTTTAAAGACTACCACGGTTACACTCACATGACTACCACAACCACAATTTAAAGACTACCACAGCTACACTTACAACACTATCACAGCTACACTTACATGACTACCACAGCTACACTTACATGACAACCACAGCTACACATACATGACTAACACAGCTACGCTTACATGACTACCACAGCTACACTTACATGACTATCACAGCTACACTTGCATGACTACCGCAGCTACACCAACATGACTACCACAGCTACACTTTAAAGACTACCACAGCTACACTTATTTGACTATCAAAGCTACACCAACATGACTACCACAGCTACACCAACATGACTACCACAGCTACACCAACATGACTACCACAACTACACTTACATGACTACCACAGCTACACTTACATGAGTACCACAGCTACACTTAAATGACTACCACAGCTACACCACCATGACTACCACAGCTACACTTACATGACTACCACAGCTACACTTATTTGACTATCACAGCTACACTTATTTGACTATCAGAGCTACACTTACATGACTACCTCAGCTACACTTACATGACTATCAGAGCTACACTTACATGACTATCAGAGCTACACTTACATGACTACCACAGCTACACTTACATGACTACCTCAGCTACACTAACATGATTATCACAGCTACACTTACATGACTACCACAGCTACACTTTCATGACTACCAGAGCTACACTTACATGACTACCACAGCTACACTTACATGACTACCACAGCTACACCACCATGACTACCACAGCTACACTTACATGACTACCACAGCTACACTTATTTGACTATCACAGCTACACTTATTTGACTATCAGAGCTACACTTACATGACTACCACAACTACACTTACATGACTACCACAGATACACTAACATGACTACCACAGCTAAACTAACATGACTACCACAGCTACACTTACATGACTACCACAGCTACACCAACATGACTACCACAGCTACACCAACATGACTACCACAGCTACACTAACATGACTACCACAGCTACACCAACATGACTACCACAGCTACACTAACATGACTACAACAGCTACACTTACATGACTACCACAGCTACACTTACATGACTACCACAGCTACACCAACATGACTACCACAGCTACACTTACATGACTACCACAGCTACACCAACATGACTACCACAGCTACACTTACATGACTACCACAGCTACACTAACATGACTACTACAGCTACACTAACATGACTACCACAGCTACACTAACATGACTACCACAGCTACACCAACATGACTACCACAGCTACACCAACATGACTACCACAGCTACACCAACATGACTATCACAGCTACACTTACAAGACTACCACAGCTACACTTACATGACTACCACAGCTACACCAACATGACTACCACAGCTACACTTACATGACTACCAAAGCTACACCAACATGACTATCACAGCTACACTTACAAGACTATCACAGCTACACTTACATGACTAACACAGCTACACTTACATGACTATCAGAACTACACTTTAAAGACTACCACAGCTACACTTACATGACTATCACAGCTACACTTACATGACTATCACAACTACACTTACATGACTACCTCAGCTACACTTACATGACTATCAGAGCTACACTTACATGACTACCACAGCTACACTTACATGACTATCACAGCTACACTTACATGACTATCACAACTACACTTGCATGACTACCTCAGCTACACTTACATGACTACCACAGCTACACCTACAAGACTACCACAGCTAAACTTACATGACTATCACAGCTACACTTACATGACTACCACAACTACACTTTAAAGACTACCACAGCTACACTTACATGACTATCACAGCTACACTTACATGACTACCACAGCTACACTTACATGACTACCACAACTACACTTCCATGACTATCACAGCTACACTTACATGACTACCACAACTACACTTTAAAGACTACCACAGCTACAACAACATGACTATCACAGCTACACTTACATGACTATCACAGCTACACTTACATGACTACCACAGCTACACTTACATGACTACCACAGCTAAACTTACATGACTATCACAGCTACACTTACATGACTACCTCAGCTACACTTACATGACTATCACAGCTACACTTACATGACTATCACAGCTACACTTACATGACTACCACAGCTACACTTACATGACTACCACAGCTAAACTTCCATGACAACCACAGCTACACATACATGACTAACACAGCTACGCTTCCATGACAAACACAGCTACACTTATTTGACTATCACAGCTACACTTATTTGACTATCAGAGCTACACTTACATGACTACCACAGCTACACTTACATGACTACCACAGCCACACTTACATGACTACCACAGCTAAACTTACATGACAACCACAGCTACACATACATGACTACCACAGCTACACTTACATGACTACCACAGCTACACTTATTTGACTATCACAGCTACACTTATTTGACTATCAGAGCTACACTTACATGACTACCTCAGCTACACTTACATGACTATCAGAGCTACACTTACATGACTACCACAGCTACACTTACATGACTACCTCAGCTACACTAACATGATTATCACAGCTACACTTACATGACTACCACAGCTACACTTTCATGACTACCAGAGCTACACTTACATGACTACCACAGCTACACTTACATGACTACCACAGATACACTAACATGACTATCACAGCTACACTTACATGACTACCACAGCTACACTTTCATGACTACCACAGCTACACGTTAAAGACTACCACAGCTACACGTTAAAGACTACCACAACCACGCTTACATGAATACCACAACTACACTAACATGACTATCACAGCTACACTTACATGACTATCACAGCTACACTTACATGACTACCACAGCTACACTTACATGACTACCACAACTACACTTGCATGACTATACCAGCTACACTTACATGACTAACACAGCTACGCTTCCATGACTATACCAGCTACACTTACATGACTACCACAACTACACTTCCATGACTATACCAGCTACACTTACATGACTACCACAGCTACGCTTACATGACTATCACAGGTCCACTTACATGACTACCACAACTACACTATAAAGACTACCACAGCTACAACAACATGACTATCACAGCTACACTTACATGACTATCACAGCTACACTTACATGTCTACCACAGCTACACTTACATGACTACCACAGCTACACTTACATGACTACCTCAGCTACACTAACATGACTATCACAGCTACACTTACATGACTATCACAGCTACACTTACATGACTACCACAGCTACACTTACATGACTACCTCAGCTACACTTACATGACTATCACAGCTACACTTACATGACTACCACAGCTACACTTACATGACTACCACAGCCACACTTACATGACTACCACAGCTAAACTTACATGACAACCACAGCTACACCACCATGACTACCACAGCTACACTTACATGACTACCACAGCTACACTTATTTGACTATCACAGCTACACTTATTTGACTATCAGAGCTACACTTACATGACTACCTCAGCTACACTTACATGACTATCAGAGCTACACTTACATGACTACCTCAGCTACACTTACATGACTATCAGAGCTACACTTACATGACTACCACAGCTTCACTTACATGACTATCACAGCCACACTTACATGACTACCACAGCCACACTTACATGACTACCACAGCTACACTTACATGACAACCACAGCTACACTAACATGACTACCATAGCTACACCAACATGACAACAACAGCTACACATACATGACTAAACACAGCTACGCTTACATGACTACCACAGATACACTAACATGACTATCACAGCTACACTTACATGACTACCACAGCTACACTTTCATGACTACCAGAGCTACACCAACATGACTATCACAGTTACACTTACATGACTATCACAGTTACACTTACATGACTATCACAGCTAAACTTACATGACTACCACAGCTAAACTTACATGACAACCACATCTACACATACATGACTAACACAGCTATGCTTACATGACAACCACAGCTACACCACCATGACTACCACAGCTACACTTACATGACTACCACAGCTACACTTATTTGACTATCACAGCTACACTTATTTGACTATCAGAGCTACACTTACATGACTACCTCAGCTACACTTACATGACTATCAGAGCTACACTTACATGACTACCTCAGCTAAACTAACATGATTATCACAGCTACACTTACATGACTACCACAGCTACACTTTCATGACTACCAGAGCTACACTTACATGACTACCACAGCTACACTTACATGACTACCACAGATACACTAACATGACTATCACAGCTACACTTACATGACTACCACAGCTACACTTTCATGACTACCAGAGCTACACTTACAAGACTACCACAGCTACACTAACATGACTACCACAGCTACACGTTAAAGACTACCACAGCTACACTTACATGACTACCACAACCACGCTTACATGAATACCACAACTACACTAACATGACTATCACAGCTACACTTACATGACTATCACAGCTACACTTACATGACTACCACAGCTACACTTACATGACTACCATAACTACACTTCCATGACTATACCAGCTACACTTACATGACTAACACGCCTACGCTTACATGACTATCACAGCTACACTTACATGACTACCACAGCTACACTTACATTACAACCACAGCTACACTTACATGACTATCACAGCTACACTTACATGACTATCACAACTACACTTGCATGACTACCTCAGCTACACTTACATGACTACCACAGCTACACCTACAAGACTACCACAGCTAAACTTACATGACTATCACAGCTACACTTACATGACTACCACAACTACACTTTAAAGACTACCACAGCTACACTTACATGACTATCACAGCTACACTTACATGACTACCACAGCTACACTTACATGACTACCACAACTACACTTCCATGACTATCACAGCTACACTTACATGACTACCACAACTACACTTTAAAGACTACCACAGCTACAACAACATGACTATCACAGCTACACTTACATGACTATCACAGCTACACTTACATGACTACCACAGCTACACTTACATGACTACCACAGCTAAACTTACATGACTATCACAGCTACACTTACATGACTACCTCAGCTACACTTACATGACTATCACAGCTACACTTACATGACTATCACAGCTACACTTACATGACTACCACAGCTACACTTACATGACTACCACAGCTAAACTTCCATGACAACCACAGCTACACATACATGACTAACACAGCTACGCTTCCATGACAAACACAGCTACACTTATTTGACTATCACAGCTACACTTATTTGACTATCAGAGCTACACTTACATGACTACCACAGCTACACTTACATGACTACCACAGCCACACTTACATGACTACCACAGCTAAACTTACATGACAACCACAGCTACACATACATGACTACCACAGCTACACTTACATGACTACCACAGCTACACTTATTTGACTATCACAGCTACACTTATTTGACTATCAGAGCTACACTTACATGACTACCTCAGCTACACTTACATGACTATCAGAGCTACACTTACATGACTACCACAGCTACACTTACATGACTACCTCAGCTACACTAACATGATTATCACAGCTACACTTACATGACTACCACAGCTACACTTTCATGACTACCAGAGCTACACTTACATGACTACCACAGCTACACTTACATGACTACCACAGATACACTAACATGACTATCACAGCTACACTTACATGACTACCACAGCTACACTTTCATGACTACCACAGCTACACGTTAAAGACTACCACAGCTACACGTTAAAGACTACCACAACCACGCTTACATGAATACCACAACTACACTAACATGACTATCACAGCTACACTTACATGACTATCACAGCTACACTTACATGACTACCACAGCTACACTTACATGACTACCACAACTACACTTGCATGACTATACCAGCTACACTTACATGACTAACACAGCTACGCTTCCATGACTATACCAGCTACACTTACATGACTACCACAACTACACTTCCATGACTATACCAGCTACACTTACATGACTACCACAGCTACGCTTACATGACTATCACAGGTCCACTTACATGACTACCACAACTACACTATAAAGACTACCACAGCTACAACAACATGACTATCACAGCTACACTTACATGACTATCACAGCTACACTTACATGTCTACCACAGCTACACTTACATGACTACCACAGCTACACTTACATGACTACCTCAGCTACACTTACATGACTATCACAGCTACACTTACATGACTATCACAGCTACACTTACATGACTACCTCAGCTACACTTACATGACTATCACAGCTACACTTACATGACTACCACAGCTACACTTACATGACTACCACAGCCACACTTACATGACTACCACAGCTAAACTTACATGACAACCACAGCTACACATACATGACTAACACAGCTATGCTTACATGACAACCACAGCTACACCACCATGACTACCACAGCTACACTTACATGACTACCACAGCTACACTTATTTGACTATCACAGCTACACTTATTTGACTATCAGAGCTACACTTACATGACTACCTCAGCTACACTTACATGACTATCAGAGCTACACTTACATGACTACCTCAGCTACACTTACATGACTATCAGAGCTACACTTACATGACTACCACAGCTTCACTTACATGACTATCACAGCCACACTTACATGACTACCACAGCCACACTTACATGACTACCACAGCTACACTTACATGACAACCACAGCTACACTAACATGACTACCATAGCTACACCAACATGACAACAACAGCTACACATACATGACTAAACACAGCTACGCTTACATGACTACCACAGATACACTAACATGACTATCACAGCTACACTTACATGACTACCACAGCTACACTTTCATGACTACCAGAGCTACACCAACATGACTATCACAGTTACACTTACATGACTATCACAGTTACACTTACATGACTATCACAGCTAAACTTACATGACTACCACAGCTAAACTTACATGACAACCACATCTACACATACATGACTAACACAGCTATGCTTACATGACAACCACAGCTACACCACCATGACTACCACAGCTACACTTACATGACTACCACAGCTACACTTATTTGACTATCACAGCTACACTTATTTGACTATCAGAGCTACACTTACATGACTACCTCAGCTACACTTACATGACTATCAGAGCTACACTTACATGACTACCTCAGCTAAACTAACATGATTATCACAGCTACACTTACATGACTACCACAGCTACACTTTCATGACTACCAGAGCTACACTTACATGACTACCACAGCTACACTTACATGACTACCACAGATACACTAACATGACTATCACAGCTACACTTACATGACTACCACAGCTACACTTTCATGACTACCAGAGCTACACTTACAAGACTACCACAGCTACACTAACATGACTACCACAGCTACACGTTAAAGACTACCACAGCTACACTTACATGACTACCACAACCACGCTTACATGAATACCACAACTACACTAACATGACTATCACAGCTACACTTACATGACTATCACAGCTACACTTACATGACTACCACAGCTACACTTACATGACTACCATAACTACACTTCCATGACTATACCAGCTACACTTACATGACTAACACGCCTACGCTTACATGACTATCACAGCTACACTTACATGACTACCACAGCTACACTTACATTACAACCACAGCTACACTTACATGACTACCACAGCTACACTTACATTACAACCACAGCTACACTCACCTGACTACCACAGCTACACTTTAAAGACTACCAAGGTTACACTTACATGACTACCACAACTACACTTTAAAGTATACTACAACTACGCTTACAGGACTACCACAGCTACACTTACATGACTACCACAGCTACACTTACATGACTATTACAGTTACACTTACATGACTATCACAGTTACACTTACATGACTACCACAGCTTCACTTACATGACTATCACAGCCACACTTACATGACTACCACAGCCACACTTACATGACTACCACAGCTACACTTACATGACAACCACAGCTACACATACATGACTAACACAGCTACGCTTACATGACTACCACAGCTACACTAACATGACTACCATAGCTACACCAACATGACAACAACAACTACACATACATGACTAAACACAGCTACGCTTACATGACTACCACAGATACACTAACATGACTATCACAGCTACACTTACATGACTACCACAGCTACACTTTCATGACTACCAGAGCTACACCAACATGACTATCACAGTTACACTTACAAAAATATCACAGTTACACTTACATGACTATCACAGCTACACTTACCTGACTATCACAGCTACACTTACATGACTATCACAGCTACACTTACATGAATATCACAGCTACACTTACCTGACTATCACAGCTACACTTACATGACTACAACAACTACAGTTGCATGACTATCACAGCTACACTTACATGACTATCACAGCTACGCTTAGATGACTATCACAGCTACACTTACATGACTACCACAACTACACTTACATGACTATCACAGCTACACTTACCTGACTATCACAGCTACACTTACATGACTATCACAGCTACACTTACATGAATATCACAGCTACACTTACCTGACTATCACAGCTACACTTACATGACTACAACAACTACAGTTGCATGACTATCACAGCTACACTTACATGACTATCACAGCTACGCTTACATGACTATCACAGCTACACTTACATGACTACCACAACTACACTTACATGACTATCACAGCTACACTTTAAGGACTACCACGGTTACACTCATATGACTACCACAACCACAATTTAAAGACTACCACAACTACGCTTACAGGACTACCACAACTACACTTAAATGACTACCACAGCTAAACTTACAAGACTACCGCTGCTACACTTACATGACTACCACTGCTACACTTACATGACTAACACAGCTACACTTACATGACAAACACAGCTACACTTACATGACTAACACGGCTACGCTTACATGACTACCACAGCTACACTTACATGACTAACACAGCTACGCTTACATGACTACCACAGCTACACTAACATGACTACCACAGCTACACCAACATGACTACCACAGCTACACTTACAAGACAACCACAGCTAAACTTACATGACTACCACAGCTACACTTATTTGACTATCACAGCTACACTTATTAGACTATCACAGCTACACTTACATGACTACCTCAGCTACACTTACATGACTATCAGAGCTACACTTACATGACTACCACAGCTACACTTACATGACTACCACAGATACACTAACATGACTATCACAGCTACACTTACATGACTACCACAGCTACACTTTCATGACTACCAGAGCTACACTTACATGACTACCACAGGTACACTTTCATGACTACCAGAGCTACACTTATATGACTACCACAGCTACACTTTAAAGACTACCACAACTATGCTTACAGGACTATCACAGCTAAACTTACAAGACTATCACAGCCACACTAACATGACTATGACAGTTACACTTACTTGACTACCGCAGCTACACTTTCATGACTATCACAGCTACACTTACATTACAACCACAGCTAAACTTTAAAGACTACCACAACTACGCTTACAGGACTATGACAGTTAAACTTACAAGACTATCACAGCTACACTTACATGACTACAACAACTACAGTTGCATGACTATCACAGCTACACTTACATGACTATCACAGCTACGCTTACATGACTATCACAGCTACACTTACATGACTACCACAACTACACTTACATGACTATCACAGCTACACTTTAAGGACTACCACGGTTACACTCATATGACTACCACAACCACAATTTAAAGACTACCACAACTACGCTTACAGGACTACCACAACTACACTTAAATGACTACCACAGCTAAACTTACAAGACTACCGCTGCTACACTTACATGACTACCACTGCTACACTTACATGACTAACACAGCTACACTTACATGACAAACACAGCTACACTTACATGACTAACACGGCTACGCTTACATGACTACCACAGCTACACTTACATGACTAACACAGCTACGCTTACATGACTACCACAGCTACACTAACATGACTACCACAGCTACACCAACATGACTACCACAGCTACACTTACAAGACAACCACAGCTAAACTTACATGACTACCACAGCTACACTTATTTGACTATCACAGCTACACTTATTAGACTATCACAGCTACACTTACATGACTACCTCAGCTACACTTACATGACTATCAGAGCTACACTTACATGACTACCACAGCTACACTTACATGACTACCACAGATACACTAACATGACTATCACAGCTACACTTACATGACTACCACAGCTACACTTTCATGACTACCAGAGCTACACTTACATGACTACCACAGGTACACTTTCATGACTACCAGAGCTACACTTATATGACTACCACAGCTACACTTTAAAGACTACCACAACTATGCTTACAGGACTATCACAGCTAAACTTACAAGACTATCACAGCCACACTAACATGACTATGACAGTTACACTTACTTGACTACCGCAGCTACACTTTCATGACTATCACAGCTACACTTACATTACAACCACAGCTAAACTTTAAAGACTACCACAACTACGCTTACAGGACTATGACAGTTAAACTTACAAGACTATCACAGCTACACTAACATGACTATCACAGCTACACTAACATGACTACCACAGCTACACTTTAAAGACTACCACAACTACGCTTACAGGACTATCACAGCTAAACTTACAAGACTATCACAGCTACACTAACATGACTATCACAGCTACAAATACATGACTACCACAACTACACTTACATGAATATCACAGCTACACTTACATGACTACCACAACTACATTTACATGACAACCACAGCTACACTTACATGACTACCACAGCTACACTTACAAGACAACCACAGCTACACTTACATGACTAACACAGATACACTTACATGACAACCACAGCTACACTTACATGACTAACACAGCTACGCTTACATGACTACCACAGCTACACTAACATGACTACCACAGCTACAACAACATGACTAAAACAGCTACACTTACGTGACTACCACAGCTACACTTACGTGACTACTACAGCAACACTTTCATGACTACCACAGCTACACTTACATTCTACCACAGATACACTAACATGACTATCAGAGCTACACTTACATGACTACCACAGCTACACTTACATGACTACGACAGCTACACTTACATGACTGCCACAGCTACATTTACATCACTATCACAGCTACACTTACATTCGACCACAGATACACTAACATGACTATCACAGCTACACTTACATGACTACCACGGCTATGCTTACATGACTACTACAGCTACACTTTCATGACTATCACAGCTACACATACATGACAACCACAGCTACACTTACATTACAACCACAGCTACACTTACATGACTACCACAGCTACACTTACATTACAACCACAGCTACACTCACCTGACTACCACAGCTACACTTTAAAGACTACCAAGGTTACACTTACATGACTACCACAACTACACTTTAAAGTATACTACAACTACGCTTACAGGACTACCACAGCTACACTTACATGACTACCACAGCTACACTTACATGACTATTACAGTTACACGTACATGACTATCACAGTTACACTTCTATGACTATCACAGCTACACTTACATGACTACCACAGCTTCACTTACATGACTATCACAGCCACACTTACATGACTACCACAGCCACACTTACATGACTACCACAGCTAAACTTACATGACAACCACAGCTACACATACATGACTAACACAGCTACGCTTACATGACTACCACAGCTACACTAACATGACTACCATAGCTACACCAACATGACAACAACAGCTACATATACATGACTAAACACAGCTACGCTTACATGACTACCACAGCTACACTTACATGACTACCACAGATACACTAACATGACTATCACAGCTACACTTACATGACTACCACAGCTACACTTTCATGACTACCAGAGCTACACCAACATGACTATCACAGTTACACTTACATGACTATCACAGTTACACTTACATGACTATCACAGCTACACTTACCTGACTATCACAGCTACACTTACATGACTATCACAGCTACACTTACATGAATATCACAGCTACACTTACCTGACAATCACAGCTACACTTACATGACTACCACAACTACAGTTGCATGACTATCACAGCTACACTTACATGACTATCACAGCTACGCTTACATGACTATCACAGCTACACTTACATGACTACCACAACTACACTTACATGACTATCACAGCTACACTTACACGACTACCACAGCTACACTTACATGACTATGACAGTTACACTTACATGACTACCACAGCTACACTTACATGACTATGACAGTTACACTTACATGACTACCACAACTACACTTAAAAGACTACCACAGCTACACTTACATGACTACCACAGCTACACTTACAAGACTACCACAGGTAAACTTACATGACTATCACAGCTACACTTACATGACTACCACAACTACACTTACATGACTATCAGAGCTACACTTACATGACTACCACAGCTACACTTACATGACTACCACAGATACACTAACATGACTATCACAGCTACACTTACATGACTACCACAGCTACACTTTCATGACTACCAGAGCTACACTTACATGACTACCACAGGTAAACTTTCATGACTACCAGAGCTACACTTACATGACTACCACAGCTACACTTTAAAGACTACCACAACTATGCTTACAGGACTATCACAGCTAAACTTACAAGACTATCACAGCTACACTAACATGACTATGACAGTTACACTTACTTGACTACCGCAGCTACACTTACATGACTATCACAGCTACGCTTACGTGACTAACACAGCTACATTTTCATGACTATCACAGCTACACTTACATTACAACCACAGCTACGCTTACATGACTATCACAGCTAAACTTACAAGACTATCACAGCTACACTAACATGACTATCACAGCTACACTTACATGACTACCACAACTACACTTACATGAATATCACAGCTACACTTACACGACTACCACAACTACATTTAAATGACAACCACAGCTACACTTACATGACTACCACAGCTACACTTACAAGACAACCACAGCTACACTTACATGACTAACACAGCTACACTTACGTGACTACCACAGCTACACTTACGTGACTACTATAGCAACACTTTCATGACTACCACAGCTACACTTACATTCTACCACAGATACACTAACATGACTATCAGAGCTACACTTACATGACTACCACAGCTACACTTACATGACTATCAGAGCTACACTTACAGGACTACCACAGCTACACTTACATGACTACCATAGCTACACTCACCTGACTACCACAGCTACACTTTAAAGACTACCAAGGTTACACTTACATGACTACCACAACTACACTTTAAAGTATACTACAACTACGCTTACAGGACTACCACAGCTACACTTACATGACTACCATAGCTACATTTACATGACTATCACAGTTACACTTACATGACTATCACAGTTACACTTACATGACTATCACAGCTACACTTACCTGACTATCACAGCTACGCTTACATGACTACCACAGCTACACTTACATGACTACCACAACTACACTTACATGACTATCACAGCTTCACTTACATGACTACCACAGCTACAATAACATGACTACCACAGCTACACCAACATGACTAAAACAGCTACACTTACATGACTACCACAGCTACACTTTCATGACTACCAGAGCTACACTTACATGACTACCACAGGTAAACTTTCATGACTACCAGAGCTACACTTACATGACTACCACAGCTACACTTTAAAGACTACCACAACTATGCTTACAGGACTATCACAGCTAAACTTACAAGACTATCACAGCTACACTAACATGACTATGACAGTTACACTTACTTGACTACCGCAGCTACACTTACATGACTATCACAGCTACGCTTACGTGACTAACACAGCTACATTTTCATGACTATCACAGCTACACTTACATTACAACCACAGCTACGCTTACATGACTATCACAGCTAAACTTACAAGACTATCACAGCTACACTAACATGACTATCACAGCTACACTTACATGACTACCACAACTACACTTACATGAATATCACAGCTACACTTACACGACTACCACAACTACATTTAAATGACAACCACAGCTACACTTACATGACTACCACAGCTACACTTACAAGACAACCACAGCTACACTTACATGACTAACACAGCTACACTTACGTGACTACCACAGCTACACTTACGTGACTACTAAAGCAACACTTTCATGACTACCACAGCTACACTTACATTCTACCACAGATACACTAACATGACTATCAGAGCTACACTTACATGACTACCACAGCTACACTTACATGACTATCAGAGCTACACTTACAGGACTACCACAGCTACACTTACATGACTACCATAGCTACACTCACCTGACTACCACAGCTACACTTTAAAGACTACCAAGGTTACACTTACATGACTACCACAACTACACTTTAAAGTATACTACAACTACGCTTACAGGACTACCACAGCTACACTTACATGACTACCATAGCTACATTTACATGACTATCACAGTTACACTTACATGACTATCACAGTTACACTTACATGACTATCACAGCTACACTTACCTGACTATCACAGCTACGCTTACATGACTACCACAGCTACACTTACATGACTACCACAACTACACTTACATGACTATCACAGCTTCACTTACATGACTACCACAGCTTCACTTACATGACTATCACAGCCACACTTACATGACTACCACAGCCACACTTACATGACTACCACAGGTACACTTTCATGACTACCAGAGCTACACTTACATGACTACCACAGCTACACTTTAAAGACTACCACAACTATGCTTACAGGACTATCACAGCTAAACTTACAAGACTATCACAGCTACACTAACATGACTTTGACAGTTACACTTACTTGACTACCGCAGCTACACTTACATGACTATTACAGCTACGCTTACGTGACTAACACAGCTAAACTTTCATGACTATCACAGCTACACTTACATTACAACCACAGCTACGCTTACATGACTATCACAGCTACACTAACATGACTATCACAGCTACACTTACATGACTACCACAACTACACTTACATGAATATCACAGCTACACTTACACGACTACCACAACTACATTTACATGACAACCACAGCTACACTTACATGACTACCACAGCTACACTTACAAGACAACCACAGCTACACTTACATGACTAACACAGATACACTTACATGACAACCACAGCTACGCTTACATGACTACCACAGCTACACTAACATGACTACCACAGCTACACCAACATGACTAAAACAGCTACACTTACGTGACTACCACAGCTACACTTACGTGACTACTATAGCAACACTTTCATGACTACCACAGCTACACTTACATTCTACCACTGATACACTAACATGACTATCAGAGCTACACTTACATGACTACCACAGCTACACTTACATGACTATAAGAGCTACACTTACAGGACTACCACAGCTACATTACATGACTACGACAGCTACACTTACATGACTACCACAGCTACACTTACATGACTATCACAGCTATACTTACATTCGACCACAGATACACTAACATGACTATCACAGCTACACTTACATGACTACCACAGCTACACTTTCATGACTACCAGAGCTACACCAAGATGACTATCACAGTTACACTTACATGACTATCACAGTTACACTTACATGACTATCACAGCTACACTTACCTGACTATCACAGCTACACTTACATGACTATCACAGCTACACTTACATGAATATCACAGCTACACTTACCTGACTATCACAGCTACACTTACATGACTACCACAACTACAGTTGCATCACTATCACAGCTACACTTACATGACTATCACAGCTACGCTTACATGGCTATCAAAGATACACTTACATGACTAACCAAAAACTACACTTACATGACTATCACAGCTACACTTACACGACTACCACAGCTACACTTACATGACTATGACAGTTACACTTTCATGACTACCACAGCTACACTTACATGACTATGACAGCTACACTTACATGACTACCACAACTACACTTAAAAGACTACCACAGCTACACTTACATGACTATCACAGCTACACTTACATGACTACTACAGCTACACTTACAAGACTACCACAGGTAAACTTACATGACTATCACAGCTAGACTTACATGACTACCACAACTACACTTTAAAGACTGCCACAGCTACACTTACATGACTACCACAGCTACACTTACATGACTATGACAGTTACACTTACATGACTACCACAACTATACTTAAAAGACTACCACAGCTACACTTACATGACTATCACAGCTACACTTACATGACTACCACAGCTACACTTACATGACCACAAAATCTACACTTACATGACTACCACAGCTATACTTACATGAATATCACAGCTACACTTACATGACTATCACAGCTACACATGCATGACTACCACAGCTACACTTTAAAGGCTACCACAGCTACACTTACATGACTACCACAACTACACTTACATGAATATCACAGCTACACTTACATGACTACCACAACTACACTTACATGAATATCACAGCTAAATTTACATGACTATGACAGTTACACTTACATGACAACCACAGCTACACTTACATGACAACCACAGCTACACTTACATGACTATAACAGTTACACTTACATGACAACCACAGCTACACATACATGACTACCACAGCTACACTTACATTACAACCACAGCTACACTTACATGACAACCACAGCTACACTTACATGACTACCACAGCTACACTTACATGACTAACACAGATACACTTACATGACTACAACAGCTACACTTACAAGACAACCACAGCTACACTTACATGACTAACACAGATACACTTACATGACTACCACAACTACATTTACATGACAACCACAGCTACACTTACATGACTACAACAGCTACACTTACAAGACAACCACAGCTACACTTACATGACTAACACAGATACACTTACAAGACAACAACAGCTACACTTACATGACTAACACAGCTACGCTTACATGACTACCACAGCTACACTAACATGACTACCAAAGCTACACCAACATGACTAAAACAGCTACACTTACGTGACTACCACAGCTACACCTACGTGACTACCACAGCTACACCAACATGAGTACCACAGCTACACCTACAGGACTACCACAGCTACACCAACATGACTACCACAGCTACACCTACAGGACTACCACAGCTACACCTACATGACTATCACAGCTACACCAACATGACTACCACAGCTACACCAACATGACTACGACAGCTACACCAACATGACTACCACAGCTACACCAACAGGACTACCACAGCTACACCTACATGACTACCACAGCTACACCAACAGGACTACCACAGCTACACCTACATGACTACCACAGCTACACTTACATGACTACCACAGCTACACCTACATGACTATCACAGCTAAACTTACATGACTACCACAGCTACACTTACAACACTATCACAGCTACACTTACATGACTACCACAGCTACACTTACATGACAACCACAGCTACACATACATGACTAACACAGCTACGCTTACATGACTACCACTGCTACACTTACATGACTATCACAGCTAAACTTTAAAGACTACCACAGCTACACTTATTTGACTATCAAAGCTACACCAACATGACTACCACAGCTACACTTACATGACAACCACAGCTACACATACATGACAAACACAGCTACGCTTACATGACTACCACAGCTACACTTACATGACTATCACAGCTACACTTAGATGACTATCACAGCTACACTTACATGACTACCACAGTTACACCAACATGACTACCACAGCTACACCAACATGACTACCACAGCTACACCAACATGACTACCACAACTACACTTTAAAGACTATCACAGCTACACTTACATGACTACCACAGCTACACTTACATGACTACCACAACTACACTTCCATGACTATACCAGCTACACTTACATGACTAACACAGCTACGCTTACATGACTATCACAGCTACACTTACATGACTAACACAGCTACGCTTACATGACTATCACAGCTACACTTACATGACTACCACAACTACACTTTAAAGACTACCACAGCTACAACAACATGACTATAACAGCTACACTTACATGACTACCACAGCTACACTTTAAAGACTACCGTAGCTACACTTATTTGACTATCAAAGCTACACCAACATGACTACCACAGCTACACATACATGACTAACACAGCTACGCTTACATGACTACCACAGCTACACTTACATGACTAACACAGCTACGCTTACATGACTATCACAGCTACACTTACATGACTACCACAACTACACTTTAAAGACTACCACAGCTACAACAACATGACTATAACAGCTACATTTACATGACTACCACAGCTACACTTTAAAGACTACCACAACTACGCTTACAGGACTACCACAACTACACTTAAATGACTACCACAGCTAAACTTACAAGACTACCGCTGCTACACTTACATGACTACCACTGCTACACTTACATGACTAACACAGCTACACTTACATGACAAACACAGCTACACTTACATGACTAACACGGCTACGCTTACATGACTACCACAGCTACACTTACATGACTAACACAGCTACGCTTACATGACTACCACAGCTACACTAACATGACTACCACAGCTACACCAACATGACTACCACAGCTACACTTACAAGACAACCACAGCTAAACTTACATGACTACCACAGCTACACTTATTTGACTATCACAGCTACACTTATTAGACTATCACAGCTACACTTACATGACTACCTCAGCTACACTTACATGACTATCAGAGCTACACTTACATGACTACCACAGCTACACTTACATGACTACCACAGATACACTAACATGACTATCACAGCTACACTTACATGACTACCACAGCTACACTTTCATGACTACCAGAGCTACAATTACATGACTACCACAGGTACACTTTCATGACTACCAGAGCTACACTTATATGACTACCACAGCTACACTTTAAAGACTACCACAACTATGCTTACAGGACTATCACAGCTAAACTTACAAGACTATCACAGCCACACTAACATGACTATGACAGTTACACTTACTTGACTACCGCAGCTACACTTTCATGACTATCACAGCTACACTTACATTACAACCACAGCTAAACTTTAAAGACTACCACAACTACGCTTACAGGACTATGACAGTTAAACTTACAAGACTATCACAGCTACACTAACATGACTATCACAGCTACACTAACATGACTACCACAGCTACACTTTAAAGACTACCACAACTACGCTTACAGGACTATCACAGCTAAACTTACAAGACTATCACAGCTACACTAACATGACTATCACAGCTACAAATACATGACTACCACAACTACACTTACATGAATATCACAGCTACACTTACATGACTACCACAACTACATTTACATGACAACCACAGCTACACTTACATGACTACCACAGCTACACTTACAAGACAACCACAGCTACACTTACATGACTAACACAGATACACTTACATGACAACCACAGCTACACTTACATGACTAACACAGCTACGCTTACATGACTACCACAGCTACACTAACATGACTACCACAGCTACACTTACGTGACTACCACAGCTACACTTACGTGACTACTACAGCAACACTTTCATGACTACCACAGCTACACTTACATTCTACCACAGATACACTAACATGACTATCATAGCTACACTTACATGACTACCACAGCTACACTTACATGACTACGACAGCTACACTTACATGACTACCACAGCTACATTTACATCACTATCACAGCTACACTTACATTCGACCACAGATACACTAACATGACTATCACAGCTACACTTACATGACTACCACGGCTATGCTTACATGACTACTACAGCTACACTTTCATGACTATCACAGCTACACATACATGACAACCACAGCTACACTTACATTACAACCACAGCTACACTTACATGACTACCACAGCTACACTTACATTACAACCACAGCTACACTCACCTGACTACCACAGCTACACTTTAAAGACTACCAAGGTTACACTTACATGACTACCACAACTACACTTTAAAGTATACTACAACTACGCTTACAGGACTACCACAGCTACACTTACATGACTACCACAGCTACACTTACATGACTATTACAGTTACACGTACATGACTATCACAGTTACACTTCTATGACTATCACAGCTACACTTACATGACTACCACAGCTTCACTTACATGACTATCACAGCCACACTTACATGACTACCACAGCCACACTTACATGACTACCACAGCTAAACTTACATGACAACCACAGCTACACATACATGACTAACACAGCTACGCTTACATGACTACCACAGCTACACTAACATGACTACCATAGCTACACCAACATGACAACAACAGCTACACATACATGACTAAACACAGCTACGCTTACATGACTACCACAGCTACACTTACATGACTACCACAGATACACTAACATGACTATCACAGCTACACTTACATGACTACCACAGCTACACTTTCATGACTACCAGAGCTACACCAACATGACTATCACAGTTACACTTACATGACTATCACAGTTACACTTACATGACTATCACAGCTACACTTACCTGACTATCACAGCTACACTTACATGACTATCACAGCTACACTTACATGAATATCACAGCTACACTTACCTGACAATCACAGCTACACTTACATGACTACCACAACTACAGTTGCATGACTATCACAGCTACACTTACATGACTATCACAGCTACGCTTACATGACTATCACAGCTACACTTAAATGACTACCACAACTACACTTACATGACTATCACAGCTACACTTACACGACTACCACAGCTACACTTACATGACTATGACAGTTACACTTACATGACTACCACAGCTACACTTACATGACTATGACAGTTACACTTACATGACTACCACAACTACACTTAAAAGACTACCACAGCTACACTTACATGACTACCACAGCTACACTTACAAGACTACCACAGGTAAACTTACATGACTATCACAGCTACACTTACATGACTACCACAACTACACTTACATGACTATCAGAGCTACACTTACATGACTACCACAGCTACACTTACATGACTACCACAGATACACTAACATGACTATCACAGCTACACTTACATGACTACCACAGCTACACTTTCATGACTACCAGAGCTACACTTACATGACTACCACAGGTAAACTTTCATGACTACCAGAGCTACACTTACATGACTACCACAGCTACACTTTAAAGACTACCACAACTATGCTTACAGGACTATCACAGCTAAACTTACAAGACTATCACAGCTACACTAACATGACTATGACAGTTACACTTACTTGACTACCGCAGCTACACTTACATGACTACCACAGCTACACTTATTTGACTATCACAGCTACACTTATTTGACTATCAGAGCTACACTTACATGACTACCTCAGCTACACTTACATGACTATCAGAGCTACACTTACATGACTACCACAGCTACACTTACATGACTACCTCAGCTACACTAACATGATTATCACAGCTACACTTACATGACTACCACAGCTACACTTTCATGACTACCAGAGCTACACTTACATGACTACCACAGCTACACTTACATGACTACCACAGATACACTAACATGACTATCACAGCTACACTTACATGACTACCACAGCTACACTTTCATGACTACCACAGCTACACGTTAAAGACTACCACAGCTACACGTTAAAGACTACCACAACCACGCTTACATGAATACCACAACTACACTAACATGACTATCACAGCTACACTTACATGACTATCACAGCTACACTTACATGACTACCACAGCTACACTTACATGACTACCACAACTACACTTGCATGACTATACCAGCTACACTTACATGACTAACACAGCTACGCTTCCATGACTATACCAGCTACACTTACATGACTACCACAACTACACTTCCATGACTATACCAGCTACACTTACATGACTACCACAGCTACGCTTACATGACTATCACAGGTCCACTTACATGACTACCACAACTACACTATAAAGACTACCACAGCTACAACAACATGACTATCACAGCTACACTTACATGACTATCACAGCTACACTTACATGTCTACCACAGCTACACTTACATGACTACCACAGCTACACTTACATGACTACCTCAGCTACACTTACATGACTATCACAGCTACACTTACATGACTATCACAGCTACACTTACATGACTACCACAGCTACACTTACATGACTACCTCAGCTACACTTACATGACTATCACAGCTACACTTACATGACTACCACAGCTACACTTACATGACTACCACAGCCACACTTACATGACTACCACAGCTAAACTTACATGACAACCACAGCTACACATACATGACTAACACAGCTATGCTTACATGACAACCACAGCTACACCACCATGACTACCACAGCTACACTTACATGACTACCACAGCTACACTTATTTGACTATCACAGCTACACTTATTTGACTATCAGAGCTACACTTACATGACTACCTCAGCTACACTTACATGACTATCAGAGCTACACTTACATGACTACCTCAGCTACACTTACATGACTATCAGAGCTACACTTACATGACTACCACAGCTTCACTTACATGACTATCACAGCCACACTTACATGACTACCACAGCCACACTTACATGACTACCACAGCTACACTTACATGACAACCACAGCTACACTAACATGACTACCATAGCTACACCAACATGACAACAACAGCTACACATACATGACTAAACACAGCTACGCTTACATGACTACCACAGATACACTAACATGACTATCACAGCTACACTTACATGACTACCACAGCTACACTTTCATGACTACCAGAGCTACACCAACATGACTATCACAGTTACACTTACATGACTATCACAGTTACACTTACATGACTATCACAGCTAAACTTACATGACTACCACAGCTAAACTTACATGACAACCACATCTACACATACATGACTAACACAGCTATGCTTACATGACAACCACAGCTACACCACCATGACTACCACAGCTACACTTACATGACTACCACAGCTACACTTATTTGACTATCACAGCTACACTTATTTGACTATCAGAGCTACACTTACATGACTACCTCAGCTACACTTACATGACTATCAGAGCTACACTTACATGACTACCTCAGCTAAACTAACATGATTATCACAGCTACACTTACATGACTACCACAGCTACACTTTCATGACTACCAGAGCTACACTTACATGACTACCACAGCTACACTTACATGACTACCACAGATACACTAACATGACTATCACAGCTACACTTACATGACTACCACAGCTACACTTTCATGACTACCAGAGCTACACTTACAAGACTACCACAGCTACACTAACATGACTACCACAGCTACACGTTAAAGACTACCACAGCTACACTTACATGACTACCACAACCACGCTTACATGAATACCACAACTACACTAACATGACTATCACAGCTACACTTACATGACTATCACAGCTACACTTACATGACTACCACAGCTACACTTACATGACTACCATAACTACACTTCCATGACTATACCAGCTACACTTACATGACTAACACGCCTACGCTTACATGACTATCACAGCTACACTTACATGACTACCACAGCTACACTTACATTACAACCACAGCTACACTTACATGACTACCACAGCTACACTTACATTACAACCACAGCTACACTCACCTGACTACCACAGCTACACTTTAAAGACTACCAAGGTTACACTTACATGACTACCACAACTACACTTTAAAGTATACTACAACTACGCTTACAGGACTACCACAGCTACACTTACATGACTACCACCGCTACACTTACATGACTATTACAGTTACACTTACATGACTATCACAGTTACACTTACATGACTACCACAGCTTCACTTACATGACTATCACAGCCACACTTACATGACTACCACAGCCACACTTACATGACTACCACAGCTACACTTACATGACAACCACAGCTACACATACATGACTAACACAGCTACGCTTACATGACTACCACAGCTACACTAACATGACTACCATAGCTACACCAACATGACAACAACAACTACACATACATGACTAAACACAGCTACGCTTACATGACTACCACAGATACACTAACATGACTATCACAGCTACACTTACATGACTACCACAGCTACACTTTCATGACTACCAGAGCTACACCAACATGACTATCACAGTTACACTTACAAAAATATCACAGTTACACTTACATGACTATCACAGCTACACTTACATGAATATCACAGCTACACTTACCTGACTATCACAGCTACACTTACATGACTACAACAACTACAGTTGCATGACTATCACAGCTACACTTACATGACTATCACAGCTACGCTTACATGACTATCACAGCTACACTTACATGACTACCACAACTACACTTACATGACTATCACAGCTACACTTACCTGACTATCACAGCTACACTTACATGACTATCACAGCTACACTTACATGAATATCACAGCTACACTTACCTGACTATCACAGCTACACTTACATGACTACAACAACTACAGTTGCATGACTATCACAGCTACACTTACATGACTATCACAGCTACGCTTACATGACTATCACAGCTACACTTACATGACTACCACAACTACACTTACATGACTATCACAGCTACACTTTAAGGACTACCACGGTTACACTCACATGACTACCACAACCACAATTTAAAGACTACCACAACTACGCTTACAGGACTACCACAACTACACTTAAATGACTACCACAGCTAAACTTACAAGACTACCGCTGCTACACTTACATGACTACCACTGCTACACTTACATGACTAACACAGCTACACTTACATGACTACCACAGCTACACTTACATGACTAACACAGCTACGCTTACATGACTACCACAGCTACACTAACATGACTACCACAGCTACACCAACATGACTACCACAGCTACACTTACAAGACAACCACAGCTAAACTTACATGACTACCACAGCTACACTTATTTGACTATCACAGCTACACTTATTAGACTATCACAGCTACACTTACATGACTACCTCAGCTACACTTACATGACTATCAGAGCTACACTTACATGACTACCACAGCTACACTTACATGACTACCACAGATACACTAACATGACTATCACAGCTACACTTACATGACTACCACAGCTACACTTTCATGACTACCAGAGCTACACTTACATGACTACCACAGGTACACTTTCATGACTACCAGAGCTACACTTATATGACTACCACAGCTACACTTTAAAGACTACCACAACTATGCTTACAGGACTATCACAGCTAAACTTACAAGACTATCACAGCCACACTAACATGACTATGACAGTTACACTTACTTGACTACCGCAGCTACACTTTCATGACTATCACAGCTACACTTACATTACAACCACAGCTAAACTTTAAAGACTACCACAACTACGCTTACAGGACTATGACAGTTAAACTTACAAGACTATCACAGCTACACTAACATGACTATCACAGCTACACTAACATGACTACCACAGCTACACTTTAAAGACTACCACAACTACGCTTACAGGACTATCACAGCTAAACTTACAAGACTATCACAGCTACACTAACATGACTATCACAGCTACAAATACATGACTACCACAACTACACTTACATGAATATCACAGCTACACTTACATGACTACCACAACTACATTTACATGACAACCACAGCTACACTTACATGACTACCACAGCTACACTTACAAGACAACCACAGCTACACTTACATGACTAACACAGATACACTTACATGACAACCACAGCTACACTTACATGACTAACACAGCTACGCTTACATGACTACCACAGCTACACTAACATGACTACCACAGCTACAACAACATGACTAAAACAGCTACACTTACGTGACTACCACAGCTACACTTACGTGACTACTACAGCAACACTTTCATGACTACCACAGCTACACTAACATGACTACCATAGCTACACCAACATGACAACAACAGCTACACATACATGACTACCACAACTACACTTACATGACTATCACAGCTACACTTACATGACTACCACAGCTTCACTTACATGACTATCACAGCCACACTTACATGACTACCACAGCCACACTTACATGACTACCACAGCTACACTTACATGACAACCACAGCTACACTAACATGACTACCATAGCTACACCAACATGACAACAACAGCTACACATACATGACTAAACACAGCTACGCTTACATGACTACCACAGATACACTAACATGACTATCACAGCTACACTTACATGACTACCACAGCTACACTTTCATGACTACCAGAGCTACACCAACATGACTATCACAGTTACACTTACATGACTATCACAGTTACACTTACATGACTATCACAGCTAAACTTACATGACTACCACAGCTAAACTTACATGACAACCACATCTACACATACATGACTAACACAGCTATGCTTACATGACAACCACAGCTACACCACCATGACTACCACAGCTACACTTACATGACTACCACAGCTACACTTATTTGACTATCACAGCTACACTTATTTGACTATCAGAGCTACACTTACATGACTACCTCAGCTACACTTACATGACTATCAGAGCTACACTTACATGACTACCTCAGCTAAACTAACATGATTATCACAGCTACACTTACATGACTACCACAGCTACACTTTCATGACTACCAGAGCTACACTTACATGACTACCACAGCTACACTTACATGACTACCACAGATACACTAACATGACTATCACAGCTACACTTACATGACTACCACAGCTACACTTTCATGACTACCAGAGCTACACTTACAAGACTACCACAGCTACACTAACATGACTACCACAGCTACACGTTAAAGACTACCACAGCTACACTTACATGACTACCACAACCACGCTTACATGAATACCACAACTACACTAACATGACTATCACAGCTACACTTACATGACTATCACAGCTACACTTACATGACTACCACAGCTACACTTACATGACTACCATAACTACACTTCCATGACTATACCAGCTACACTTACATGACTAACACGCCTACGCTTACATGACTATCACAGCTACACTTACATGACTACCACAGCTACACTTACATTACAACCACAGCTACACTTACATGACTACCACAGCTACACTTACATTACAACCACAGCTACACTCACCTGACTACCACAGCTACACTTTAAAGACTACCAAGGTTACACTTACATGACTACCACAACTACACTTTAAAGTATACTACAACTACGCTTACAGGACTACCACAGCTACACTTACATGACTACCACCGCTACACTTACATGACTATTACAGTTACACTTACATGACTATCACAGTTACACTTACATGACTACCACAGCTTCACTTACATGACTATCACAGCCACACTTACATGACTACCACAGCCACACTTACATGACTACCACAGCTACACTTACATGACAACCACAGCTACACATACATGACTAACACAGCTACGCTTACATGACTACCACAGCTACACTAACATGACTACCATAGCTACACCAACATGACAACAACAACTACACATACATGACTAAACACAGCTACGCTTACATGACTACCACAGATACACTAACATGACTATCACAGCTACACTTACATGACTACCACAGCTACACTTTCATGACTACCAGAGCTACACCAACATGACTATCACAGTTACACTTACAAAAATATCACAGTTACACTTACATGACTATCACAGCTACACTTACATGAATATCACAGCTACACTTACCTGACTATCACAGCTACACTTACATGACTACAACAACTACAGTTGCATGACTATCACAGCTACACTTACATGACTATCACAGCTACGCTTACATGACTATCACAGCTACACTTACATGACTACCACAACTACACTTACATGACTATCACAGCTACACTTACCTGACTATCACAGCTACACTTACATGACTATCACAGCTACACTTACATGAATATCACAGCTACACTTACCTGACTATCACAGCTACACTTACATGACTACAACAACTACAGTTGCATGACTATCACAGCTACACTTACATGACTATCACAGCTACGCTTACATGACTATCACAGCTACACTTACATGACTACCACAACTACACTTACATGACTATCACAGCTACACTTTAAGGACTACCACGGTTACACTCACATGACTACCACAACCACAATTTAAAGACTACCACAACTACGCTTACAGGACTACCACAACTACACTTAAATGACTACCACAGCTAAACTTACAAGACTACCGCTGCTACACTTACATGACTACCACTGCTACACTTACATGACTAACACAGCTACACTTACATGACTACCACAGCTACACTTACATGACTAACACAGCTACGCTTACATGACTACCACAGCTACACTAACATGACTACCACAGCTACACCAACATGACTACCACAGCTACACTTACAAGACAACCACAGCTAAACTTACATGACTACCACAGCTACACTTATTTGACTATCACAGCTACACTTATTAGACTATCACAGCTACACTTACATGACTACCTCAGCTACACTTACATGACTATCAGAGCTACACTTACATGACTACCACAGCTACACTTACATGACTACCACAGATACACTAACATGACTATCACAGCTACACTTACATGACTACCACAGCTACACTTTCATGACTACCAGAGCTACACTTACATGACTACCACAGGTACACTTTCATGACTACCAGAGCTACACTTATATGACTACCACAGCTACACTTTAAAGACTACCACAACTATGCTTACAGGACTATCACAGCTAAACTTACAAGACTATCACAGCCACACTAACATGACTATGACAGTTACACTTACTTGACTACCGCAGCTACACTTTCATGACTATCACAGCTACACTTACATTACAACCACAGCTAAACTTTAAAGACTACCACAACTACGCTTACAGGACTATGACAGTTAAACTTACAAGACTATCACAGCTACACTAACATGACTATCACAGCTACACTAACATGACTACCACAGCTACACTTTAAAGACTACCACAACTACGCTTACAGGACTATCACAGCTAAACTTACAAGACTATCACAGCTACACTAACATGACTATCACAGCTACAAATACATGACTACCACAACTACACTTACATGAATATCACAGCTACACTTACATGACTACCACAACTACATTTACATGACAACCACAGCTACACTTACATGACTACCACAGCTACACTTACAAGACAACCACAGCTACACTTACATGACTAACACAGATACACTTACATGACAACCACAGCTACACTTACATGACTAACACAGCTACGCTTACATGACTACCACAGCTACACTAACATGACTACCACAGCTACAACAACATGACTAAAACAGCTACACTTACGTGACTACCACAGCTACACTTACGTGACTACTACAGCAACACTTTCATGACTACCACAGCTACACTTACATTCTACCACAGATACACTAACATGACTATCAGAGCTACACTTACATGACTACCACAGCTACACTTACATGACTACGACAGCTACACTTACATGACTACCACAGCTACATTTACATCACTATCACAGCTACACTTACATTCGACCACAGATACACTAACATGACTATCACAGCTACACTTACATGACTACCACGGCTATGCTTACATGACTACTACAGCTACACTTTCATGACTATCACAGCTACACATACATGACAACCACAGCTACACTTACATTACAACCACAGCTACACTTACATGACTACCACAGCTACACTTACATTACAACCACAGCTACACTCACCTGACTACCACAGCTACACTTTAAAGACTACCAAGGTTACACTTACATGACTACCACAACTACACTTTAAAGTATACTACAACTACGCTTACAGGACTACCACAGCTACACTTACATGACTACCACAGCTACACTTACATGACTATTACAGTTACACGTACATGACTATCACAGTTACACTTCTATGACTATCACAGCTACACTTACATGACTACCACAGCTTCACTTACATGACTATCACAGCCACACTTACATGACTACCACAGCCACACTAACATGACTACCATAGCTACACCAACATGACAACAACAGCTACACATACATGACTAAACACAGCTACGCTTACATGACTACCACAGCTACACTTACATGACTACCACAGATACACTAACATGACTATCACAGCTACACTTACATGACTACCACAGCTACACTTTCATGACTACCAGAGCTACACCAACATGACTATCACAGTTACACTTACATGACTATCACAGTTACACTTACATGACTATCACAGCTACACTTACCTGACTATCACAGCTACACTTACATGACTATCACAGCTACACTTACATGAATATCACAGCTACACTTACCTGACAATCACAGCTACACTTACATGACTACCACAACTACAGTTGCATGACTATCACAGCTACACTTACATGACTATCACAGCTACGCTTACATGACTATCACAGCTACACTTACATGACTACCACAACTACACTTACATGACTATCACAGCTACACTTACACGACTACCACAGCTACACTTACATGACTATGACAGTTACACTTACATGACTACCACAGCTACACTTACATGACTATGACAGTTACACTTACATGACTACCACAACTACACTTAAAAGACTACCACAGCTACACTTACATGACTACCACAGCTACACTTACAAGACTACCACAGGTAAACTTACATGACTATCACAGCTACACTTACATGACTACCACAACTACACTTACATGACTATCAGAGCTACACTTACATGACTACCACAGCTACACTTACATGACTACCACAGATACACTAACATGACTATCACAGCTACACTTACATGACTACCACAGCTACACTTTCATGACTACCAGAGCTACACTTACATGACTACCACAGGTAAACTTTCATGACTACCAGAGCTACACTTACATGACTACCACAGCTACACTTTAAAGACTACCACAACTATGCTTACAGGACTATCACAGCTAAACTTACAAGACTATCACAGCTACACTAACATGACTATGACAGTTACACTTACTTGACTACCGCAGCTACACTTACATGACTATCACAGCTACGCTTACGTGACTAACACAGCTACATTTTCATGACTATCACAGCTACACTTACATTACAACCACAGCTACGCTTACATGACTATCACAGCTAAACTTACAAGACTATCACAGCTACACTAACATGACTATCACAGCTACACTTACATGACTACCACAACTACACTTACATGAATATCACAGCTACACTTACACGACTACCACAACTACATTTAAATGACAACCACAGCTACACTTACATGACTACCACAGCTACACTTACAAGACAACCACAGCTACACTTACATGACTAACACAGCTACACTTACGTGACTACCACAGCTACACTTACGTGACTACTATAGCAACACTTTCATGACTACCACAGCTACACTTACATTCTACCACAGATACACTAACATGACTATCAGAGCTACACTTACATGACTACCACAGCTACACTTACATGACTATCAGAGCTACACTTACAGGACTACCACAGCTACACTTACATGACTACCATAGCTACACTCACCTGACTACCACAGCTACACTTTAAAGACTACCAAGGTTACACTTACATGACTACCACAACTACACTTTAAAGTATACTACAACTACGCTTACAGGACTACCACAGCTACACTTACATGACTACCATAGCTACATTTACATGACTATCACAGTTACACTTACATGACTATCACAGTTACACTTACATGACTATCACAGCTACACTTACCTGACTATCACAGCTACGCTTACATGACTACCACAGCTACACTTACATGACTACCACAACTACACTTACATGACTATCACAGCTTCACTTACATGACTACCACAGCTACACTAACATGACTACCACAGCTACACCAACATGACTAAAACAGCTACACTTACATGACTACCACAGCTACACTTTCATGACTACCAGAGCTACACTTACATGACTACCACAGGTAAACTTTCATGACTACCAGAGCTACACTTACATGACTACCACAGCTACACTTTAAAGACTACCACAACTATGCTTACAGGACTATCACAGCTAAACTTACAAGACTATCACAGCTACACTAACATGACTATGACAGTTACACTTACTTGACTACCGCAGCTACACTTACATGACTATCACAGCTACGCTTACGTGACTAACACAGCTACATTTTCATGACTATCACAGCTACACTTACATTACAACCACAGCTACGCTTACATGACTATCACAGCTAAACTTACAAGACTATCACAGCTACACTAACATGACTATCACAGCTACACTTACATGACTACCACAACTACACTTACATGAATATCACAGCTACACTTACACGACTACCACAACTACATTTAAATGACAACCACAGCTACACTTACATGACTACCACAGCTACACTTACAAGACAACCACAGCTACACTTACATGACTAACACAGCTACACTTACGTGACTACCACAGCTACACTTACGTGACTACTATAGCAACACTTTCATGACTACCACAGCTACACTTACATTCTACCACAGATACACTAACATGACTATCAGAGCTACACTTACATGACTACCACAGCTACACTTACATGACTATCAGAGCTACACTTACAGGACTACCACAGCTACACTTACATGACTACCATAGCTACACTCACCTGACTACCACAGCTACACTTTAAAGACTACCAAGGTTACACTTACATGACTACCACAACTACACTTTAAAGTATACTACAACTACGCTTACAGGACTACCACAGCTACACTTACATGACTACCATAGCTACATTTACATGACTATCACAGTTACACTTACATGACTATCACAGTTACACTTACATGACTATCACAGCTACACTTACCTGACTATCACAGCTACGCTTACATGACTACCACAGCTACACTTACATGACTACCACAACTACACTTACATGACTATCACAGCTTCACTTACATGACTACCACAGCTTCACTTACATGACTATCACAGCCACACTTACATGACTACCACAGCCACACTTACATGACTACCACAGGTACACTTTCATGACTACCAGAGCTACACTTACATGACTACCACAGCTACACTTTAAAGACTACCACAACTATGCTTACAGGACTATCACAGCTAAACTTACAAGACTATCACAGCTACACTAACATGACTTTGACAGTTACACTTACTTGACTACCGCAGCTACACTTACATGACTATTACAGCTACGCTTACGTGACTAACACAGCTAAACTTTCATGACTATCACAGCTACACTTACATTACAACCACAGCTACGCTTACATGACTATCACAGCTACACTAACATGACTATCACAGCTACACTTACATGACTACCGCAACTACACTTACATGAATATCACAGCTACACTTACACGACTACCACAACTACATTTACATGACAACCACAGCTACACTTACATGACTACCACAGCTACACTTACAAGACAACCACAGCTACACTTACATGACTAACACAGATACACTTACATGACAACCACAGCTACGCTTACATGACTACCACAGCTACACTAACATGACTACCACAGCTACACCAACATGACTAAAACAGCTACACTTACGTGACTACCACAGCTACACTTACGTGACTACTATAGCAACACTTTCATGACTACCACAGCTACACTTACCTGACTATCACAGCTACACTTACATGACTATCACAGCTACACTTACATGACTACCACAGCTACACTTACATGACTATAAGAGCTACACTTACAGGACTACCACAGCTACATTACATGACTACGACAGCTACACTTACATGACTACCACAGCTACACTTACATGACTATCACAGCTATACTTACATTCGACCACAGATACACTAACATGACTATCACAGCTACACTTACATGACTACCACAGCTACACTTTCATGACTACCAGAGCTACACCAAGATGACTATCACAGTTACACTTACATGACTATCACAGTTACACTTACATGACTATCACAGCTACACTTACCTGACTATCACAGCTACACTTACATGACTATCACAGCTACACTTACATGAATATCACAGCTACACTTACCTGACTATCACAGCTACACTTACATGACTACCACAACTACAGTTGCATCACTATCACAGCTACACTTACATGACTATCACAGCTACGCTTACATGGCTATCAAAGATACACTTACATGACTAACCAAAAACTACACTTACATGACTATCACAGCTACACTTACACGACTACCACAGCTACACTTACATGACTATGACAGTTACACTTTCATGACTACCACAGCTACACTTACATGACTATGACAGCTACACTTACATGACTACCACAACTACACTTAAAAGACTACCACAGCTACACTTACATGACTATCACAGCTACACTTACATGACTACTACAGCTACACTTACAAGACTACCACAGGTAAACTTACATGACTATCACAGCTAGACTTACATGACTACCACAACTACACTTTAAAGACTGCCACAGCTACACTTACATGACTACCACAGCTACACTTACATGACTATGACAGTTACACTTACATGACTACCACAACTATACTTAAAAGACTACCACAGCTACACTTACATGACTATCACAGCTACACTTACATGACTACCACAGCTACACTTACATGACCACAAAATCTACACTTACATGACTACCACAGCTATACTTACATGAATATCACAGCTACACTTACATGACTATCACAGCTACACATGCATGACTACCACAGCTACACTTTAAAGGCTACCACAGCTACACTTACATGACTACCACAACTACACTTACATGAATATCACAGCTACACTTACATGACTACCACAACTACATTTACATGAATATCACAGCTAAATTTACATGACTATGACAGTTACACTTACATGACAACCACAGCTACACTTACATGACAACCACAGCTACACTTACATGACTATAACAGTTACACTTACATGACAACCACAGCTACACATACATGACTACCACAGCTACACTTACATTACAACCACAGCTACACTTACATGACAACCACAGCTACACTTACATGACTACCACAGCTACACTTACATGACTAACACAGATACACTTACATGACTACAACAGCTACACTTACAAGACAACCACAGCTACACTTACATGACTAACACAGATACACTTACATGACTACCACAACTACATTTACATGACAACCACAGCTACACTTACATGACTACAACAGCTACACTTACAAGACAACCACAGCTACACTTACATGACTAACACAGATACACTTACAAGACAACAACAGCTACACTTACATGACTAACACAGCTACGCTTACATGACTACCACAGCTACACTAACATGACTACCAAAGCTACACCAACATGACTAAAACAGCTACACTTACGTGACTACCACAGCTACACCTACGTGACTACCACAGCTACACCAACATGAGTACCACAGCTACACCTACAGGACTACCACAGCTACACCAACATGACTACCACAGCTACACCTACAGGACTACCACAGCTACACCTACATGACTATCACAGCTACACCAACATGACTACCACAGCTACACCAACATGACTACCACAGCTACACCAACATGACTACCACAGCTACACCAACAGGACTACCACAGCTACACCTACATGACTACCACAGCTACACCAACAGGACTACCACAGCTACACCTACATGACTACCACAGCTACACTTACATGACTACCACAGCTACACCTACATGACTATCACAGCTAAACTTACATGACTACCACAGCTACACTTACAACACTATCACAGCTACACTTACATGACTACCACAGCTACACTTACATGACAACCACAGCTACACATACATGACTAACACAGCTACGCTTACATGACTACCACTGCTACACTTACATGACTATCACAGCTAAACTTTAAAGACTACCACAGCTACACTTATTTGACTATCAAAGCTACACCAACATGACTACCACAGCTACACTTACATGACAACCACAGCTACACATACATGACTAACACAGCTACGCTTACATGACTACCACAGCTACACTTACATGACTATCACAGCTACACTTAGATGACTATCACAGCTACACTTACATGACTACCACAGTTACACCAACATGACTACCACAGCTACACCAACATGACTACCACAGCTACACCAACATGACTACCACAACTACACTTTAAAGACTATCACAGCTACACTTACATGACTACCACAGCTACACTTACATGACTACCACAACTACACTTCCATGACTATACCAGCTACACTTACATGACTACCACAGCTACACTTTAAAGACTACCGTAGCTACACTTATTTGACTATCAAAGCTACACCAACATGACTACCACAGCTACACATACATGACTAACACAGCTACGCTTACATGACTACCACAGCTACACTTACATGACTAACACAGCTACGCTTACATGACTATCACAGCTACACTTACATGACTACCACAACTACACTTTAAAGACTACCACAGCTACAACAACATGACTATAACAGCTACATTTACATGACTACCACAGCTACACTTTAAAGACTACCACAACTACGCTTACAGGACTACCACAACTACACTTAAATGACTACCACAGCTAAACTTACAAGACTACCGCTGCTACACTTACATGACTACCACTGCTACACTTACATGACTAACACTGCTACACTTACATGACAAACACAGCTACACTTACATGACTAACACGGCTACGCTTACATGACTACCACAGCTACACTTACATGACTAACACAGCTACGCTTACATGACTACCACAGCTACACTAACATGACTACCACAGCTACACCAACATGACTACCACAGCTACACTTACAAGACAACCACAGCTAAACTTACATGACTACCACAGCTACACTTATTTGACTATCACAGCTACACTTATTAGACTATCACAGCTACACTTACATGACTACCTCAGCTACACTTACATGACTATCAGAGCTACACTTACATGACTACCACAGCTACACTTACATGACTACCACAGATACACTAACATGACTATCACAGCTACACTTACATGACTACCACAGCTACACTTTCATGACTACCAGAGCTACAATTACATGACTACCACAGGTACACTTTCATGACTACCAGAGCTACACTTATATGACTACCACAGCTACACTTTAAAGACTACCACAACTATGCTTACAGGACTATCACAGCTAAACTTACAAGACTATCACAGCCACACTAACATGACTATGACAGTTACACTTACTTGACTACCGCAGCTACACTTTCATGACTATCACAGCTACACTTACATTACAACCACAGCTAAACTTTAAAGACTACCACAACTACGCTTACAGGACTATGACAGTTAAACTTACAAGACTATCACAGCTACACTAACATGACTATCACAGCTACACTAACATGACTACCACAGCTACACTTTAAAGACTACCACAACTACGCTTACAGGACTATCACAGCTAAACTTACAAGACTATCACAGCTACACTAACATGACTATCACAGCTACAAATACATGACTACCACAACTACACTTACATGAATATCACAGCTACACTTACATGACTACCACAACTACATTTACATGACAACCACAGCTACACTTACATGACTACCACAGCTACACTTACAAGACAACCACAGCTACACTTACATGACTAACACAGATACACTTACATGACAACCACAGCTACACTTACATGACTAACACAGCTACGCTTACATGACTACCACAGCTACACTAACATGACTACCACAGCTACAACAACATGACTAAAACAGCTACACTTACGTGACTACCACAGCTACACTTACGTGACTACTACAGCAACACTTTCATGACTACCACAGCTACACTTACATTCTACCACAGATACACTAACATGACTATCAGAGCTACACTTACATGACTACCACAGCTACACTTACATGACTACGACAGCTACACTTACATGACTACCACAGCTACATTTACATCACTATCACAGCTACACTTACATTCGACCACAGATACACTAACATGACTATCACAGCTACACTTACATGACTACCACGGCTATGCTTACATGACTACTACAGCTACACTTTCATGACTATCACAGCTACACATACATGACAACCACAGCTACACTTACATTACAACCACAGCTACACTTACATGACTACCACAGCTACACTTACATTACAACCACAGCTACACTCACCTGACTACCACAGCTACACTTTAAAGACTACCAAGGTTACACTTACATGACTACCACAACTACACTTTAAAGTATACTACAACTACGCTTACAGGACTACCACAGCTACACTTACATGACTACCACAGCTACACTTACATGACTATTACAGTTACACGTACATGACTATCACAGTTACACTTCTATGACTATCACAGCTACACTTACATGACTACCACAGCTTCACTTACATGACTATCACAGCCACACTTACATGACTACCACAGCCACACTTACATGACTACCACAGCTAAACTTACATGACAACCACAGCTACACATACATGACTAACACAGCTACGCTTACATGACTACCACAGCTACACTAACATGACTACCATAGCTACACCAACATGACAACAACAGCTACACATACATGACTAAACACAGCTACGCTTACATGACTACCACAGCTACACTTACATGACTACCACAGATACACTAACATGACTATCACAGCTACACTTACATGACTACCACAGCTACACTTTCATGACTACCAGAGCTACACCAACATGACTATCACAGTTACACTTACATGACTATCACAGTTACACTTACATGACTATCACAGCTACACTTACCTGACTATCACAGCTACACTTACATGACTATCACAGCTACACTTACATGAATATCACAGCTACACTTACCTGACAATCACAGCTACACTTACATGACTACCACAACTACAGTTGCATGACTATCACAGCTACACTTACATGACTATCACAGCTACGCTTACATGACTATCACAGCTACACTTACATGACTACCACAACTACACTTACATGACTATCACAGCTACACTTACACGACTACCACAGCTACACTTACATGACTATGACAGTTACACTTACATGACTACCACAGCTACACTTACATGACTATGACAGTTACACTTACATGACTACCACAACTACACTTAAAAGACTACCACAGCTACACTTACATGACTACCACAGCTACACTTACAAGACTACCACAGGTAAACTTACATGACTATCACAGCTACACTTACATGACTACCACAACTACACTTACATGACTATCAGAGCTACACTTACATGACTACCACAGCTACACTTACATGACTACCACAGATACACTAACATGACTATCACAGCTACACTTACATGACTACCACAGCTACACTTTCATGACTACCAGAGCTACACTTACATGACTACCACAGGTAAACTTTCATGACTACCAGAGCTACACTTACATGACTACCACAGCTACACTTTAAAGACTACCACAACTATGCTTACAGGACTATCACAGCTAAACTTACAAGACTATCACAGCTACACTAACATGACTATGACAGTTACACTTACTTGACTACCGCAGCTACACTTACATGACTATCACAGCTACGCTTACGTGACTAACACAGCTACATTTTCATGACTATCACAGCTACACTTACATTACAACCACAGCTACGCTTACATGACTATCACAGCTAAACTTACAAGACTATCACAGCTACACTAACATGACTATCACAGCTACACTTACATGACTACCACAACTACACTTACATGAATATCACAGCTACACTTACACGACTACCACAACTACATTTAAATGACAACCACAGCTACACTTACATGACTACCGCAGCTACACTTACAAGACAACCACAGCTACACTTACATGACTAACACAGCTACACTTACGTGACTACCACAGCTACACTTACGTGACTACTATAGCAACACTTTCATGACTACCACAGCTACACTTACATTCTACCACAGATACACTAACATGACTATCAGAGCTACACTTACATGACTACCACAGCTACACTTACATGACTATCAGAGCTACACTTACAGGACTACCACAGCTACACTTACATGACTACCATAGCTACACTCACCTGACTACCACAGCTACACTTTAAAGACTACCAAGGTTACACTTAAATGACTACCACAACTACACTTTAAAGTATACTACAACTACGCTTACAGGACTACCACAGCTACACTTACATGACTACCATAGCTACATTTACATGACTATCACAGTTACACTTACATGACTATCACAGTTACACTTACATGACCATCACAGCTACACTTACCTGACTATCACAGCTACGCTTACATGACTACCACAGCTACACTTACATGACTACCACAACTACACTTACATGACTATCACAGCTACACTTACACGACTACCACAGCTTCACTTACATGACTACCACAGCTTCACTTACATGACTATCACAGCCACACTTACATGACTACCACAGCCACACTTACATGACTACCACAGGTACACTTTCATGACTACCAGAGCTACACTTACATGACTACCACAGCTACACTTTAAAGACTACCACAACTATGCTTACAGGACTATCACAGCTAAACTTACAAGACTATCACAGCTACACTAACATGACTATGACAGTTACACTTACTTGACTACCGCAGCTACACTTACATGACTATTACAGCTACGCTTACGTGACTAACACAGCTAAACTTTCATGACTATCACAGCTACACTTACATTACAACCACAGCTACGCTTACATGACTATCACAGCTACACTAACATGACTATCACAGCTACACTTACATGACTACCACAACTACACTTACATGAATATCACAGCTACACTTACACGACTACCACAACTACATTTACATGACAACCACAGCTACACTTACATGACTACCACAGCTACACTTACAAGACAACCAGAGCTACACTTACATGACTAACACAGATACACTTACATGACAACCACAGCTACGCTTACATGACTACCACAGCTACACTAACATGACTACCACAGCTACACCAACATGACTAAAACAGCTACACTTACGTGACTACCACAGCTACACTTACGTGACTACTATAGCAACACTTTCATGACTACCACAGCTACACTTACATTCTACCACAGATACACTAACATGACTATCAGAGCTACACTTACATGACTACCACAGCTACACTTACATGACTATAAGAGCTACACTTACAGGACTACCACAGCTACATTACATGACTACGACAGCTACACTTACATGACTACCACAGCTACACTTACATGACTATCACAGCTATACTTACATTCGACCACAGATACACTAACATGACTATCACAGCTACACTTACATGACTACCACAGCTACACTTTCATGACTACCAGAGCTACACCAAGATGACTATCACAGTTACACTTACATGACTATCACAGTTACACTTACATGACTATCACAGCTACACTTACCTGACTATCACAGCTACACTTACATGACTATCACAGCTACTCTTACATGAATATCACAGCTACACTTACCTGACTATCACAGCTACACTTACATGACTACCACAACTACAGTTGCATCACTATCACAGCTACACTTACATGACTATCACAGCTACGCTTACATGGCTATCAAAGATACACTTACATGACTACCACAACTACACTTACATGACTATCACAGCTACACTTACACGACTACCACAGCTACACTTACATGACTATGACAGTTACACTTTCATGACTACCACAGCTACACTTACATGACCATGACAGCTACACTTACATGACTACCACAACTACACTTAAAAGACTACCACAGCTACACTTACATGACTATCACAGCTACACTTACATGACTACTACAGCTACACTTACAAGACTACCACAGGTAAACTTACATGACTATCACAGCTACACTTAAATGACTACCACAGCTACACTTACATGACTATGACAGTTACACTTACATGACTACCACAACTATACTTAAAAGACTACCACAGCTACACTTACATGACTATCACAGCTACACTTACATGACTACCACAGCTACACTTACATGACCACAAAATCTACACTTACATGACTACCACAGCTATACTTACATGAATATCACAGCTACACTTACATGACTATCACAGCTACACATGCATGACTACCACAGCTACACTTTAAAGGCTACCACAGCTACACTTACATGACTACCACAACTACACTTACATGAATATCACAGCTACACTTACATGACTACCACAACTACACTTACATGAATATCACAGCTAAATTTACATGACTATGACAGTTACACTTACATGACAACCACAGCTACACTTACATGACAACCACAGCTACACTTACATGACTATAACAGTTACACTTACATGACAACCACAGCTACACATACATGACTACCACAGCTACACTTACATTACAACCACAGCTACACTTACATGACAACCACAGCTACACTTACATGACTACCACAGCTACACTTACATGACTAACACAGATACACTTACATGACTACAACAGCTACACTTACAAGACAACCACAGCTACACTTACATGACTAACACAGATACACTTACATGACTACCACAACTACATTTACATGACAACCACAGCTACACTTACATGACTACAACAGCTACACTTACAAGACAACCACAGCTACACTTACATGACTAACACAGATACACTTACAAGACAACAACAGCTACACTTACATGACTAACACAGCTACGCTTACATGACTACCACAGCTACACTAACATGACTACCAAAGCTACACCAACATGACTAAAACAGCTACACTTACGTGACTACCACAGCTACACCTACGTGACTACCACAGCTACACCAACATGAGTACCACAGCTACACCTACAGGACTACCACAGCTACACCAACATGACTACCACAGCTACACCTACAGGACTACCACAGCTACACCTACATGACTATCACAGCTACACCAACATGACTACCACAGCTACACCAACATGACTACCACAGCTACACCAACAGGACTACCACAGCTACACCTACATGACTACCACAGCTAAACCAACAGGACTACCACAGCTACACCTACATGACTACCACAGCTACACTTACATGACTACCACAGCTACACCTACATGACTATCACAGCTAAACTTACATGACTACCACAGCAACACTTACAACACTATCACAGCTACACTTACATGACTACCACAGCTACACTTACATGACAACCACAGCTACACATACATGACTAACACAGCTACGCTTACATGACTACCACTGCTACACTTACATGACTATCACAGCTAAACTTTAAAGACTACCACAGCTACACTTATTTGACTATCAAAGCTACACCAACATGACTACCACAGCTACACTTACATGACAACCACAGCTACACATACATGACTAACACAGCTACGCTTACATGACTACCACAGCTACACTTACATGACTATCACAGCTACACTTAGATGACTATCACAGCTACACTTACATGACTACCACAGTTACACCAACATGACTACCACAGCTACACCAACATGACTACCACAGCTAAACCAACATGACTACCACAGCTACACTTACATGACTACCACAACTACACTTTAAAGACTATCACAGCTACACTTACATGACTACCACAGCTACACTTACATGACTACCACAACTACACTTCCATGACTATACCAGCTACACTTACATGACTAACACAGCTACGCTTACATGACTATCACAGCTACACTTACATGACTAACACAGCTACGCTTACATGACTATCACAGCTACACTTACATGACTACCACAACTACACTTTAAAGACTACCACAGCTACAACAACATGACTATAACAGCTACACTTACATGACTACCACAGCTACACTTTAAAGACTACCACAGCTACACTTATTTGACTATCAAAGCTACACCAACATGACTACCACAGCTACACATACATGACTAACACAGCTACGCTTACATGACTACCACAGCTACACTTACATGACTAACACAGCTACGCTTACATGACTATCACAGCTACACTTACATGACTACCACAACTACACTTTAAAGACTACCACAGCTACAACAACATGACTATAACAGCTACATTTACATGACTACCACAGCTACACTTTAAAGACTACCACAGCTACACTTCCATGACTATACCAGCTACACTTTCATGACTAACACAGCTACGCTTACATGACTATCACAGCTACACTTACATGACTACCACAACTACACTTTAAAGACTACCACAGCTACAACAACATGACTATAACAGCTACACTTACATGACTACCACAGCTACACTTTAAAGACTACCACAGCTACACTTATTTGACTATCAAAGCTACACCAACATGACTACCACAGCTACACATACATGACTAACACAGCTACGCTTACATGACTACCACAGCTACACTTACATGACTATCACAGCTACACTTAGATGACTATCACAGCTACACTTACATGACTACCACAGTTACACCAACATGACTACCACAGCTACACCAACATGACTACCACAGCTACACCAACATGACTACCACAGCTACACCAACAGGACTACCACAGCTACACTTTCATGACTACCAGAGCTACACTTACAAGACTACCACAGCTAAACTTACATGACTATCACAGCTACACTTACATGACTACCACAACTACACTTTAAAGACTATCACAGCTACACTTACATGACTACCACAGCTACACTTACATGACTACCACAACTACACTTCCATGACTATACCAGCTACACTTACATGACTAACACAGCTACGCTTACATGACTATCACAGCTACACTTACATGACTACCACAACTACACTTTAAAGACTATCACAGCTACACTTACATGACTACCACAGCTACACTTACATGACTACCACAACTACACTTCCATGACTATACCAGCTACACTTACATGACTACCACAGCTACACTTCCATGACTATACCAGCTACACTTACATGACTAACACAGCTACGCTTACATGACTATCACAGCTACACTTACATGACTACCACAACTACACTTTAAAGACTACCACAGCTACAACAACATGACTATAACAGCTACACTTACATGACTACCACAGCTACACTTTAAAGACTACCACAGCTACACTTATTTGACTATCAAAGCTACACCAACATGACTACCACAGCTACACATACATGACTAACACAGCTACGCTTACATGACTACCACAGCTACACTTACATGACTATCACAGCTACACTTAGATGACTATCACAGCTACACTTACATGACTACCACAGTTACACCAACATGACTACCACAGCTACACCAACATGACTACCACAGCTACACCAACATGACTACCACAGCTACACCAACAGGACTACCACAGCTACACTTTCATGACTACCAGAGCTACACTTACAAGACTACCACAGCTAAACTTACATGACTATCACAGCTACACTTACATGACTACCACAATTACACTTTAAAGACTATCACAGCTACACTTACATAACTACCACAGCTACACTTACATGACTACCACAACTACACTTCCATGACTATACCAGCTACACTTACATGACTAAAACAGCTACGCTTACATGACTATCACAGCTACACTTACATGACTACCACAACTACACTTTAAAGACTATCACAGCTACACTTACATGACTACCACAGCTACACTTACATGACTACCACAACTACACTTCCATGACTATACCAGCTACACTTACATGACTAACACAGCTACGCTTACATGACTATCACAGCTACACTTACATGACTACCACAACTACACTTTAAAGACTACCACAGCTACAACAACATGACTATAACAGCTACACTTACATGACTACCACAGCTACACTTTAAAGACTACCACAGCTACACTTATTTGACTATCAAAGCTACACCAACATGACTACCACAGCTACACATACATGACTAACACAGCTACGCTTACATGACTATCACAGCTACACTTAGATGACTATCACAGCTACACTTACATGACTACCACAGTTACACCAACATGACTACCACAGCTACACCAACATGACTACCACAGCTACACCAACATGACTACCACAGCTACACCAACAGGACTACCACAGCTACACTTTCATGACTACCAGAGCTACACTTACAAGACTACCACAGCTAAACTTACATGACTATCACAGCTACACTTACATGACTACCACAACTACACTTTAAAGACTATCACAGCTACACTTACATGACTACCACAGCTACACTTACATGACTACCACAACTACACTTCCATGACTATACCAGCTACACTTACATGACTAACACAGCTACGCTTACATGACTATCACAGCTACACTTACATGACTACCACAACTACACTTTAAAGACTACCACAGCTACAACAACATGACTATAACAGCTACACTTACATGACTAACACAGCTACGCTTACATGACTACCACAGCTACACTTACATGACTAACACAGCTACGCTTACATGACTATCACAGCTACACTTACATGACTACCACAACTACACTTTAAAGACTACCACAGCTACAACAACATGACTATAACAGCTACATTTACATGACTACCACAGCTACACTTTAAAGACTACCACAGCTACACTTCCATGACTATACCAGCTACACTTTCATGACTAACACAGCTACGCTTACATGACTATCACAGCTACACTTACATGACTACCACAACTACACTTTAAAGACTACCACAGCTACAACAACATGACTATAACAGCTACACTTACATGACTACCACAGCTACACTTTAAAGACTATCACAGCTACACTTATTTGACTATCAAAGCTACACCAACATGACTACCACAGCTACACATACATGACTATCACAGCTACACTTAGATGACTATCACAGCTACACTTACATGACTACCACAGTTACACCAACATGACTACCACAGCTACACCAACATGACTACCACAGCTACACCAACATGACTACCACAGCTACACCAACAGGACTACCACAGCTACACTTTCATGACTACCAGAGCTACACTTACAAGACTACCACAGCTAAACTTACATGACTATCACAGCTACACTTACATGACTACCACAACTACACTTTAAAGACTATCACAGCTACACTTACATGACTACCACAGCTACACTTACATGACTACCACAACTACACTTCCATGACTATACCAGCTACACTTACATGACTAACACAGCTACGCTTACATGACTATCACAGCTACACTTACATGACTACCACAACTACACTTTAAAGACTATCACAGCTACACTTACATGACTACCACAGCTACACTTACATGACTACCACAACTACACTTCCATGACTATACCAGCTACACTTACATGACTACCACAGCTACACTTCCATGACTATACCAGCTACACTTACATGACTAACACAGCTACGCTTACATGACTATCACAGCTACACTTACATGACTACCACAACTACACTTTAAAGACTACCACAGCTACAACAACATGACTATAACAGCTACACTTACATGACTACCACAGCTACACTTTAAAGACTACCAAAGCTACACTTATTTGACTATCAAAGCTACACCAACATGACTACCACAGCTACACATACATGACTACCACAGCTACACTTACATGACTATCACAGCTACACTTAGATGACTATCACAGCTACACTTACATGACTACCACAGTTACACCAACATGACTACCACAGCTACACCAACATGACTACCACAGCTAAACCAACATGACTACCACAGCTACACTTACATGACTACCACAACTACACTTTAAAGACTATCACAGCTACACTTACATGACTACCACAGCTACACTTACATGACTACCACAACTACACTTCCATGACTATACCAGCTACACTTACATGACTAACACAGCTACGCTTACATGACTATCACAGCTACACTTACATGACTAACACAGCTACGCTTACATGACTATCACAGCTACACTTACATGACTACCACAACTACACTTTAAAGACTACCACAGCTACAACAACATGACTATAACAGCTACACTTACATGACTACCACAGCTACACTTTAAAGACTACCACAGCTACACTTATTTGACTATCAAAGCTACACCAACATGACTACCACAGCTACACATACATGACTAACACAGCTACGCTTACATGACTACCACAGCTACACTTACATGACTAACACAGCTACGCTTACATGACTATCACAGCTACACTTACATGACTACCACAACTACACTTTAAAGACTACCACAGCTACAACAACATGACTATAACAGCTACATTTACATGACTACCACAGCTACACTTTAAAGACTACCACAGCTACACTTCCATGACTATACCAGCTACACTTTCATGACTAACACAGCTACGCTTACATGACTATCACAGCTACACTTACATGACTACCACAACTACACTTTAAAGACTACCACAGCTACAACAACATGACTATAACAGCTACACTTACATGACTACCACAGCTACACTTTAAAGACTACCACAGCTACACTTATTTGACTATCAAAGCTACACCAACATGACTACCACAGCTACACATACATGACTAACACAGCTACGCTTACATGACTACCACAGCTACACTTACATGACTATCACAGCTACACTTAGATGACTATCACAGCTACACTTACATGACTACCACAGTTACACCAACATGACTACCACAGCTACACCAACATGACTACCACAGCTACACCAACATGACTACCACAGCTACACCAACAGGACTACCACAGCTACACTTTCATGACTACCAGAGCTACACTTACAAGACTACCACAGCTAAACTTACATGACTATCACAGCTACACTTACATGACTACCACAACTACACTTTAAAGACTATCACAGCTACACTTACATGACTACCACAGCTACACTTACATGACTACCACAACTACACTTCCATGACTATACCAGCTACACTTACATGACTAACACAGCTACGCTTACATGACTATCACAGCTACACTTACATGACTACCACAACTACACTTTAAAGACTATCACAGCTACACTTACATGACTACCACAGCTACACTTACATGACTACCACAACTACACTTCCATGACTATACCAGCTACACTTACATGACTACCACAGCTACACTTCCATGACTATACCAGCTACACTTACATGACTAACACAGCTACGCTTACATGACTATCACAGCTACACTTACATGACTACCACAACTACACTTTAAAGACTACCACAGCTACAACAACATGACTATAACAGCTACACTTACATGACTACCACAGCTACACTTTAAAGACTACCACAGCTACACTTATTTGACTATCAAAGCTACACCAACATGACTACCACAGCTACACATACATGACTAACACAGCTACGCTTACATGACTACCACAGCTACACTTACATGACTATCACAGCTACACTTAGATGACTATCACAGCTACACTTACATGACTACCACAGTTACACCAACATGACTACCACAGCTACACCAACATGACTACCACAGCTACACCAACATGACTACCACAGCTACACCAACAGGACTACCACAGCTACACTTTCATGACTACCAGAGCTACACTTACAAGACTACCACAGCTAAACTTACATGACTATCACAGCTACACTTACATGACTACCACAATTACACTTTAAAGACTATCACAGCTACACTTACATAACTACCACAGCTACACTTACATGACTACCACAACGACACTTCCATGACTATACCAGCTACACTTACATGACTAAAACAGCTACGCTTACATGACTATCACAGCTACACTTACATGACTACCACAACTACACTTTAAAGACTATCACAGCTACACTTACATGACTACCACAGCTACACTTACATGACTACCACAACTACACTTCCATGACTATACCAGCTACACTTACATGACTAACACAGCTACGCTTACATGACTATCACAGCTACACTTACATGACTACCACAACTACACTTTAAAGACTACCACAGCTACAACAACATGACTATAACAGCTACACTTACATGACTACCACAGCTACACTTTAAAGACTACCACAGCTACACTTATTTGACTATCAAAGCTACACCAACATGACTACCACAGCTACACATACATGACTAACACAGCTACGCTTACATGACTATCACAGCTACACTTAGATGACTATCACAGCTACACTTACATGACTACCACAGTTACACCAACATGACTACCACAGCTACACCAACATGACTACCACAGCTACACCAACATGACTACCACAGCTACACCAACAGGACTACCACAGCTACACTTTCATGACTACCAGAGCTACACTTACAAGACTACCACAGCTAAACTTACATGACTATCACAGCTACACTTACATGACTACCACAACTACACTTTAAAGACTATCACAGCTACACTTACATGACTACCACAGCTACACTTACATGACTACCACAACTACACTTCCATGACTATACCAGCTACACTTACATGACTAACACAGCTACGCTTACATGACTATCACAGCTACACTTACATGACTACCACAACTACACTTTAAAGACTACCACAGCTACAACAACATGACTATAACAGCTACACTTACATGACTATCACAGCTACGCTTACATGACTACCACAGCTACACTTACATGACTAACACAGCTACGCTTACATGACTATCACAGCTACACTTACATGACTACCACAACTACACTTTAAAGACTACCACAGCTACAACAACATGACTATAACAGCTACATTTACATGACTACCACAGCTACACTTTAAAGACTACCACAGCTACACTTCCATGACTATACCAGCTACACTTTCATGACTAACACAGCTACGCTTACATGACTATCACAGCTACACTTACATGACTACCACAACTACACTTTAAAGACTACCACAGCTACAACAACATGACTATAACAGCTACACTTACATGACTACCACAGCTACACTTTAAAGACTATCACAGCTACACTTATTTGACTATCAAAGCTACACCAACATGACTACCACAGCTACACATACATGACTATCACAGCTACACTTAGATGACTATCACAGCTACACTTACATGACTACCACAGTTACACCAACATGACTACCACAGCTACACCAACATGACTACCACAGCTACACCAACATGACTACCACAGCTACACCAACAGGACTACCACATCTACACTTTCATGACTACCAGAGCTACACTTACAAGACTACCACAGCTAAACTTACATGACTATCACAGCTACACTTACATGACTACCACAACTACACTTTAAAGACTATCACAGCTACACTTACATGACTACCACAGCTACACTTACATGACTACCACAACTACACTTCCATGACTATACCAGCTACACTTACATGACTAACACAGCTACGCTTACATGACTATCACAGCTACACTTACATGACTACCACAACTACACTTTAAAGACTATCACAGCTACACTTACATGACTACCACAGCTACACTTACATGACTACCACAACTACACTTCCATGACTATACCAGCTACACTTACATGACTACCACAGCTACACTTCCATGACTATACCAGCTACACTTACATGACTAACACAGCTACGCTTACATGACTATCACAGCTACACTTACATGACTACCACAACTACACTTTAAAGACTACCACAGCTACAACAACATGACTATAACAGCTACACTTACATGACTACCACAGCTACACTTTAAAGACTACCAAAGCTACACTTATTTGACTATCAAAGCTACACCAACATGACTACCACAGCTACACATACATGACTAACACAGCTACGCTTACATGACTACCACAGCTACACTTACATGACTATCACAGCTACACTTAGATGACTATCACAGCTACACTTACATGACTACCACAGTTACACCAACATGACTACCACAGCTACACCAACATGACTACCACAGCTACACCAACATGACTACCACAGCTACACCAACAGGACTACCACAGCTACACTTTCATGACTACCAGATCTACACTTACAAGACTACCACAGCTAAACTTACATGACTATCACAGCTACACTTACATGACTACCACAACTACACTTTCAAGACTATCACAGCTACACTTACATAACTACCACAGCTACACTTACATGACTACCACAACTACACTTCCATGACTATACCAGCTACACTTACATGACTAAAACAGCTACGCTTACATGACTATCACAGCTACACTTACATGACTACCACAACTACACTTTAAAGACTATCACAGCTACACTTACATGACTACCACAGCTACACTTACATGACTACCACAACTACACTTCCATGACTATACCAGCTACACTTACATGACTAACACAGCTACGCTTACATGACTATCACAGCTACACTTACATGACTACCACAACTACACTTTAAAGACTACCACAGCTACAACAACATGACTATAACAGCTACACTTACATGACTACCACAGCTACACTTTAAAGACTACCACAGCTACACTTATTTGACTATCAAAGCTACACCAACATGACTACCACAGCTACACATACATGACTAACACAGCTACGCTTACATGACTACCACAGCTACACTTACATGACTATCACAGCTACACTTAGATGACTATCACAGCTACACTTACATGACTACCACAGTTACACCAACATGACTACCACAGCTACACCAACATGACTACCACAGCTACACCAACATGACTACCACAGCTACACCAACAGGACTACCACAGCTACACTTTCATGACTACCAGAGCTACACTTACAAGACTACCACAGCTAAACTTACATGACTATCACAGCTACACTTACATGACTACCACAACTACACTTTAAAGACTATCACAGCTACACTTACATGACTACCACAGCTACACTTACATGACTACCACAACTACACTTCCATGACTATACCAGCTACACTTACATGACTAACACAGCTACGCTTACATGACTATCACAGCTACACTTACATGACTACCACAACTACACTTTAAAGACTACCACAGCTACAACAACATGACTATAACAGCTACACTTACATGACTATCACAGCTACACTTACATGACTACCACAGCTACACTTACATGACTACCACAGCTACACTTACATGACTACCTCAGCTACACTTACATGACTATCACAGCTACACTTACATGACTACCACAGCTACACTTACATGACTACCTCAGCTACACTTACATGACTATCACAGCTAAACTTACATGACTACCACAGCTACACTTACATGACTATAAGAGCTACACTTACATGACTACCACAGCTACACTTACATGACTACCACAGCCACACTTACATGTCTACCACAGCTAAACTTACATGACAACCACAGCTACACATACATGACTACCACAACTACATTTACATGACTAACACAGCTACACTTACATGACTACCACAGCTACACTTACATGACTACCACAGCTACACTTACATGACTACCTCAGCTACACTTATATGACTATCACAGCTACACTTACATGACTACCACAGCTACACTTACATGACTACCTCAGCTACACTTACATGACTATCACAGCTAAACTTACATGACTACCACAGCTACGCTTACATGACTATCACAGCTACACTTACATGACTACCACAACTACACTTTAAAGACTACCACAGCTTCAACAACATGACTATAACAGCTACATTTACATGACTACCACAGCTACACTTTAAAGACTACCACAGCTACACTTCCATGACTATACCAGCTACACATTCTTGACTAACACAGCTACGCTTACATGACTATCACATCTACACTTACATGACTACCACAACTACACTTTAAAGACTACCACAGCTACAACAACATGACTATAACAGCTAAACTTACATGACTACCACAGCTACACTTTAAAGACTATCACAGCTACACTTATTTGACTATCAAAGCTACACCAACATGACTACCACAGCTACACATACATGACTAACACAGCTACGCTTACATGACTACCACAGCTACACTTACATGACTATCACAGCTACACTTAGATGACTATCACAGCTACACTTACATGACTACCACAGTTACACCAACATGACTACCACAGCTACACCAACATGACTACCACAGCTACACCAACATGACTACCACAGCTACACCAACAGGACTACCACAGCTACACTTTCATGACTACCAGAGCTACACTTACAAGACTACCACAGCTAAACTTACATGACTATCACAGCTACACTTACATGACTACCACAACTACACTTTAAAGACCATCACAGCTACACTTACATGACTACCACAGCTACACTTACATGACTACCACAACTACACTTCCATGACTATACCAGCTACACTTACATGACTAACACAGCTACGCTTACATGACTATCACAGCTACACTTACATGACTACCACAACTACACTTTAAAGACTATCACAGCTACACTTACATGACTACCACAGCTACACTTACATGACTACCACAACTACACTTCCATGACTATACCAGCTACACTTACATGACTAACACAGCTACGCTTACATGACTATCACAGCTACACTTACATGACTACCACAACTACACTTTAAAGACTATCACAGCTACACTTACATGACTACCACAGCTACACTTACATGACTACCACAACTACACTTCCATGACTATACCAGCTACACTTACATGACTACCACAGCTACACTTCCATGACTATACCAGCTACACTTACATGACTAACACAGCTACGCTTACATGACTATCACAGCTACACTTACATGACTACCACAACTACACTTTAAAGACTACCACAGCTACAACAACATGACTATAACAGCTACACTTACATGACTACCACAGCTACACTTTAAAGACTACCAAAGCTACACTTATTTGACTATCAAAGCTACACCAACATGACTACCACAGCTACACATACATGACTAACACAGCTACGCTTACATGACTACCACAGCTACACTTACATGACTACCACAACTACACTTTAAAGACTACCACAGCTACAACAACATGACTATAACAGCTACACTTACATGACTACCACAGCTACACTTTAAAGACTACCAAAGCTACACTTATTTGACTATCAAAGCTACACCAACATGACTACCACAGCTACACATACATGACTAACACAGCTACGCTTACATGACTACCACAGCTACACTTACATGACTATCACAGCTACACTTAGATGACTATCACAGCTACACTTACATGACTACCACAGTTACACCAACATGACTACCACAGCTACACCAACATGACTACCACAGCTACACCAACATGACTACCACAGCTACACCAACAGGACTACCACAGCTACACTTTCATGACTACCAGAGCTACACTTACAAGACTACCACAGCTAAACTTACATGACTATCACAGCTACACTTACATGACTACCACAACTACACTTTAAAGACTATCACAGCTACACTTACATAACTACCACAGCTACACTTACATGACTACCACAACTACACTTCCATGACTATACCAGCTACACTTACATGACTAAAACAGCTACGCTTACATGACTATCACAGCTACACTTACATGACTACCACAACTACACTTTAAAGACTATCACAGCTACACTTACATGACTACCACAGCTACACTTACATGACTACCACAACTACACTTCCATGACTATACCAGCTACACTTACATGACTAACACAGCTACGCTTACATGACTATCACAGCTACACTTACATGACTACCACAACTACACTTTAAAGACTACCACAGCTACAACAACATGACTATAACAGCTACACTTACATGACTACCACAGCTACACTTTAAAGACTACCACAGCTACACTTATTTGACTATCAAAGCTACACCAACATGACTACCACAGCTACACATACATGACTAACACAGCTACGCTTACATGACTACCACAGCTACACTTACATGACTATCACAGCTACACTTAGATGACTATCACAGCTACACTTACATGACTACCACAGTTACACCAACATGACTACCACAGCTACACCAACATGACTACCACAGCTACACCAACATGACTACCACAGCTACACCAACAGGACTACCACAGCTACACTTTCATGACTACCAGAGCTACACTTACAAGACTACCACAGCTAAACTTACATGACTATCACAGCTACACTTACATGACTACCACAACTACACTTTAAAGACTATCACAGCTACACTTACATGACTACCACAGCTACACTTACATGACTACCACAACTACACTTCCATGACTATACCAGCTACACTTACATGACTAACACAGCTACGCTTACATGACTATCACAGCTACACTTACATGACTACCACAACTACACTTTAAAGACTACCACAGCTACAACAACATGACTATAACAGCTACACTTACATGACTATCACAGCTACACTTACATGACTACCACAGCTACACTTACATGACTACCACAGCTACACTTACATGACTACCTCAGCTACACTTACATGACTATCACAGCTACACTTACATGACTACCACAGCTACACTTACATGACTACCTCAGCTACACTTACATGACTATCACAGCTAAACTTACATGACTACCACAGCTACACTTACATGACTATAAGAGCTACACTTACATGACTACCACAGCTACACTTACATGACTACCACAGCCACACTTACATGTCTACCACAGCTAAACTTACATGACAACCACAGCTACACATACATGACTACCACAACTACATTTACATGACTAACACAGCTACACTTACATGACTACCACAGCTACACTTACATGACTACCACAGCTACACTTACATGACTACCTCAGCTACACTTACATGACTATCACAGCTACACTTACATGACTACCACAGCTACACTTACATGACTACCTCAGCTACACTTACATGACTATCACAGCTAAACTTACATGACTACCACAGCTACACTTACATGACTATCAGAGCTACACTTACATGACTACCACAGCTACACTTACATGACTACCACAGCCACACTTACATGTCTACCACAGCTAAACGTACATGACAACCACAGCTACACATACATGACTAACACAGCTACGCTTACATGACTACCACAGCTACACTAACATGACTACCACAGCTACACCACCATGACTACCACAGCTACACTTACATGACTACCACAGCTACACTTATTTGACTATCAAAGCTACACTTATTTGACTATCAGAGCTACACTTACATGACTACCTCAGCTACACTTACATGACTATCAGAGCTACACTTACATGACTACCACAGCTACACTTACATGACTACCACAGATACACTAACATGACTATCACAGCTACACTTACATGACTACCACAGCTACACTTACATGACTACCTCAGCTACACTTACATGACTATCACAGCTAAGCTTACATGACTACCACAGCTACACTTACATGACTATCAGAGCTACACTTACATGACTACCACAGCTACACTTACATGACTACCACAGCCACACTTACATGTCTACCACAGCTAAACTTACATGACAACCACAGCTACACATACATGACTAACACAGCTACGCTTACATGACTACCACAGCTACACTAACATGACTACCACAGCTACACCACCATGACTACCACAGCTACACTTACATGACTACCACAGCTACACTTATTTGACTATCAAAGCTACACTTATTTGACTATCAGAGCTACACTTACATGACTACCTCAGCTACACTTACATGACTATCAGAGCTACACTTACATGACTACCACAGCTACACTTACATGACTACCACAGATACACTAACATGACTATCACAGCTACACTTACATGACTACCACAGCTACACTTTCATGACTACCAGAGCTACACTTACAAGACTACCACAGCTACACTAACATGACTACCACAGCTACACGTTAAAGGCTACCACAGCTACACGTTAAAGACAACCACAACCACGCTTACAGGACTACCACAACTACACTTAAATGACTACCACAGCTAAACTTACATGACTACCACAGCTACACTTACATGACTACCACAACTACACTTACATGACTACCACAACTACACTTACAAGACCACCACAGCTACACTTACATGACTATCACAGCTAAACTTACATGACTACCACAGCTACACTTACATGACTACCACAACTACACTTACATGACTACCACAGCTACACTTACATGACTACCACAGCTACACTTACATGACTACCACAACTACACTTACAAGACCACCACAGCTACACTTACATGACTATCACAGCTAAACTTACAAGACTACCACAGCTACACTAACATGACTATCACAGCTACGCTTACATGACTACCACAACTACACTTACATGAATATCAAAGCTACACTTACATGACTACCACAACTACATTTACATGACTAACACAGCTACGCTTACATGACTACCACAGCTACACTTACATGACTACCACAGCTACACTTTAAAGACTACCACAGCTACACTTATTTGACTATCAAAGCTACACCAACATGACTACCACAGCTACACATACATGACTAACACAGCTACGCTTACATGACTACCACAGCTACACTTACATGACTATCACAGCTACACTTAGATGACTATCACAGCTACACTTACATGACTACCACAGTTACACCAACATGACTACCACAGCTACACCAACATGACTACCACAGCTACATTTACATGACTAACACAGCTACGCTTACATGACTACCACAGCTACACTTACATGACTACCACAGCTACACTTTAAAGACTACCACAGCTACACTTATTTGACTATCAAAGCTACACCAACATGACTACCACAGCTACACATACATGACTAACACAGCTACGCTTACATGACTACCACAGCTACACTTACATGACTATCACAGCTACACTTAGATGACTATCACAGCTACACTTACATGACTACCACAGTTACACCAACATGACTACCACAGCTACACCAACATGACTACCACAGCTACACCAACATGACTACCACAGCTACACCAACAGGACTACCACAGCTACACTTTCATGACTATCAGAGCTACACTTACAAGACTACCACAGCTAAACTTACATGACTATCACAGCTACACTTACATGACTACCACAACTACACTTTAAAGACTATCACAGCTACACTTACATGACTACCACAGCTACACTTACATGACTATCACAGCTACACTTAGATGACTATCACAGCTACACTTACATGACTACCACAGTTACACCAACATGACTACCACAGCTACACCAACATGACTACCACAGCTACACCAACATGACTACCACAGCTACACCAACAGGACTACCACAGCTACACTTTCATGACTACCAGAGCTACACTTACAAGACTACCACAGCTAAACTTACATGACTATCACAGCTACACTTACATGACTACCACAACTACACTTTAAAGACTACCACAGCTACAACAACATGACTATAACAGCTACACTTACATGACTATCACAGCTACACTTACATGACTACCACAGCTACACTTACATGACTACCACAGCTACACTTACATGACTACCTCAGCTACACTTACATGACTATCACAGCTACACTTACATGACTACCACAGCTACACTTACATGACTACCTCAGCTACACTTACATGACTATCACAGCTAAACTTACATGACTACCACAGCTACACTTACATGACTATCAGAGCTACACTTACATGACTACCACAGCTACACTTACATGACTACCACAGCCACACTTACATGTCTACCACAGCTAAACTTACATGACAACCACAGCTACACATACATGACTAACACAGCTACGCTTACATGACTACCACAGCTACACTAACATGACTACCACAGCTACACCACCATGACTACCACAGCTACACTTACATGACTACCACAGCTACACTTATTTGACTATCAAAGCTACACTTATTTGACTATCAGAGCTACACTTACATGACTACCTCAGCTACACTTACATGACTATCAGAGCTACACTTACATGACTACCACAGCTACACTTACATGACTACCACAGATACACTAACATGACTATCACAGCTACACTTACATGACTACCACAGCTACACTTTCATGACTACCAGAGCTACACTTACAAGACTACCACAGCTACACTAACATGACTACCACAGCTACACGTTAAAGGCTACCACAGCTACACGTTTAAGACTACCACAACCACGCTTACAGGACTACCACAACTACACTTAAATGACTACCACAGCTAAACTTACATGACTACCACAGCTACACTTACATGACTACCACAACTACACTTACATGACTACCACAACTACACTTACAAGACCACCACAGCTACACTTACATGACTATCACAGCTAAACTTACATGACTACCACAGCTACACTTACATGACTACCACAACTACACTTACATGACTACCACAGCTACACTTACATGACTACCACAGCTACACTTACATGACTACCACAGCTACACTTTCATGACTACCAGAGCTACACTTACAAGACTACCACAGCTACACTAACATGACTACCACAGCTACACGTTAAAGGCTACCACAGCTACACGTTAAAGACTACCACAACCACGCTTACAGGACTACCACAACTACACTTAAATGACTACCACAGCTAAACTTACATGACTACCACAGCTACACTTACATGACTACCACAACTACACTTACATGACTACCACAACTACACTTACAAGACCACCACAGCTACACTTACATGACTATCACAGCTAAACTTACATGACTACCACAGCTACACTTACATGACTACCACAACTACACTTACATGACTACCACAGCTACACTTACATGACTACCACAGCTACACTTACATGACTACCACAACTACACTTACAAGACCACCACAGCTACACTTACATGACTATCACAGCTAAACTTACAAGAATACCACAGCTACACTAACATGACTATCACAGCTACGCTTACATGACTACCACAACTACACTTACATGAATATCACAGCTACACTTACATGACTACCACAACTACATTTACATGACTAACACAGCTACGCTTACATGACTACCACAGCTACACTTACATGACTACCACAGCTACACTTTAAAGACTACCACAGCTACACTTATTTGACTATCAAAGCTACACCAACATGACTACCACAGCTACACATACATGACTAACACAGCTACGCTTACATGACTACCACAGCTACACTTACATGACTATCACAGCTAACCTTAGATGACTATCACAGCTACACTTACATGACTACCACAGTTACACCAACATGACTACCACAGCTACACCAACATGACTACCACAGCTACACCAACATGACTACCACAGCTACACCAACAGGACTACCACAGCTACACTTTCATGACTACCAGAGCTACACTTACAAGACTACCACAGCTAAACTTACATGACTATCACAGCTACACTTACATGACTACCACAACTACACTTTAAAGACTATCACAGCTACACTTACATGACTACCACAGCTACACTTACATGACTACCACAAGTACACTTCCATGACTATACCAGCTACACTTACATGACTAACACAGCTACGCTTACATGACTATCACAGCTACACTTACATGACTACCACAACTACACTTTAAAGACTACCACAGCTACAACAACATGACTATAACAGCTACACTTACATGACTATCACAGCTACACTTACATGACTACCTCAGCTACACTTACATGACTATCACAGCTACACTTACATGACTACCACAGCTACACTTACATGACTACCTCAGCTACACTTACATGACTATCACAGCTAAACTTACATGACTACCACAGCTACACTTACATGACTATCAGAGCTACACTTACATGACTACCACAGCTACACTTACATGACTACCACAGCCACACTTACATGTCTACCACAGCTAAACTTACATGACAACCACAGCTACACATACATGACTAACACAGCTACGCTTACATGACTACCACAGCTAAACTAACATGACTACCACAGCTACACCACCATGACTACCACAGCTACACTTACATGACTACCACAGCTACACTTATTTGACTATCAAAGCTACACTTATTTGACTATCAGAGCTACACTTACATGACTACCTCAGCTACACTTACATGACTATCAGAGCTACACTTACATGACTACCACAGCTACACTTACATGACTACCACAGATACACTAACATGACTATCACAGCTACACTTACATGACTACCACAGCTACACTTTCATGACTACCAGAGCTACACTTACGAGACTACCACAGCTACACTAACATGACTACCACAGCTACACGTTAAAGGCTCCCACAGCTACACGTTAAAGACTACCACAACCACGCTTACAGGACTACCACAACTACACTTAAATGACTACCACAGCTAAACTTACATGACTACCACAGCTACACTTACATGACTACCACAACTACACTTACATGACTACCACAACTACACTTACAAGACCACCACAGCTACACTTACATGACTATCACAGCTAAACTTACATGACTACCACAGCTACACTTACATGACTACCACAACTACACTTACATGACTACCACAGCTACACTTACATGACTACCACAGCTACACTTACATGACTACCACAACTACACTTACAAGACCACCACAGCTACACTTACATGACTATCACAGCTAAACTTACAAGACTACCACAACTACACTAACATGACTATCACAGCTACGCTTACATGACTACCACAACTACACTTACATGAATATCACAGCTACACTTACATGACTACCACAACTACATTTACATGACTAACACAGCTACGCTTACATGACTACCACAGCTACACTTACATGACTACCACAGCTACACTTTAAAGACTACCACAGCTACACTTATTTGACTATCAAAGGTACACCAACATGACTACCACAGCTACACTTACATGGCTATCACAGCTACACTTAGATGACTATCACAGCTATACTTACATGACTACCACAGTTACACCAACATGACTACCACAGCTACACCAACATGACTACCACAGCTACACCAACATGACTACCACAGCTACACCAACAGGACTACCACAGCTACACTTTCATGACTACCAGAGCTACACTTACATGACTACCACAACTACACTTTAAAGACTATCACAGCTACACTTACATGACTACCACAGCTACACTTACATGACTACCACAACTAAACTTCCATGACTATACCAGCTACACTTACATGACTAACACAGCTACGCTTACATGACCATCACAGCTACACTTACATGACTACCACAACTACACTTTAAAGACTACCACAGCTACAACAACATGACTATAACAGCTACACTTACATGACTATCACAGCTACACTTACATGACTACCACAGCTACACTTACATGACTACCACAGCTACACTTACATGACTACCTCAGCTACACTTACATGACTATCACAGCTACACTTACATGACTACCACAGCTACACTTACATGACTACCTCAGCTACACTTACATGACTATCACAGCTAAACTTACATGACTACCACAGCTACACTTACATGACTATCAGAGCTACACTTACATGACTACCACAGCTACACTTACATGACTACCACACCCACACTTACATGTCTACCACAGCTAAACTTACATGACAACCACAGCTACACATACATGACTAACACAGCTAAGCTTACATGACTACCACAGCTACACTAACATGACTACCCCAGCTACACCACCATGACTACCACAGCTACACTTACATGACTACCACAGCTACACTTATTTGACTATCAAAGCTACACTTATTTGACTATCAGAGCTACACTTACATGACTACCTCAGCTACACTTACATGACTATCAGAGCTACACTTACATGACTACCACAGCTACACTTACATGACTACCACAGATACACTAACATGACTATCACAGCTACACTTACATGACTACCACAGCTACACTTTCATGACTACCAGAGCTACACTTACAAGACTACCACAGCTACACTAACATGACTACCACAGCTACACGTTAAAGGCTACCACAGCTACACGTTAAAGACTACCACAACCACGCTTACAGGACTACCACAACTACACTTAAATGACTACCACAGCTAAACTTACATGACTACCACAGCTACACTTACATGACTACCACAACTACACTTACATGACTACCACAACTACACTTACAAGACCACCACAGCTACACTTACATGACTATCACAGCTAAACTTACATGACTACCACAGCTACACTTACATGACTACCACAACTACACTTACATGACTACCACAGCTACACTTACATGACTACCACAGCTACACTTACATGACTACCACAACTACACTTACATGACCACCACAGCTACACTTACATGACTAACACAGCTACGCTTACATGACTACCACAGCTACACTTACATGACTACCACAGCTACACTTTAAAGACTGCCACAGCTACACTTATTTGACTATCAAAGCTACACCAACATGACTACCACAGCTACACATACATGACTAACACAGCTACGCTTACATGACTACAACAGCTACACTTACATGACTATCACAGCTACACTTAGATGACTATCACAGCTACACTTACATGACTACCACAGTTACACCAACATGACTACCACAGCTACACCAACATGACTACCACAGCTACACCAACATGACTACCACAGCTACACCAACAGGACTACCACAGCTACACCTACATGACTACCACAGCTACACCAACAGGACTACCACAGCTACACCTACATGACTACCACAGCTACACTAACATGACTATAACAGCTACACTTACATGACTATCACAGCTACACTTACATGACTACCACAGCTACACTTACATGACTACCACAGCTACACTTACATGACTACCTCAGCTACACTTACATGACTATCACAGCTACACTTACATGACTACCACAGCTACACTTACATGACTACCTCAGCTACACTTACATGACTATCACAGCTAAACTTACATGACTACCACAGCTACACTTACATGACTACCACAGCTACACTTACATGACTACCACAGCCACACTTACATGTCTACCACAGCTAAACTTACATGACAACCACAGCTACACATACATGACTAACACAGCTACGCTTACATGACTACCACAGCTACACTAACATGACTACCACAGCTACACCACCATGACTACCACAGCTACACTTACATGACTACCACAGCTACACTTATTTGACTATCAAAGTTACACTTATTTGACTATCAGAGCTACACTTACATGACTACCTCAGCTACACTTACATGACTATCAGAGCTACACTTACATGACTACCACAGCTACACTTACATGACTACCACAGATACACTAACATGACTATCACAGCTATACTTACATGACTACCACAGCTACACTTTCATGACTACCAGAGCTACACTTACAAGACTACCACAGCTACACTAACATGACTACCACAGCTACACGTTAAAGGCTACCACAGCTACACGTTAAAGACTACCACAACCACGCTTACAGGACTACCACAACTACACTTAAATGACTACCACAGCTAAACTTACATGACTACCACAGCTACACTTACATGACTACCACAACTACACTTACATGACTACCACAACTACACTTACAAGACCACCACAGCTACACTTACATGACTATCACAGCTAAACTTACATGACTACCACAGCTACACTTACATGACTACCACAACTACACTTACATGACTACCACAGCTAAACTTACATGACTACCACAGCTACACTTACAACACTATCAAAGCTACACTTACATGACTAACACAACTACACTTTAAAGACTACCACAGCTACACTTACATGACTACCACAGCTACACTTTCATGACTACCAGAGCTACACTTACAAGACTACCACAGCTAAACTTACATGACTATCACAGCTACACTTACATGACTACCACAACTACACTTTAAAGACTATCACAGCTACACTTACATGACTACCACAGCTACAAATACATGACTACCACAACTACACTTCCATGACTATACCAGCTACACTTACATGACTAACACAGCTACGCTTACATGACTATCACAGCTACACTTACATGACTACCACAACTACACTTTAAAGACTACCACAGCTACAACAACATGACTATAACAGCTACACTTACATGACTATCACAGCTACACTTACATGACTATCACAGCTACACTTACATGACTACCACAACTACACTTTAAAGACTACCACAGCTACAACAACATGACTATAACAGCTACACTTACATGACTATCACAGCTACACTTACATGACTACCACAGCTACACTTACATGACTACCACAGCTACACTTAAGTGACTACCTCAGCTACACTTACATGACTATCACAGCTACACTTACATGACTACCACAGCTACACTTACATGACTACCTCAGCTACACTTACATGACTATCACAGCTAAACTTACATGACTACCACAGCTACACTTACATGACTACCACAGCTACACTTACATGACTACCACAGCCACACTTACATGTCTACCACAGCTAAACTTACATGACAACCACAGCTACACATACATGACTAACACAGCTACGCTTACATGACTACCACAGCTACACTAACATGACTACCACAGCTACACCACCATGACTACCACAGCTACACTTACATGACTACCACAGCTACACTTATTTGACTATCAAAGTTACACTTATTTGACTATCAGAGCTACACTTACATGACTACCTCAGCTACACTTACATGACTATCAGAGCTACACTTACATGACTACCACAGCTACACTTACATGACTACCACAGATACACTAACATGACTATCACTGCTACACTTACATGACTACCACAGCTACACTTTCATGACTACCAGAGCTACACTTACAAGACTACCACAGCTACACTAACATGACTACCACAGCTACACGTTAAAGGCTACCACAGCTACACGTTAAAGACTACCACAACCACGCTTACAGGACTACCACAACTACACTTAAATGACTACCACAGCTAAACTTACATGACTACCACAGCTACACTTACATGACTACCACAACTACACTTACATGACTACCACAACTACACTTACAAGACCACCACAGCTACACTTACATGACTATCACAGCTAAACTTACATGACTACCACAGCTACACTTACATGACTACCACAACTACACTTACATGACTACCACAGCTACACTTACATGACTACCACAGCTACACTTACATGACTACCACAACTACACTTACAAGACCACCACAGCTACACTTACATGACTATCACAGCTAAACTTACAAGACTATCACAGCTACACTAACATGACTATCACAGCTACGCTTACATGACTACCACAACTACACTTACATGAATATCACAGCTACACTTACATGACTACCACAACTACATTTACATGACTACAACAGCTACACTTACAAGACAACCACAGCCACACTTACATGACTAACACAGATACACTTACATGACTACAACAGCTACACTTACAAGACAACCACAGCTACACTTACATGACTAACACAGATACACTTACATGACTACCACAACTACATTTACATGACAACCACAGCTACACTTACATGACTACAACAGCTACACTTACAAGAAAACCACAGCTACACTTACATGACAAACACAGATACACTTACAAGACAACCACAGCTACACTTACATGACTAACACAGCTACGCTTACATGACTACCACAGCTACACTAACATGACTACCAAAGCTACACCAACATGACTAAAACAGCTACACTTACGTGACTACCAAAGCTACACCTACGTGACTACCACAGCTACACCAACATGACTACCACAGCTACACCTACAGGACTACCACAGCTACACCAACATGACTACCACAGCTACACCTACAGGCCTACCACAGCTACACCTACATGACTATCACAGCTACACCAACATGACTACCACAGCTACACCAACATGACTACCACAGCTACACCAACACGACTACCACAGCTACACCTACATGACTACCACAGCTACACCAACAGGACTACCACAGCTACACCTACATGACTACCACAGCTACACCAACATGACTACCACAGCTACACTTACATGACTACCACAGCTACACCAACATGACTATCACAGCTAAACTTACATGACTACCACAGCTACACTTACAACACTATCACAGCTACACTTACATGACTACCACAGCTACACTTACATGACAACCACATCTACACATACATGACTAACACAGCTACGCTTACATGACTACCACAGCTACACTTACATGACTATCACAGCTACACTTACATGACTACCACAGCTACACTTTAAAGACTACCACAGCTACACTTATTTGACTATCAAAGCTACAACAACATGACTACCACAGCTACACTTACATGACAACCACAGCTACACATACATGACTAACACAGCTACGCTTACATGACTACCACAGCTACACTTACATGACTATCACAGCTACACTTACATGACTATCACAGCTACACTTACATGACTACCACAGTTACACCAACATGACTACCACAGCTACACTTACATGAGTACCACAGCTACACCAACATGACTACCACAGCTACACCAACATGACTACCACAGCTACACTTACATGAGTACCACAGCTACACTCACATGACTACCACAGCTACACCAACATGACTACCACAGCTACACCAACATGACTACCACAGCTACACTTACATGACTACCACAGCTACACCAACACGACTACCACAGCTACACTTACATGACTACCAGAGCTACGCTTACATGACTACCACAGCTACACCAACATGACTACCACAGCTACACTAACATGACTACCACAGCAACACCAACATGACTACCACAGCTACACCAACATGACTACCACAGCTACACTTACATGATTACCACAGCTACACCAACATGACTACCACAGCTAAACTAACATGACTACCACAGCTACACTTACACGACTACCACAGCTACACCAACATGACAACCACAGCTACACCAACATGACTACCACAGCTACACTAACATGACTACCACAGCTACACCAATATGACTACCACAGCTACACCAACATGACTACCACAGCTACACTTACAAGACTACCACAGCTACACTTACATGACTACCACAGCTACACCAACATGACTACCACAGCTACACCAACATGACTACCACAGCTACACCAACATGACTACCACAGCTAAACTTACATGACTACCACAGCTACACTTACATGACTACCACAGCTACACCAACATGACTACCACAGCTACACTTACAAGACTGTCACAGCTACACTTACATGACTATCACAGCTACACTTACATGACTAACACAACTACACTTACATGACTATCAGAACTACACTTACATGACTATCACAACTACACTTACATGACTACCTCAGCTACACTTACATGACTATCAGAGCTACACTTACATGACTACCACAGCTACACTTACATGACTATCACAGCTACACTTACATGACTATCACAACTACACTTACATGACTACCTCAGCTACACTTACAAGACTACCACAGCTAAACTTACATGACTATCACAGCTACACTTTCATGAGTACCAGAGCTACACTTACAAGACTACCACAGCTAAACTTACATGACTATCACAGCTACACTTACATGACTACCACAACTACACTTTAAAGACTATCACAGCTACACTTACATGACTACCACAGCTACACTTACATGATTACCACAACTACACTTCCATGACTATACCAGCTACACTTACATGACTAACACAGCTACGCTTACATGACTATCACAGCTACACTTACATGACTACCACAACTACACTTTAAAGACTACCACAGCTACAACAACATGACTATCACAGCTACACTTACATGACTATCACAGCTACACTTACATGACTACCACAGCTACACTTACATGACTACCACAGCTACACTTACATGAATATCAGAGCTACACTTACATGACTACCACAGCTACACTTACATGACTACCACAGCCACACTTACATGACAACCACAGCTACACTTACAACACTATCACAGCTACACTTACATGACTACCACAGCTAAACTTACATGACAACCACAGCTACACTTACAACACTATCACAGCTACACTTACATGACTACCACAGCTACACTTACATGACAACCACAGCTACACATACATGACTAACACAGCTACGCTTACATGACTACCACAGCTACACTAACATGACTACCACAGCTACACCACCATGACTACCACAGCTACACTTACAAGACTACCACAGCTACACTTATTTGACTATCAAAGCTACACTTATTTGACTATCAGAGCTACACTTATATGACTACCTCAGCTACACTTACATGACTATCAGAGCTACACTTACATGACTACCACAGCTACACTTACATGACTACCACAGATACACTAACATGACTATCACAGCTACAATTACATGACTACCACAGCTACACTTTCATGACTACCAGAGCTACACTTACAAGACTACCACAGCTACACTAACATGACTACCACAGCTACACGTTAAAGGCTACCACAGCTACACGTTAAAGACTACCACAACCACGCTTACATGACTACAACAGCTACACTTAAATGACTACATCAGATACACTAACATGACTATCACAGCTACACTTACATGACTACCACAGCTACACTTTCATGACTACCAGAGCTACACTTACATGACTACCACAGCTACACTTACATGACTACCACAGATACACTAACATGACTATCACAGCTACACTTACATGACTACCACAGCTACACTTTCATGACTACCAGAGCTACACTTACAAGACTACCACAGCTACACTAACATGACTATCACAGCTACACGTTAAAGACTACCACGGTTACACTCACATGACTACCACAACCACAATTTAAAGACTACCACAACTACGCTTACAGGACTACCACAACTACACTTAAATGACTACCACAGCTAAACTTACATGACTACCACAGCTACACTTACAAGACTACCACAGCTACACTTACATGACTACCACTGCTACACTTACATCACTAACACAGCTACACTTACATGACAACCACAGCTATACTTAAATGACTAACACAGCTACACTTACATGACAACCATAGCTACACCTACATGACTAACACGGCTACGCTTACATGACTACCACAGCTACACTTACATGACTAACACAGCTACGCTTACATGACTACCACAGCTACACTAACATGACTACCACAGCTACACCAACATGACTACCACAGCTACACTTACAAGACAACCACAGCTAAACTTACATGACTACCACAGCTACACTTTAAAGACTACCACAGCTACACATATTTGACTATCACAGCTACACTTATTTGACTATCAGAGCTACACTTACATGACTACCTCAGCTACACTAACATGACTATCAGAGCTACACTTACATGACTACCACAGCTACACTTACATGACTACCACAGATACACTAACATGACTATCAAAGCTACACTTACATGACTATCACAGCTACACTTACATGACTACCACAGGTACACTTTCATGACTACCAGAGCTACACTTACATGACTATCACAGCTACAGTTTAAAGACTACCACAACTACGCTTACAGGACTATCACAGCTAAACTTACAAGACTATCACAGCTACACTAACATGACTACCACAGCTACACTTTCATGACTACCAGAGCTACACTTACAAGACTACCACAGCTAAACTTACATGACTATCACAGCTACACTTACATGACTACCACAACTACACTTTAAAGACTATCACAGCTACACTTACATGACTACCACAGCTACAAATACATGACTACCACAACTACACTTCCATGACTATACCAGCTACACTTACATGACTAACACAGCTACGCTTACATGACTATCACAGCTACACTTACATGACTACCACAACTACACTTTAAAGACTACCACAGCTACAACAACATGACTATAACAGCTACACTTACATGACTATCACAGCTACACTTACATGACTATCACAGCTACACTTACATGACTACCACAACTACACTTTAAAGACTACCACAGCTACAACAACATGACTATAACAGCTACACTTACATGACTATCACAGCTACACTTACATGACTACCACAGCTACACTTACATGACTACCACAGCTACACTTAAGTGACTACCTCAGCTACACTTACATGACTATCACAGCTACACTTACATGACTACCACAGCTACACTTACATGACTACCTCAGCTACACTTACATGACTATCACAGCTAAACTTACATGACTACCACAGCTACACTTACATGACTACCACAGCTACACTTACATGACTACCACAGCCACACTTACATGTCTACCACAGCTAAACTTACATGACAACCACAGCTACACATACATGACTAACACAGCTACGCTTACATGACTACCACAGCTACACTAACATGACTACCACAGCTACACCACCATGACTACCACAGCTACACTTACATGACTACCACAGCTACACTTATTTGACTATCAAAGTTACACTTATTTGACTATCAGAGCTACACTTACATGACTACCTCAGCTACACTTACATGACTATCAGAGCTACACTTACATGACTACCACAGCTACACTTACATGACTACCACAGATACACTAACATGACTATCACTGCTACACTTACATGACTACCACAGCTACACTTTCATGACTACCAGAGCTACACTTACAAGACTACCACAGCTACACTAACATGACTACCACAGCTACACGTTAAAGGCTACCACAGCTACACGTTAAAGACTACCACAACCACGCTTACAGGACTACCACAACTACACTTAAATGACTACCACAGCTAAACTTACATGACTACCACAGCTACACTTACATGACTACCACAACTACACTTACATGACTACCACAACTACACTTACAAGACCACCACAGCTACACTTACATGACTATCACAGCTAAACTTACATGACTACCACAGCTACACTTACATGACTACCACAACTACACTTACATGACTACCACAGCTACACTTACATGACTACCACAGCTACACTTACATGACTACCACAACTACACTTACAAGACCACCACAGCTACACTTACATGACTATCACAGCTAAACTTACAAGACTATCACAGCTACACTAACATGACTATCACAGCTACGCTTACATGACTACCACAACTACACTTACATGAATATCACAGCTACACTTACATGACTACCACAACTACATTTACATGACTACAACAGCTACACTTACAAGACAACCACAGCCACACTTACATGACTAACACAGATACACTTACATGACTACAACAGCTACACTTACAAGACAACCACAGCTACACTTACATGACTAACACAGATACACTTACATGACTACCACAACTACATTTACATGACAACCACAGCTACACTTACATGACTACAACAGCTACACTTACAAGAAAACCACAGCTACACTTACATGACAAACACAGATACACTTACAAGACAACCACAGCTACACTTACATGACTAACACAGCTACGCTTACATGACTACCACAGCTACACTAACATGACTACCAAAGCTACACCAACATGACTAAAACAGCTACACTTACGTGACTACCAAAGCTACACCTACGTGACTACCACAGCTACACCAACATGACTACCACAGCTACACCTACAGGACTACCACAGCTACACCAACATGACTACCACAGCTACACCTACAGGCCTACCACAGCTACACCTACATGACTATCACAGCTACACCAACATGACTACCACAGCTACACCAACATGACTACCACAGCTACACCAACACGACTACCACAGCTACACCTACATGACTACCACAGCTACACCAACAGGACTACCACAGCTACACCTACATGACTACCACAGCTACACCAACATGACTACCACAGCTACACTTACATGACTACCACAGCTACACCAACATGACTATCACAGCTAAACTTACATGACTACCACAGCTACACTTACAACACTATCACAGCTACACTTACATGACTACCACAGCTACACTTACATGACAACCACATCTACACATACATGACTAACACAGCTACGCTTACATGACTACCACAGCTACACTTACATGACTATCACAGCTACACTTACATGACTACCACAGCTACACTTTAAAGACTACCACAGCTACACTTATTTGACTATCAAAGCTACAACAACATGACTACCACAGCTACACTTACATGACAACCACAGCTACACATACATGACTAACACAGCTACGCTTACATGACTACCACAGCTACACTTACATGACTATCACAGCTACACTTACATGACTATCACAGCTACACTTACATGACTACCACAGTTACACCAACATGACTACCACAGCTACACTTACATGAGTACCACAGCTACACCAACATGACTACCACAGCTACACCAACATGACTACCACAGCTACACTTACATGAGTACCACAGCTACACTCACATGACTACCACAGCTACACCAACATGACTACCACAGCTACACCAACATGACTACCACAGCTACACTTACATGACTACCACAGCTACACCAACACGACTACCACAGCTACACTTACATGACTACCAGAGCTACGCTTACATGACTACCACAGCTACACCAACATGACTACCACAGCTACACTAACATGACTACCACAGCAACACCAACATGACTACCACAGCTACACCAACATGACTACCACAGCTACACTTACATGATTACCACAGCTACACCAACATGACTACCACAGCTAAACTAACATGACTACCACAGCTACACTTACACGACTACCACAGCTACACCAACATGACAACCACAGCTACACCAACATGACTACCACAGCTACACTAACATGACTACCACAGCTACACCAATATGACTACCACAGCTACACCAACATGACTACCACAGCTACACTTACAAGACTACCACAGCTACACTTACATGACTACCACAGCTACACCAACATGACTACCACAGCTACACCAACATGACTACCACAGCTACACCAACATGACTACCACAGCTAAACTTACATGACTACCACAGCTACACTTACATGACTACCACAGCTACACCAACATGACTACCACAGCTACACTTACAAGACTGTCACAGCTACACTTACATGACTATCACAGCTACACTTACATGACTAACACAACTACACTTACATGACTATCAGAACTACACTTACATGACTATCACAACTACACTTACATGACTACCTCAGCTACACTTACATGACTATCAGAGCTACACTTACATGACTACCACAGCTACACTTACATGACTATCACAGCTACACTTACATGACTATCACAACTACACTTACATGACTACCTCAGCTACACTTACAAGACTACCACAGCTAAACTTACATGACTATCACAGCTACACTTTCATGACTACCAGAGCTACACTTACAAGACTACCACAGCTAAACTTACATGACTATCACAGCTACACTTACATGACTACCACAACTACACTTTAAAGACTATCACAGCTACACTTACATGACTACCACAGCTACACTTACATGATTACCACAACTACACTTCCATGACTATACCAGCTACACTTACATGACTAACACAGCTACGCTTACATGACTATCACAGCTACACTTACATGACTACCACAACTACACTTTAAAGACTACCACAGCTACAACAACATGACTATCACAGCTACACTTACATGACTATCACAGCTACACTTACATGACTACCACAGCTACACTTACATGACTACCACAGCTACACTTACATGAATATCAGAGCTACACTTACATGACTACCACAGCTACACTTACATGACTACCACAGCCACACTTACATGACAACCACAGCTACACTTACAACACTATCACAGCTACACTTACATGACTACCACAGCTAAACTTACATGACAACCACAGCTACACTTACAACACTATCACAGCTACACTTACATGACTACCACAGCTACACTTACATGACAACCACAGCTACACATACATGACTAACACAGCTACGCTTACATGACTACCACAGCTACACTAACATGACTACCACAGCTACACCACCATGACTACCACAGCTACACTTACAAGACTACCACAGCTACACTTATTTGACTATCAAAGCTACACTTATTTGACTATCAGAGCTACACTTATATGACTACCTCAGCTACACTTACATGACTATCAGAGCTACACTTACATGACTACCACAGCTACACTTACATGACTACCACAGATACACTAACATGACTATCACAGCTACAATTACATGACTACCACAGCTACACTTTCATGACTACCAGAGCTACACTTACAAGACTACCACAGCTACACTAACATGACTACCACAGCTACACGTTAAAGGCTACCACAGCTACACGTTAAAGACTACCACAACCACGCTTACATGACTACAACAGCTACACTTAAATGACTACATCAGATACACTAACATGACTATCACAGCTACACTTACATGACTACCACAGCTACACTTTCATGACTACCAGAGCTACACTTACATGACTACCACAGCTACACTTACATGACTACCACAGATACACTAACATGACTATCACAGCTACACTTACATGACTACCACAGCTACACTTTCATGACTACCAGAGCTACACTTACAAGACTACCACAGCTACACTAACATGACTATCACAGCTACACGTTAAAGACTACCACGGTTACACTCACATGACTACCACAACCACAATTTAAAGACTACCACAACTACGCTTACAGGACTACCACAACTACACTTAAATGACTACCACAGCTAAACTTACATGACTACCACAGCTACACTTACAAGACTACCACAGCTACACTTACATGACTACCACTGCTACACTTACATCACTAACACAGCTACACTTACATGACAACCACAGCTATACTTAAATGACTAACACAGCTACACTTACATGACAACCATAGCTACACCTACATGACTAACACGGCTACGCTTACATGACTACCACAGCTACACTTACATGACTAACACAGCTACGCTTACATGACTACCACAGCTACACTAACATGACTACCACAGCTACACCAACATGACTACCACAGCTACACTTACAAGACAACCACAGCTAAACTTACATGACTACCACAGCTACACTTTAAAGACTACCACAGCTACACATATTTGACTATCACAGCTACACTTATTTGACTATCAGAGCTACACTTACATGACTACCTCAGCTACACTAACATGACTATCAGAGCTACACTTACATGACTACCACAGCTACACTTACATGACTACCACAGATACACTAACATGACTATCAAAGCTACACTTACATGACTATCACAGCTACACTTACATGACTACCACAGGTACACTTTCATGACTACCAGAGCTACACTTACATGACTATCACAGCTACAGTTTAAAGACTACCACAACTACGCTTACAGGACTATCACAGCTAAACTTACAAGACTATCACAGCTACACTAACATGACTATCACAGCTACACTTACATGACTATCACAGCTACACATGCATGACTACCACAGCTACACTTTAAAGGCTACCACAGCTACACTTACATGACTACCACAACTACACTTACATGAATATCACAGCTACACTTACATGACTACCACAACTACACTTACATGAATATCACAGCTAAACTTACATGACTATCACAGTTACACTTACATGACAACCACAGCTACACTTGCATGACAACCACAGCTACAATTACATGACTATAACAGTTACACTTACATGACAACCACAGCTACACCTAAATGACTACCAAAGCTACACCAACAGGACTACCACAGCTACACCAACAGGACTACCACAGCTACACCTATATGACTACCACAGCTACACCAACATGACTACCACAGCTACACTTACATGACTACCACAGCTACACCAACATGACTATCACAGCTAAACTTACATGACTACCACAGCTACACTTACAACACTATCACAGCTACACTTACATGACTACCACAGCTACACTTACATGACAACCACAGCTACACATACATGACTAACACAGCTACGCTTACATGACTACCACAGCTACACTTACATGACTATCACAGCTACACTTACATGACTACCACAGCTACACTTTAAAGACTACCACAGCTACACTTATTTGACTATCAAAGCTACACCAACATGACTACCACAGCTACACTTACATGACAACCACAGCTACACATACATGACTAACACAGCTACGCTTACATGACTACCACAGCTACACTTACATGACTATCACAGCTACACTTACATGACTATCACAGCTACACTTACATGACTACCACAGTTACACCAACATGACTACCACAGCTACACTTACATGAGTACCACAGCTACACCAACATGACTACCACAGCTACACCAACATGACTACCACAGCTACACTTACATGACTACCACAGCTACACTCACATGACTACCACAGCTACACCAACATGACTACCACAGCTACACCAACATGACTACCACAGCTACACTTACATGACTACCACAGCTACACCAACACGACTACCACAGCTACACTTACATGACTACCAGAGCTACGCTTACATGACTACCACAGCTACACCAACATGACTACCACAGCTACACTAACATGACTACCACAGCTACACCAACATGACTACCACAGCTACACCAACATGACTACCACAGCTACACCAACATGACTACCACAGCTATACTTACATGACTACCACAGCTACACCAACATGACTACCACAGCTAAACTAACATGACTACCACAGCTACACTTACATTACTACCACAGCTACACCAACATGACTACCACAGCTACACCAACATGACTACCACAGCTACACTAACATGACTACCACAGCTACACCAACATGACTACCACAGCTACACCAACATGACTACCACAGCTACACTTACAAGACTACCACAGCTACACTTACATGACTACCACAGCTACACCAACATGACTACCACAGCTACACCAACATGACTACCACAGCTACACCAACATGACTACCACAGCTAAACTTACATGACTACCACAGCTACACTTACATGACTACCACAGCTACACCAACATGACTACCACAGCTACACTTACATGACTACCACAGCTACACCAACATGACTATCACAGCTACACTTACAAGACTATCACAGCTACACTTACATGACTATCACAGCTACACTTACATGACTAACACAGCTACACTTACATGACTATCAGAACTACACTTTAAAGACTACCACAGCTACACTTACATGACTATCACAGCTACACTTACATGACTATCACAACTACACTTACATGACTACCTCAGCTACACTTATATGACTATCAGAGCTACACTTACATGACTACCACAGCTACACTTACATGAATATCACAGCTACACTTACATGACTATCACAACTACACTTACATGACTACCTCAGCTACAATTACAAGACTACCACAGCTAAACTTACATGACTATCACAGCTACACTTACATGACTACCACAGCTACACTTAAATGACTACCACAACTACACTTCCATGACTATACCAGCTACACTTACATGACTAACACAGCTACGCTTACATGACTATCACAGCTACAATTACATGACTACCACAACTACACTTTAAAGACTACCACAGTTACAACAACATGACTATCACAGCTACACTTACATGACTATCACAGCTACACTTACATGACTACCACAGCTACACTTACATTACTACCACAGCTACACTTACATGACTACCTCAGCTACACTTACATGACTATCACAGCTACACTTACATGACTATCACAGCTACACTTACATGACTACCACAGCTACACTTACATGACTATCACAGCTAAACTTACATGACTACCACAGCTACACTTACATGACTATCAGAGCTACACTTACATGACTACCACAGCTACACTTACATGACTACCACAGCCACACTTACATGACTACCACAGCTAAACTTACATGACAACCACAGCTACACATTCATGACTAACACAGCTACGCTTACATGACTACCACAGCTACACTAACATGACTACCACAGCTACACCACCATGACTACCACAGCTACACTTACATGACTACCACAGCTACACTTATTTGACTATCAAAGCTACACTTATTTAACTATCAGAGCTACACTTACATGACTACCACAGCTACACTTACATGACTACCACAGATACACTAACATGACTATCACAGCTACACTTACATGACTACCACAGCTACACTTTCATGACTACCAGAGCTACACTTACAAGACTACCACAGCTACACTAACATGACTACCACAGCTACACGTTAAAGGCTACCACAGCTAAACGTTAAAGACTACCACAACCACGCTTACATGACTACAACAGCTACACTTACATGACTACCAGAGATACACTAACATGACTATCACAGCTACACTTACATGACTACCACAGCTACACTTTCATGACTACCAGAGCTACACTTACATGACTACCACAGCTACACTTACATGACTACCACAGCTACACTTACATGACTACCACAGATACACTAACATGACTATCACAGCTACACTTACATGACTACCACAGCTACACTTTCATGACTACCAGAGCTACACTTACAAGACTACCACAGCTACACTAACATGACTATCACAGCTACACGTTAAAGACTACCACGGTTACACTCACATGACTACCACAACCACAATTTAAAGACTACCACAACTACGCTTACAGGACTACCACAACTACACTTAAATGACTACCACAGCTAAACTTACATGACTACCACAGCTACACTTACAAGACTACCACAGCTACACTTACATGACTACCACTGCTACACTTACATGACTAACACAGCTACACTTACATGACAACCACAGCTACACTTACATGACTAACACGGCTACGCTTACATGACTACCACAGCTAAACTTACATGACTAACACAGCTACGCTTACATGACTACCACAGCTACACTAACATGACTACCACAGCTACACCAACATGACTACCACAGCTACACTTACAAGACAACCACAGCTAAACTTACATGACTACCACAGCTACACTTTAAAGACTACCACAGCTACACATATTTGACTATCACAGCTACACTTATTTGACTATCAGAGCTACACTTACATGACTACCTCAGCTACACTAACATGACTATCAGAGCTAGACTTACATGACTACCACAGCTACACTTACATGACTACCACAGATACACTAACATGACTATCACAGCTACACTTACATGACTATCACAGCTACACTTACATGACTACCACAGGTACACTTTCATGACTACCAGAGCTACACTTACATGACTACCACAGCTACAGTTTAAAGACTACCACAACTACGCTTACAGGACTATCACAGCTAAACTTACAAGACTATCACAGCTACACTAACATGACTATCACAGCTACACTTACATGACTATCAGAGCTACACTTACAGGACTACCACAACTACACTTACATGACTACGACAGCTACACTTACATGACTACCACAGCTACACTTACATCACTATCACAGCTACACTTACATTCGACCACAGATACACTAACATGACTATCACAGCTACACTTACATGATTACCACGGCTATGCTTACATGACTACTACAGCTACACTTTCATGACTATCCCAGCTACACATACATGACAACCACAGCTACACTTACATTACAACCACAGCTACACTTACATGACTACCACAGCTACACTTACGTGACTACTACAGCAACACTTTCATGACTACCACAGCTACACTTACATTCTACCACAGATACAGTAACATGACTAGCAGAGCTACACTTACATGACTACCACAGCTACACTTACATGACTATCAGAGCTACACTTACAGGACTACCACAGCTACACTTACATGACTACGACAGCTACACTTACATGACTACCACAGCTACACTTACATCACTATCACAGCTACACTTACATTTGACCACAGATACACTAACATGACTATCACAGCTACACTTACATGACTACCACGGCTATGCTTACATGACTACTACAGCTACACTTTCATGACTATCACAGCTACACATACATGACAACCACAGCTACACTTACATTACAACCACAGCTACACTTACATGACTACCATAGCTACACTCACCTGACTACCACAGCTACACTTTAAAGACTAGCAAGGTTACACTTACATGACTACCACAACTACACTTTAAAGTATACTACAACTACGCTTACAGGACTACCACAGCTACATTTACATGACTACCACAGCTACATTTACATGACTACCACAGCTACATTTACATGACTACCACAGCTACACTTACATGACTACCACAGCTACATTTACATGACAACCACAGCTACATTTACATGACTACCACAGCTACACTTACATGACTACCACAGCTAAATTTACATGACTACCACAGCTACACTTACATGACTATCACAGTTACACTTTAATGACTATCACAGTTACACTTACATGACTATCACAGCTACACTTACCTGACTATCACAGCTACGCTTACATGACTACGACAGCTACACTTACATGACTACCACAACTACACTTACATGACTATCACAGCTACACTTACACGACTACCACAGCTCCACTTACATGACTACCACAGCTTCACTTACATGACTATCACAGCCACACTTACATGACTACCACAGCTAAACTTACATGACAACCACAGCTACACATACATGACTAACACAGCTACGCTTACATGACTACCACAGCTACACTAACATGACTACCATAGCTACACCAACATGACAACAACAGCTACACATACATGACTAACACAGCTACGCTTACATGACTACCACAGATACGCTAACGTGACTATCACAGCTACACTTACATGACTACCAGAGCTACACCAACATGACTATCAAAGTTACACTTACATGACTATCACAGTTACACTTACATGACTATCACAGCTACACTTACCTGACTATCACAGCTACACTTACATGACTATCACAGCTACACTTACCTGAATATCACAGCTACATTTACCTGACTATCACAGCTACACTTACATGACTACCACAACTACAGTTGCATGACTATCACAGCTACACTTAAAAGACTACCACAGCTACGCTTACATGACTATCACAGATACACTTACATGACTACCACAACTACACTTACATGACTATCACAGCTACACTTACACGACTACCACAGCTACACTTACATGACTATGACAGTTACACTTACATGACTACCACAGCTACACTTACATGACTATGACAGTTAAACTTACATGACTACCACAACTACACTTAAAAGACTACCACAGCTACACTTACATGACTATCACAGCTACACTTACATGACTACCACAGCTACACTTACATGACTACCACAGCTACACTTACAAGACTACCACAGGTAAACTTACATGACTATCACAGCTACACTTACATGACTACCACAACTACACTTAAAAGACTACCACAGCTACACTTACATGACTACCACAGCTACACTTACATGACTACCACAGCTACACTTACATGACTATGACAGTTACACTTACATGACTACCACAACTACACTTAAAAGACTACCACAGCTACACTTACATGACTATCACAGCTACTCTTACATGACTATCACAGCTACACTTACATGACTATCACAGCTACACATGCATGACTACCACAGCTACACTTACATGACTACCACAGCTACACTTACATGACTATGACAGTTACACTTACATGACTACCACAACTACACTTAAAAGACTACCACAGCTACAATAACATGACTATCACAGCTACACTTACATGACTATCACAGCTACACATGCATGACTACCACAGCTACACTTTAAAGGCTACCACAGCTACACTTACATGACTACCACAACTACACTTACATGAATATCACAGCTACACTTACATGACTACCACAACTACACTTACATGAATATCACAGCTAAACTTACATGACTATCACAGTTACACTTACATGACAACCACAGCTACACTTACATGACAACCACAGCTACACTTACATGACTATAACAGTTACACTTACATGACAACCACAGCTACACCTACATGACTACCAAAGCTACACCAACAGGACTACCACAGCTACACCAACAGGACTACCACAGCTACACCTATATGACTACCACAGCTACACCAACATGCCTACCACAGCTAAACTTACATGACTACCACAGCTACACTTACAACACTATCACAGCTACACTTACATGACTACCAAAGCTACACTTACATGACAACCACAGTTACACATACATGACTAACACACCTACGCTTACATGACTACCACAGCTACACCAACATGACTACCACAGCTACACCAACATGACTACCACAGCTACACCAACATGACTACCACAGCTAAACTTACATGACTACCACAGCTACACTTACATGACTACCACAGCTACACCAACATGACTACCACAGCTACACCAATATGACTATCACAGCTACACTTACATGACTATCACAACTACACTTACATGACTACCTCAGCTACACTTATATGACTATCAGAGCTACACTTACATGACTACCACAGCTACACTTACATGAATATCACAGCTACACTTACATGACTATCACAACTACACTTACATGACTACCTCAGCTACACTTACAAGACTACCACAGCTAAACTTACATGACTATCACAGCTACACTTACATGACTACCACAGCTACACTTAAATGACTACCACAACTACACTTCCATGACTATACCAGCTACACTTACATGACTAACACAGCTACGCTTACATGACTATCACAGCTACAATTACATGACTACCACAACTACACTTTAAAGACTACCACAGTTACAACAACATGACTATCACAGCTACACTTACATGACTATCACAGCTACACTTACATGACTACCACAGCTACACTTACATTACTACCACAGCTACACTTACATGACTACCTCAGCTACACTTACATGACTATCACAGCTAGACTTACATGACTATCACAGCTACACTTACATGACTACCACAGCTACACTTACATGACTATCACAGCTAAACTTACATGACTACCACAGCTAAACTTACATGACTATCAGAGCTACACTTACATGACTACCACAGCTACACTTACATGACTACCACAGCCACACTTACATGACTACCACAGCTAAACTTACATGACAACCACAGCTACACATACATGACTAACACAGCTACGCTTACATGACTACCACAGCTACACTAACATGACTACCACAGCTACACCACCATGACTACCACAGCCACACTTACATGACTACCACAGCTACACTTATTTGACTATCAAAGCTACACTTATTTAACTATCAGAGCTACACTTACATGACTACCTCAGCTACACTTACATGACTATCAGAGCTACACTTACATGACTACCACAGCTACACTTACATGACTACCACAGATACACTAACATGACTATCACAGCTACACTTACATGACTACCACAGCTACACTTTCATGACTACCAGAGCTACACTTACAAGACTACCACAGCTACACTAACATGACTACCACAGCTACACGTTAAAGGCTACCACAGCTACACTAACATGACTACCACAGCTACACGTTAAAGGCTACCACAGCTAAACGTTAAAGACTACCACAACCACGCTTACATGACTACAACAGCTACACTTACATGACTACCAGAGATACACTAACATGACTATCACAGCTACACTTACATGACTACCACAGCTACACTTTCATGACTACCAGAGCTACACTTACATGACTACCACAGCTACACTTACATGACTACCACAGCTACACTTACATGACTACCACAGATACACTAACATGACTATCACAGCTACACTTACATGACTACCACAGCTACACTTTCATGACTACCAGAGCTACACTTACAAGACTACCACAGCTACACTAACATGACTATCACAGCTACACGTTAAAGACTACCACGGTTACACTCACATGACTACCACAACCACAATTTAAAGACTACCACAACTACGCTTACAGGACTACCACAACTACACTTAAATGACTACCACAGCTAAACTTACATGACTACCACAGCTACACTTACAAGACTACCACAGCTACACTTACATGACTACCACTGCTACACTTACATGACTAACACAGCTACACTTACATGACAACCACAGCTACACTTACATGACTAACACGGCTACGCTTACATGACTACCACAGCTACACTTACATGACTAACACAGCTACGCTTACATGACTACCACAGCTACACTAACATGACTACCACAGCTACACCAACATGACTACCACAGCTACACTTACAAGACAACCACAGCTACACATATTTGACTATCACAGCTACACTTATTTGACTATCAGAGCTACACTTACATGACTACCTCAGCTACACTAACATGACTATCAGAGCTAGACTTACATGACAACTACAGCTACACTTACATGACTACCACAGATACACTAACATGACTATCACAGCTACACTTACATGACTATCACAGCTACACTTACATGACTACCACAGGTACACTTACATGAGTACCACAGCTACACCAACATGACTACCACAGCTACACCAACATGACTACCACAGCTACACTTACATGAGTACCACAGCTACACTCACATGACTACCACAGCTACACCAACATGACTACCACAGCTACACCAACATGACTACCACAGCTACACTTACATGACTACCACAGCTACACCAACACGACTACCACAGCTACACTTACATGACTACCAGAGCTACGCTTACATGACTACCACAGCTACACCAACATGACTACCACAGCTACACTAACATGACTACCACAGCAACACCAACATGACTACCACAGCTACACCAACATGACTACCACAGCTACACTTACATGATTACCACAGCTACACCAACATGACTACCACAGCTAAACTAACATGACTACCACAGCTACACTTACACGACTACCACAGCTACACCAACATGACAACCACAGCTACACCAACATGACTACCACAGCTACACTAACATGACTACCACAGCTACACCAATATGACTACCACAGCTACACCAACATGACTACCACAGCTACACTTACAAGACTACCACAGCTACACTTACATGACTACCACAGCTACACCAACATGACTACCACAGCTACACCAACATGACTACCACAGCTACACCAACATGACTACCACAGCTAAACTTACATGACTACCACAGCTACACTTACATGACTACCACAGCTACACCAACATGACTACCACAGCTACACTTACAAGACTGTCACAGCTACACTTACATGACTATCACAGCTACACTTACATGACTAACACAACTACACTTACATGACTATCAGAACTACACTTACATGACTATCACAACTACACTTACATGACTACCTCAGCTACACTTACATGACTATCAGAGCTACACTTACATGACTACCACAGCTACACTTACATGACTATCACAGCTACACTTACATGACTATCACAACTACACTTACATGACTACCTCAGCTACACTTACAAGACTACCACAGCTAAACTTACATGACTATCACAGCTACACTTTCATGACTACCAGAGCTACACTTACAAGACTACCACAGCTAAACTTACATGACTATCACAGCTACACTTACATGACTACCACAACTACACTTTAAAGACTATCACAGCTACACTTACATGACTACCACAGCTACACTTACATGATTACCACAACTACACTTCCATGACTATACCAGCTACACTTACATGACTAACACAGCTACGCTTACATGACTATCACAGCTACACTTACATGACTACCACAACTACACTTTAAAGACTACCACAGCTACAACAACATGACTATCACAGCTACACTTACATGACTATCACAGCTACACTTACATGACTACCACAGCTACACTTACATGACTACCACAGCTACACTTACATGAATATCAGAGCTACACTTACATGACTACCACAGCTACACTTACATGACTACCACAGCCACACTTACATGACAACCACAGCTACACTTACAACACTATCACAGCTACACTTACATGACTACCACAGCTAAACTTACATGACAACCACAGCTACACTTACAACACTATCACAGCTACACTTACATGACTACCACAGCTACACTTACATGACAACCACAGCTACACATACATGACTAACACAGCTACGCTTACATGACTACCACAGCTACACTAACATGACTACCACAGCTACACCACCATGACTACCACAGCTACACTTACAAGACTACCACAGCTACACTTATTTGACTATCAAAGCTACACTTATTTGACTATCAGAGCTACACTTATATGACTACCTCAGCTACACTTACATGACTATCAGAGCTACACTTACATGACTACCACAGCTACACTTACATGACTACCACAGATACACTAACATGACTATCACAGCTACAATTACATGACTACCACAGCTACACTTTCATGACTACCAGAGCTACACTTACAAGACTACCACAGCTACACTAACATGACTACCACAGCTACACGTTAAAGGCTACCACAGCTACACGTTAAAGACTACCACAACCACGCTTACATGACTACAACAGCTACACTTAAATGACTACATCAGATACACTAACATGACTATCACAGCTACACTTACATGACTACCACAGCTACACTTTCATGACTACCAGAGCTACACTTACATGACTACCACAGCTACACTTACATGACTACCACAGATACACTAACATGACTATCACAGCTACACTTACATGACTACCACAGCTACACTTTCATGACTACCAGAGCTACACTTACAAGACTACCACAGCTACACTAACATGACTATCACAGCTACACGTTAAAGACTACCACGGTTACACTCACATGACTACCACAACCACAATTTAAAGACTACCACAACTACGCTTACAGGACTACCACAACTACACTTAAATGACTACCACAGCTAAACTTACATGACTACCACAGCTACACTTACAAGACTACCACAGCTACACTTACATGACTACCACTGCTACACTTACATCACTAACACAGCTACACTTACATGACAACCACAGCTATACTTAAATGACTAACACAGCTACACTTACATGACAACCATAGCTACACCTACATGACTAACACGGCTACGCTTACATGACTACCACAGCTACACTTACATGACTAACACAGCTACGCTTACATGACTACCACAGCTACACTAACATGACTACCACAGCTACACCAACATGACTACCACAGCTACACTTACAAGACAACCACAGCTAAACTTACATGACTACCACAGCTACACTTTAAAGACTACCACAGCTACACATATTTGACTATCACAGCTACACTTATTTGACTATCAGAGCTACACTTACATGACTACCTCAGCTACACTAACATGACTATCAGAGCTACACTTACATGACTACCACAGCTACACTTACATGACTACCACAGATACACTAACATGACTATCAAAGCTACACTTACATGACTATCACAGCTACACTTACATGACTACCACAGGTACACTTTCATGACTACCAGAGCTACACTTACATGACTATCACAGCTACAGTTTAAAGACTACCACAACTACGCTTACAGGACTATCACAGCTAAACTTACAAGACTATCACAGCTACACTAACATGACTATCACAGCTACACTTACATGACTATCACAGCTACACATGCATGACTACCACAGCTACACTTTAAAGGCTACCACAGCTACACTTACATGACTACCACAACTACACTTACATGAATATCACAGCTACACTTACATGACTACCACAACTACACTTACATGAATATCACAGCTAAACTTACATGACTATCACAGTTACACTTACATGACAACCACAGCTACACTTGCATGACAACCACAGCTACAATTACATGACTATAACAGTTACACTTACATGACAACCACAGCTACACCTAAATGACTACCAAAGCTACACCAACAGGACTACCACAGCTACACCAACAGGACTACCACAGCTACACCTATATGACTACCACAGCTACACCAACATGACTACCACAGCTACACTTACATGACTACCACAGCTACACCAACATGACTATCACAGCTAAACTTACATGACTACCACAGCTACACTTACAACACTATCACAGCTACACTTACATGACTACCACAGCTACACTTACATGACAACCACAGCTACACATACATGACTAACACAGCTACGCTTACATGACTACCACAGCTACACTTACATGACTATCACAGCTACACTTACATGACTACCACAGCTACACTTTAAAGACTACCACAGCTACACTTATTTGACTATCAAAGCTACACCAACATGACTACCACAGCTACACTTACATGACAACCACAGCTACACATACATGACTAACACAGCTACGCTTACATGACTACCACAGCTACACTTACATGACTATCACAGCTACACTTACATGACTATCACAGCTACACTTACATGACTACCACAGTTACACCAACATGACTACCACAGCTACACTTACATGAGTACCACAGCTACACCAACATGACTACCACAGCTACACCAACATGACTACCACAGCTACACTTACATGACTACCACAGCTACACTCACATGACTACCACAGCTACACCAACATGACTACCACAGCTACACCAACATGACTACCACAGCTACACTTACATGACTACCACAGCTACACCAACACGACTACCACAGCTACACTTACATGACTACCAGAGCTACGCTTACATGACTACCACAGCTACACCAACATGACTACCACAGCTACACTAACATGACTACCACAGCTACACCAACATGACTACCACAGCTACACCAACATGACTACCACAGCTACACCAACATGACTACCACAGCTATACTTACATGACTACCACAGCTACACCAACATGACTACCACAGCTAAACTAACATGACTACCACAGCTACACTTACATTACTACCACAGCTACACCAACATGACTACCACAGCTACACCAACATGACTACCACAGCTACACTAACATGACTACCACAGCTACACCAACATGACTACCACAGCTACACCAACATGACTACCACAGCTACACTTACAAGACTACCACAGCTACACTTACATGACTACCACAGCTACACCAACATGACTACCACAGCTACACCAACATGACTACCACAGCTACACCAACATGACTACCACAGCTAAACTTACATGACTACCACAGCTACACTTACATGACTACCACAGCTACACCAACATGACTACCACAGCTACACTTACATGACTACCACAGCTACACCAACATGACTATCACAGCTACACTTACAAGACTATCACAGCTACACTTACATGACTATCACAGCTACACTTACATGACTAACACAGCTACACTTACATGACTATCAGAACTACACTTTAAAGACTACCACAGCTACACTTACATGACTATCACAGCTACACTTACATGACTATCACAACTACACTTACATGACTACCTCAGCTACACTTATATGACTATCAGAGCTACACTTACATGACTACCACAGCTACACTTACATGAATATCACAGCTACACTTACATGACTATCACAACTACACTTACATGACTACCTCAGCTACAATTACAAGACTACCACAGCTAAACTTACATGACTATCACAGCTACACTTACATGACTACCACAGCTACACTTAAATGACTACCACAACTACACTTCCATGACTATACCAGCTACACTTACATGACTAACACAGCTACGCTTACATGACTATCACAGCTACAATTACATGACTACCACAACTACACTTTAAAGACTACCACAGTTACAACAACATGACTATCACAGCTACACTTACATGACTATCACAGCTACACTTACATGACTACCACAGCTACACTTACATTACTACCACAGCTACACTTACATGACTACCTCAGCTACACTTACATGACTATCACAGCTACACTTACATGACTATCACAGCTACACTTACATGACTACCACAGCTACACTTACATGACTATCACAGCTAAACTTACATGACTACCACAGCTACACTTACATGACTATCAGAGCTACACTTACATGACTACCACAGCTACACTTACATGACTACCACAGCCACACTTACATGACTACCACAGCTAAACTTACATGACAACCACAGCTACACATTCATGACTAACACAGCTACGCTTACATGACTACCACAGCTACACTAACATGACTACCACAGCTACACCACCATGACTACCACAGCTACACTTACATGACTACCACAGCTACACTTATTTGACTATCAAAGCTACACTTATTTAACTATCAGAGCTACACTTACATGACTACCACAGCTACACTTACATGACTACCACAGATACACTAACATGACTATCACAGCTACACTTACATGACTACCACAGCTACACTTTCATGACTACCAGAGCTACACTTACAAGACTACCACAGCTACACTAACATGACTACCACAGCTACACGTTAAAGGCTACCACAGCTAAACGTTAAAGACTACCACAACCACGCTTACATGACTACAACAGCTACACTTACATGACTACCAGAGATACACTAACATGACTATCACAGCTACACTTACATGACTACCACAGCTACACTTTCATGACTACCAGAGCTACACTTACATGACTACCACAGCTACACTTACATGACTACCACAGCTACACTTACATGACTACCACAGATACACTAACATGACTATCACAGCTACACTTACATGACTACCACAGCTACACTTTCATGACTACCAGAGCTACACTTACAAGACTACCACAGCTACACTAACATGACTATCACAGCTACACGTTAAAGACTACCACGGTTACACTCACATGACTACCACAACCACAATTTAAAGACTACCACAACTACGCTTACAGGACTACCACAACTACACTTAAATGACTACCACAGCTAAACTTACATGACTACCACAGCTACACTTACAAGACTACCACAGCTACACTTACATGACTACCACTGCTACACTTACATGACTAACACAGCTACACTTACATGACAACCACAGCTACACTTACATGACTAACACGGCTACGCTTACATGACTACCACAGCTAAACTTACATGACTAACACAGCTACGCTTACATGACTACCACAGCTACACTAACATGACTACCACAGCTACACCAACATGACTACCACAGCTACACTTACAAGACAACCACAGCTAAACTTACATGACTACCACAGCTACACTTTAAAGACTACCACAGCTACACATATTTGACTATCACAGCTACACTTATTTGACTATCAGAGCTACACTTACATGACTACCTCAGCTACACTAACATGACTATCAGAGCTAGACTTACATGACTACCACAGCTACACTTACATGACTACCACAGATACACTAACATGACTATCACAGCTACACTTACATGACTATCACAGCTACACTTACATGACTACCACAGGTACACTTTCATGACTACCAGAGCTACACTTACATGACTACCACAGCTACAGTTTAAAGACTACCACAACTACGCTTACAGGACTATCACAGCTAAACTTACAAGACTATCACAGCTACACTAACATGACTATCACAGCTACACTTACATGACTATCAGAGCTACACTTACAGGACTACCACAACTACACTTACATGACTACGACAGCTACACTTACATGACTACCACAGCTACACTTACATCACTATCACAGCTACACTTACATTCGACCACAGATACACTAACATGACTATCACAGCTACACTTACATGATTACCACGGCTATGCTTACATGACTACTACAGCTACACTTTCATGACTATCCCAGCTACACATACATGACAACCACAGCTACACTTACATTACAACCACAGCTACACTTACATGACTACCACAGCTACACTTACGTGACTACTACAGCAACACTTTCATGACTACCACAGCTACACTTACATTCTACCACAGATACAGTAACATGACTAGCAGAGCTACACTTACATGACTACCACAGCTACACTTACATGACTATCAGAGCTACACTTACAGGACTACCACAGCTACACTTACATGACTACGACAGCTACACTTACATGACTACCACAGCTACACTTACATCACTATCACAGCTACACTTACATTTGACCACAGATACACTAACATGACTATCACAGCTACACTTACATGACTACCACGGCTATGCTTACATGACTACTACAGCTACACTTTCATGACTATCACAGCTACACATACATGACAACCACAGCTACACTTACATTACAACCACAGCTACACTTACATGACTACCATAGCTACACTCACCTGACTACCACAGCTACACTTTAAAGACTAGCAAGGTTACACTTACATGACTACCACAACTACACTTTAAAGTATACTACAACTACGCTTACAGGACTACCACAGCTACATTTACATGACTACCACAGCTACATTTACATGACTACCACAGCTACATTTACATGACTACCACAGCTACACTTACATGACTACCACAGCTACATTTACATGACAACCACAGCTACATTTACATGACTACCACAGCTACACTTACATGACTACCACAGCTAAATTTACATGACTACCACAGCTACACTTACATGACTATCACAGTTACACTTTAATGACTATCACAGTTACACTTACATGACTATCACAGCTACACTTACCTGACTATCACAGCTACGCTTACATGACTACGACAGCTACACTTACATGACTACCACAACTACACTTACATGACTATCACAGCTACACTTACACGACTACCACAGCTCCACTTACATGACTACCACAGCTTCACTTACATGACTATCACAGCCACACTTACATGACTACCACAGCTAAACTTACATGACAACCACAGCTACACATACATGACTAACACAGCTACGCTTACATGACTACCACAGCTACACTAACATGACTACCATAGCTACACCAACATGACAACAACAGCTACACATACATGACTAACACAGCTACGCTTACATGACTACCACAGATACGCTAACGTGACTATCACAGCTACACTTACATGACTACCAGAGCTACACCAACATGACTATCAAAGTTACACTTACATGACTATCACAGTTACACTTACATGACTATCACAGCTACACTTACCTGACTATCACAGCTACACTTACATGACTATCACAGCTACACTTACCTGAATATCACAGCTACATTTACCTGACTATCACAGCTACACTTACATGACTACCACAACTACAGTTGCATGACTATCACAGCTACACTTAAAAGACTACCACAGCTACGCTTACATGACTATCACAGATACACTTACATGACTACCACAACTACACTTACATGACTATCACAGCTACACTTACACGACTACCACAGCTACACTTACATGACTATGACAGTTACACTTACATGACTACCACAGCTACACTTACATGACTATGACAGTTAAACTTACATGACTACCACAACTACACTTAAAAGACTACCACAGCTACACTTACATGACTATCACAGCTACACTTACATGACTACCACAGCTACACTTACATGACTACCACAGCTACACTTACAAGACTACCACAGGTAAACTTACATGACTATCACAGCTACACTTACATGACTACCACAACTACACTTAAAAGACTACCACAGCTACACTTACATGACTACCACAGCTACACTTACATGACTACCACAGCTACACTTACATGACTATGACAGTTACACTTACATGACTACCACAACTACACTTAAAAGACTACCACAGCTACACTTACATGACTATCACAGCTACTCTTACATGACTATCACAGCTACACTTACATGACTATCACAGCTACACATGCATGACTACCACAGCTACACTTACATGACTACCACAGCTACACTTACATGACTATGACAGTTACACTTACATGACTACCACAACTACACTTAAAAGACTACCACAGCTACAATAACATGACTATCACAGCTACACTTACATGACTATCACAGCTACACATGCATGACTACCACAGCTACACTTTAAAGGCTACCACAGCTACACTTACATGACTACCACAACTACACTTACATGAATATCACAGCTACACTTACATGACTACCACAACTACACTTACATGAATATCACAGCTAAACTTACATGACTATCACAGTTACACTTACATGACAACCACAGCTACACTTACATGACAACCACAGCTACACTTACATGACTATAACAGTTACACTTACATGACAACCACAGCTACACCTACATGACTACCAAAGCTACACCAACAGGACTACCACAGCTACACCAACAGGACTACCACAGCTACACCTATATGACTACCACAGCTACACCAACATGCCTACCACAGCTAAACTTACATGACTACCACAGCTACACTTACAACACTATCACAGCTACACTTACATGACTACCAAAGCTACACTTACATGACAACCACAGTTACACATACATGACTAACACACCTACGCTTACATGACTACCACAGCTACACCAACATGACTACCACAGCTACACCAACATGACTACCACAGCTACACCAACATGACTACCACAGCTAAACTTACATGACTACCACAGCTACACTTACATGACTACCACAGCTACACCAACATGACTACCACAGCTACACCAATATGACTATCACAGCTACACTTACATGACTATCACAACTACACTTACATGACTACCTCAGCTACACTTATATGACTATCAGAGCTACACTTACATGACTACCACAGCTACACTTACATGAATATCACAGCTACACTTACATGACTATCACAACTACACTTACATGACTACCTCAGCTACACTTACAAGACTACCACAGCTAAACTTACATGACTATCACAGCTACACTTACATGACTACCACAGCTACACTTAAATGACTACCACAACTACACTTCCATGACTATACCAGCTACACTTACATGACTAACACAGCTACGCTTACATGACTATCACAGCTACAATTACATGACTACCACAACTACACTTTAAAGACTACCACAGTTACAACAACATGACTATCACAGCTACACTTACATGACTATCACAGCTACACTTACATGACTACCACAGCTACACTTACATTACTACCACAGCTACACTTACATGACTACCTCAGCTACACTTACATGACTATCACAGCTAGACTTACATGACTATCACAGCTACACTTACATGACTACCACAGCTACACTTACATGACTATCACAGCTAAACTTACATGACTACCACAGCTAAACTTACATGACTATCAGAGCTACACTTACATGACTACCACAGCTACACTTACATGACTACCACAGCCACACTTACATGACTACCACAGCTAAACTTACATGACAACCACAGCTACACATACATGACTAACACAGCTACGCTTACATGACTACCACAGCTACACTAACATGACTACCACAGCTACACCACCATGACTACCACAGCCACACTTACATGACTACCACAGCTACACTTATTTGACTATCAAAGCTACACTTATTTAACTATCAGAGCTACACTTACATGACTACCTCAGCTACACTTACATGACTATCAGAGCTACACTTACATGACTACCACAGCTACACTTACATGACTACCACAGATACACTAACATGACTATCACAGCTACACTTACATGACTACCACAGCTACACTTTCATGACTACCAGAGCTACACTTACAAGACTACCACAGCTACACTAACATGACTACCACAGCTACACGTTAAAGGCTACCACAGCTACACTAACATGACTACCACAGCTACACGTTAAAGGCTACCACAGCTAAACGTTAAAGACTACCACAACCACGCTTACATGACTACAACAGCTACACTTACATGACTACCAGAGATACACTAACATGACTATCACAGCTACACTTACATGACTACCACAGCTACACTTTCATGACTACCAGAGCTACACTTACATGACTACCACAGCTACACTTACATGACTACCACAGCTACACTTACATGACTACCACAGATACACTAACATGACTATCACAGCTACACTTACATGACTACCACAGCTACACTTTCATGACTACCAGAGCTACACTTACAAGACTACCACAGCTACACTAACATGACTATCACAGCTACACGTTAAAGACTACCACGGTTACACTCACATGACTACCACAACCACAATTTAAAGACTACCACAACTACGCTTACAGGACTACCACAACTACACTTAAATGACTACCACAGCTAAACTTACATGACTACCACAGCTACACTTACAAGACTACCACAGCTACACTTACATGACTACCACTGCTACACTTACATGACTAACACAGCTACACTTACATGACAACCACAGCTACACTTACATGACTAACACGGCTACGCTTACATGACTACCACAGCTACACTTACATGACTAACACAGCTACGCTTACATGACTACCACAGCTACACTAACATGACTACCACAGCTACACCAACATGACTACCACAGCTACACTTACAAGACAACCACAGCTACACATATTTGACTATCACAGCTACACTTATTTGACTATCAGAGCTACACTTACATGACTACCTCAGCTACACTAACATGACTATCAGAGCTAGACTTACATGACAACTACAGCTACACTTACATGACTACCACAGATACACTAACATGACTATCACAGCTACACTTACATGACTATCACAGCTACACTTACATGACTACCACAGGTACACTTTCATGACTACCAGAGCTACACTTACATGACTACCACAGCTACAGTTTAAAGACTACCACAACTACGCTTACAGGACTATCACAGCTAAACTTACAAGACTATCACAGCTACACTAACATGACTATCACAGCTACACTTACATGACTATCAGAGCTACACTTACAGGACTACCACAACTACACTTACATGACTACGACAGCTACACTTACATGACTACCACAGCTACACTTACATCACTATCACAGCTACACTTACATGATTACCACGGCTATGCTTACATGACTACTACAGCTACACTTTCATGACTATCCCAGCTACACATACATGACAACCACAGCTACACTTACATTACAACCACAGCTACACTTACATGACTACCACAGCTACACTTACGTGACTACTACAGCAACACTTTCATGACTACCACAGCTACACTTACATTCTACCACAGATACACTAACATGACTAGCAGAGCTACACTTACATGACTACCACAGCTACACTTACATGACTATCAGAGCTACACTTACAGGACTACCACAACTACACTTACATGACTACGACAGCTACACTTACATGACTACCATAGCTACACTTACATCACTATCACAGCTACACTTACATTTGACCACAGATACACTAACATGACTATCACAGCTACACTTACATGACTACCACGGCTATGCTTACATGACTACTACAGCTACACTTTCATGACTATCACAGCTACACATACATGACAACCACAGCTACACTTACATTACAACCACAGCTACACTTACATGACTACCATAGCTACACTCACCTGACTACCACAGCTACACTTTAAAGACTAGCAAGGTTACACTTACATGACTACCACAACTACACTTTAAAGTATACTACAACTACGCTTACAGGACTACCACAGCTACATTTACATGACTACCACAGCTACATTTACATGACTACCACAGCTACACTTACATGACTACCACAGCTACATTTACATGACAACCACAGCTACATTTACATGACTACCACAGCTACATTTACATGACTACCACAGCTACACTTACATGACTATCACAGTTACACTTTAATGACTATCACAGTTACACTTACATGACTATCACAGCTAAACTTACATGGCTACCACAGCTACACTTACATGACTATCAGAGCTACACTTACATGACTACCACAGCTACACTTACATGACTACCACAGCCACACTTACATGACTACCACAGCTAAACTTACATGACAACCACAGCTACACATACATGACTAACACAGCTACGCTTACATGACTACCACAGCTACACTAACATGACTACCACAGCTACACCACCATGACTACCACAGCTACACTTACATGACTACCACAGCTACACTTATTTGACTATCAAAGCTACACTTATTTAACTATCAGAGCTACACTTACATGACTACCTCAGCTACACTTACATGACTATCAGAGCTACACTTACATGACTACCACAGCTACACTTACATGACTACCACAGATACACTAACATGACTATCACAGCTACACTTACATGACTACCACAGCTACACTTTCATGACTACCAGAGCTACACTTACAAGACTACCACAGCTACACTAACATGACTATCACAGCTACACTTACCTGACTATCACAGCTACGCTTACATGACTACGACAGCTACACTTACATGACTACCACAACTACACTTACATGACTATCACAGCTACACTTACACGACTACCACAGCTCCACTTACATGACTACCACAGCTTCACTTACATGACTATCACAGCCACACTTACATGACTACCACAGCTAAACTTACATGACAACCACAGCTACACATACATGACTAACACAGCTACGCTTACATGACTACCACAGCTACACTAACATGACTACCATAGCTACACCAACATGACAACAACAGCAACACATACATGACTAACACAGCTACGCTTACATGACTACCACAGCTACACTTACATGACTACCACAGATACGCTAACGTGACTATCACAGCTACACTTACATGACTACCAGAGCTACACCAACATGACTATCAAAGTTACACTTACATGACTATCACAGTTACACTTACATGACTATCACAGCTACACTTACCTGACTATCACAGCTACACTTACATGACTATCACAGCTACACTTACCTGAATATCACAGCTACATTTACCTGACTATCACAGCTACACTTACATGACTACCACAACTACAGTTGCATGACTATCACAGCTACACTTAAAAGACTACCACAGCTAGGCTTACATGACTATCACAGATACACTTACATGACTACCACAACTACAATTACATGACTATCACAGCTACACTTACACGACTACCACAGCTACACTTACATGACTATGACAGTTACACTTACATGACTACCACAGCTACACTTACATGACTATGACAGTTAAACTTACATGACTACCACAACTACACTTAAAAGACTACCACAGCTACACTTACATGACTATCACAGCTACACTTACATGACTACCACAGCTACACTTACATGACTACCACAGCTACACTTACAAGACTACCACAGGTAAACTTACATGACTATCACAGCTACACTTACATGACTACCACAACTACACTTAAAAGACTACCACAGCTACACTTACATGACTACCACAGCTACACTTACATGACTACCACAGCTACACTTACATGACTATGACAGTTACACTTACATGACTACCACAACTACACTTAAAAGACTACCACAGCTACACTTACATGACTATCACAGCTACTCTTACATGACTATCACAGCTACACTTACATGACTATCACAGCTACACATGCATGACTACCAAAGCTACACTTACATGACTACCACAGCTACACTTTCATGACTACCACAGCTACACTTTCATGACTACCACAGCTACACTTACAAGACTACCACAGCTAAACTTACATGACTACCACAGCTACACTTACATGACTACCACAACTACACTTACATGACTACCACAACTACACTTACAAGACCACCACAGCTACACTTACATGACTATCACAGCTAAACTTACATGACTACCACAGCTACACTTACATGACTACCACAACTACACTTACATGACTACCACAGCTACACTTACATGACTACCACAGCTACACTTACATGACTACCACAACTACACTTACAAGACCACCACAGCTACACTTACATGACTATCACAGCTAAACTTACAAGACTACCACAGCTACACTAACATGACTATCACAGCTACGCTTACATGACTACCACAACTACACTTACATGAATATCACAGCTACACTTACATGACTACCACAACTACATTTACATGACTAACACAGCTACGCTTACATGACTACCACAGCTACACTTACATGACTACCACAGCTACACTTTAAAGACTACCACAGCTACACTTATTTGACTATCAAAGCTACACCAACATGACTACCACAGCTACACATACATGACTAACACAGCTACGCTTACATGACTACCACAGCTACACTTACATGACTATCACAGCTACACTTAGATGACTATCACAGCTACACTTACATGACTACCACAGTTACACCAACATGACTACCACAGCTACACCAACATGACTACCACAGCTACATTTACATGACTAACACAGCTACGCTTACATGACTACCACAGCTACACTTACATGACTACCACAGCTACACTTTAAAGACTACCACAGCTACATTTATTTGACTATCAAAGCTACACCAACATGACTACCACAGCTACACATACATGACTAACACAGCTACGCTTACATGACTACCACAGCTACACTTACATGACTATCACAGCTACACTTAGATGACTATCACAGCTACACTTACATGACTACCACAGTTACACCAACATGACTACCACAGCTACACCAACATGACTACCACAGCTACACCAACATGACTACCACAGCTACACCAACAGGACTACCACAGCTACACTTTCATGACTACCAGAGCTACACTTACAAGACTACCACAGCTAAACTTACATGACTATCACAGCTACACTTACATGACTACCACAACTACACTTTAAAGACTATCACAGCTACACTTACATGACTACCACAGCTACACTTACATGACTATCACAGCTACACTTAGATGACTACCACAGTTACACCAACATGACTACCACAGCTACACCAACATGACTACCACAGCTACACCAACATGACTACCACAGCTACACCAACAGGACTACCACAGCTACACTTTCATGACTACCAGAGCTACACTTACAAGACTACCACAGCTAAACTTACATGACTATCACAGCTACACTTACATGACTACCACAACTACACTTTAAAGACTACCACAGCTACAACAACATGACTATAACAGCTACACTTACATGACTATCACAGCTACACTTACATGACTACCACAGCTACACTTACATGACTACCACAGCTACACTTACATGACTACCTCAGCTACACTTACATGACTATCACAGCTACACTTACATGACTACCACAGCTACACTTACATGACTACCTCAGCTACACTTACATGACTATCACAGCTAAACTTACATGACTACCACAGCTACACTTACATGACTATCAGAGCTACACTTACATGACTACCACAGCTACACTTACATGACTACCACAGCCACACTTACATGTCTACCACAGCTAAACTTACATGACAACCACAGCTACACATACATGACTAACACAGCTACGCTTACATGACTACCACAGCTACACTAACATGACTACCACAGCTACACCACCATGACTACCACAGCTACACTTACATGACTACCACAGCTACACTTATTTGACTATCAAAGCTACACTTATTTGACTATCAGAGCTACACTTACATGACTACCTCAGCTACACTTACATGACTATCAGAGCTACACTTACATGACTACCACAGCTACACTTACATGACTACCACAGATACACTAACATGACTATCACAGCTACACTTACATGACTACCACAGCTACACTTTCATGACTACCAGAGCTACACTTACAAGACTACCACAGCTACACTAACATGACTACCACAGCTACACGTTAAAGGCTACCACAGCTACACGTTTAAGACTACCACAACCACGCTTACAGGACTACCACAACTACACTTAAATGACTACCACAGCTAAACTTACATGACTACCACAGCTACACTTACATGACTACCACAACTACACTTACATGACTACCACAACTACACTTACAAGACCACCACAGCTACACTTACATGACTATCACAGCTAAACTTACATGACTACCACAGCTACACTTACATGACTACCACAACTACACTTACATGACTACCACAGCTACACTTACATGACTACCACAGCTACACTTACATGACTACCACAGCTACACTTTCATGACTACCAGAGCTACACATACATGACTAACACAGCTACGCTTACATGACTACCACAGCTACACTTACATGACTACCACAGATACGCTAACGTGACTATCACAGCTACACTTACATGACTACCAGAGCTACACCAACATGACTATCAAAGTTACACTTACATGACTATCACAGTTACACTTACATGACTATCACAGCTACACTTACCTGACTATCACAGCTACACTTACATGACTATCACAGCTACACTTACCTGAATATCACAGCTACATTTACCTGACTATCACAGCTACACTTACATGACTACCACAACTACAGTTGCATGACTATCACAGCTACACTTAAAAGACTACCACAGCTAGGCTTACATGACTATCACAGATACACTTACATGACTACCACAACTACAATTACATGACTATCACAGCTACACTTACACGACTACCACAGCTACACTTACATGACTATGACAGTTACACTTACATGACTACCACAGCTACACTTACATGACTATGACAGTTAAACTTACATGACTACCACAACTACACTTAAAAGACTACCACAGCTACACTTACATGACTATCACAGCTACACTTACATGACTACCACAGCTACACTTACATGACTACCACAGCTACACTTACAAGACTACCACAGGTAAACTTACATGACTATCACAGCTACACTTACATGACTACCACAACTACACTTAAAAGACTACCACAGCTACACTTACATGACTACCACAGCTACACTTACATGACTACCACAGCTACACTTACATGACTATGACAGTTACACTTACATGACTACCACAACTACACTTAAAAGACTACCACAGCTACACTTACATGACTATCACAGCTACTCTTACATGACTATCACAGCTACACTTACATGACTATCACAGCTACACATGCATGACTACCAAAGCTACACTTACATGACTACCACAGCTACACTTTCATGACTACCACAGCTACACTTTCATGACTACCACAGCTACACTTACAAGACTACCACAGCTAAACTTACATGACTACCACAGCTACACTTACATGACTACCACAACTACACTTACATGACTACCACAACTACACTTACAAGACCACCACAGCTACACTTACATGACTATCACAGCTAAACTTACATGACTACCACAGCTACACTTACATGACTACCACAACTACACTTACATGACTACCACAGCTACACTTACATGACTACCACAGCTACACTTACATGACTACCACAACTACACTTACAAGACCACCACAGCTACACTTACATGACTATCACAGCTAAACTTACAAGACTACCACAGCTACACTAACATGACTATCACAGCTACGCTTACATGACTACCACAACTACACTTACATGAATATCACAGCTACACTTACATGACTACCACAACTACATTTACATGACTAACACAGCTACGCTTACATGACTACCACAGCTACACTTACATGACTACCACAGCTACACTTTAAAGACTACCACAGCTACACTTATTTGACTATCAAAGCTACACCAACATGACTACCACAGCTACACATACATGACTAACACAGCTACGCTTACATGACTACCACAGCTACACTTACATGACTATCACAGCTACACTTAGATGACTATCACAGCTACACTTACATGACTACCACAGTTACACCAACATGACTACCACAGCTACACCAACATGACTACCACAGCTACATTTACATGACTAACACAGCTACGCTTACATGACTACCACAGCTACACTTACATGACTACCACAGCTACACTTTAAAGACTACCACAGCTACACTTATTTGACTATCAAAGCTACACCAACATGACTACCACAGCTACACATACATGACTAACACAGCTACGCTTACATGACTACCACAGCTACACTTACATGACTATCACAGCTACACTTAGATGACTATCACAGCTACACTTACATGACTACCACAGTTACACCAACATGACTACCACAGCTACACCAACATGACTACCACAGCTACACCAACATGACTACCACAGCTACACCAACAGGACTACCACAGCTACACTTTCATGACTACCAGAGCTACACTTACAAGACTACCACAGCTAAACTTACATGACTATCACAGCTACACTTACATGACTACCACAACTACACTTTAAAGACTATCACAGCTACACTTACATGACTACCACAGCTACACTTACATGACTATCACAGCTACACTTAGATGACTATCACAGCTACACTTACATGACTACCACAGTTACACCAACATGACTACCACAGCTACACCAACATGACTACCACAGCTACACCAACATGACTACCACAGCTACACCAACAGGACTACCACAGCTACACTTTCATGACTACCAGAGCTACACTTACAAGACTACCACAGCTAAACTTACATGACTATCACAGCTACACTTACATGACTACCACAACTACACTTTAAAGACTACCACAGCTACAACAACATGACTATAACAGCTACACTTACATGACTATCACAGCTACACTTACATGACTACCACAGCTACACTTACATGACTACCACAGCTACACTTACATGACTACCTCAGCTACACTTACATGACTATCACAGCTACACTTACATGACTACCACAGCTACACTTACATGACTACCTCAGCTACACTTACATGACTATCACAGCTAAACTTACATGACTACCACAGCTACACTTACATGACTATCAGAGCTACACTTACATGACTACCACAGCTACACTTACATGACTACCACAGCCACACTTACATGTCTACCACAGCTAAACTTACATGACAACCACAGCTACACATACATGACTAACACAGCTACGCTTACATGACTACCACAGCTACACTAACATGACTACCACAGCTACACCACCATGACTACCACAGCTACACTTACATGACTACCACAGCTACACTTATTTGACTATCAAAGCTACACTTATTTGACTATCAGAGCTACACTTACATGACTACCTCAGCTACACTTACATGACTATCAGAGCTACACTTACATGACTACCACAGCTACACTTACATGACTACCACAGATACACTAACATGACTATCACAGCTACACTTACATGACTACCACAGCTACACTTTCATGACTACCAGAGCTACACTTACAAGACTACCACAGCTACACTAACATGACTACCACAGCTACACGTTAAAGGCTACCACAGCTACACGTTTAAGACTACCACAACCACGCTTACAGGACTACCACAACTACACTTAAATGACTACCACAGCTAAACTTAAATGACTACCACAGCTACACTTACATGACTACCACAACTACACTTACATGACTACCACAACTACACTTACAAGACCACCACAGCTACACTTACATGACCATCACAGCTAAACTTACATGACTACCACAGCTACACTTACATGACTACCACAACTACACTTACATGACTACCACAGCTACACTTACATGACTACCACAGCTACACTTACATGACTACCACAGCTACACTTACATGACTACCACAGCTACACTTTCATGACTACCAGAGCTACACTTACAAGACTACCACAGCTACACTAACATGACTACCACAGCTACACGTTAAAGGCTACCACAGCTACACGTTAAAGACTACCACAACCACGCTTACAGGACTACCACAACTACACTTAAATGACTACCACAGCTAAACTTACATGACTACCACAGCTACACTTACATGACTACCACAACTACACTTACATGACTACCACAACTACACTTACAAGACCACCACAGCTACACTTACATGACTATCACAGCTAAACTTACATGACTACCACAGCTACACTTACATGACTACCACAACTACACTTACATGACTACCACAGCTACACTTACATGACTACCACAGCTACACTTACATGACTACCACAACTACACTTACAAGACCACCACAGCTACACTTACATGACTATCACAGCTAAACTTACAAGACTGCCACAGCTACACTAACATGACTATCACAGCTACGCTTACATGACTACCACAACTACACTTACATGAATATCACAGCTACACTTACATGACTACCACAACTACATTTACATGACTAACACAGCTACGCTTACATGACTACCACAGCTACACTTACATGACTACCACAGCTACACTTTAAAGACTACCACAGCTACACTTATTTGACTATCAAAGCTACACCAACATGACTACCACAGCTACACATACATGACTAACACAGCTACGCTTACATGACTACCACAGCTACACTTACATGACTATCACAGCTACACTTAGATGACTATCACAGCTACACTTACATGACTACCACAGTTACACCAACATGACTACCACAGCTACACCAACATGACTACCACAGCTACATTTACATGACTAACACAGCTACGCTTACATGACTACCACAGCTACACTTACATGACTACCACAGCTACACTTTAAAGACTACCACAGCTACACTTATTTGACTATCAAAGCTACACCAACATGACTACCACAGCTACACATACATGACTAACACAGCTACGCTTACATGACTACCACAGCTACACTTACATGACTATCACAGCTAACCTTAGATGACTATCACAGCTACACTTACATGACTACCACAGTTACACCAACATGACTACCACAGCTACACCAACATGACTACCACAGCTACACCAACATGACTACCACAGCTACACCAACAGGACTACCACAGCTACACTTTCATGACTACCAGAGCTACACTTACAAGACTACCACAGCTAAACTTACATGACTATCACAGCTACACTTACATGACTACCACAACTACACTTTAAAGACTATCACAGCTACACTTACATGACTACCACAGCTACACTTACATGACTACCACAACTACACTTCCATGACTATACCAGCTACACTTACATGACTACCACAGCTACGCTTACATGACTATCACAGCTACACTTACATGACTACCACAACTACACTTTAAAGACTACCACAGCTACAACAACATGACTATAACAGCTACACTTACATGACTATCACAGCTACACTTACATGACTACCTCAACTACACTTACATGACTATCACAGCTACACTTACATGACTACCACAGCTACACTTACATGACTACCTCAGCTACACTTACATGACTATCACAGCTAAACTTACATGACTACCACAGCTACACTTACATGACTATCAGAGCTACACTTACATGACTACCACAGCTACACTTACATGACTACCACAGCCACACTTACATGTCTACCACAGCTAAACTTACATGACAACCACAGCTACACATACATGACTAACACAGCTACGCTTACATGACTACCACAGCTAAACTAACATGACTACCACAGCTACACCACCATGACTACCACAGCTACACTTACATGACTACCACAGCTACACTTATTTGACTATCAAAGCTACACTTATTTGACTATCAGAGCTACACTTACATGACTACCTCAGCTACACTTACATGACTATCAGAGCTACACTTACATGACTACCACAGCTACACTTACATGACTACCACAGATACACTAACATGACTATCACAGCTACACTTACATGACTACCACAGCTACACTTTCATGACTACCAGAGCTACACTTACGAGACTACCACAGCTACACTAACATGACTACCACAGCTACACGTTAAAGGCTACCACAGCTACACGTTAAAGACTACCACAACCACGCTTACAGGACTACCACAACTACACTTAAATGACTACCACAGCTAAACTTACATGACTACCACAGCTACACTTACATGACTACCACAACTACACTTACATGACTACCACAACTACACTTACAAGACCACCACAGCTACACTTACATGACTATCACAGCTAAACTTACATGACTACCACAGCTACACTTACATGACTACCACAACTACACTTACATGACTACCACAGCTACACTTACATGACTACCACAGCTACACTTACATGACTACCACAACTACACTTACAAGACCACCACAGCTACACTTACATGACTATCACAGCTAAACTTACAAGACTACCACAGCTACACTAACATGACTATCACAGCTACGCTTACATGACTACCACAACTACACTTACATGAATATCACAGCTACACTTACATGACTACCACAACTACATTTACATGACTAACACAGCTACGCTTACATGACTACCACAGCTACACTTACATGACTACCACAGCTACACTTTAAAGACTACCACAGCTACACTTATTTGACTATCAAAGGTACACCAACATGACTACCACAGCTACACTTACATGACTATCACAGCTACACTTAGATGACTATCACAGCTATACTTACATGACTACCACAGTTACACCAACATGACTACCACAGCTACACCAACATGACTACCACAGCTACACCAACATGACTACCACAGCTACACCAACAGGACTACCACAGCTACACTTTCATGACTACCAGAGCTACACTTACAAGACTACCACAGCTAAACTTACATGACTATCACAGCTACACTTACATGACTACCACAACTACACTTTAAAGACTATCACAGCTACACTTACATGACTACCACAGCTACACTTACATGACTACCACAACTACACTTCCATGACTATACCAGCTACACTTACATGACTAACACAGCTACGCTTACATGACCATCACAGCTACACTTACATGACTACCACAACTACACTTTAAAGACTACCACAGCTACAACAACATGACTATAACAGCTACACTTACATGACTATCACAGCTACACTTACATGACTACCACAGCTACACTTACATGACTACCACAGCTACACTTACATGACTACCTCAGCTACACTTACATGACTATCACAGCTACACTTACATGACTACCACAGCTACACTTACATGACTACCTCAGCTACACTTACATGACTATCACAGCTAAACTTACATGACTACCACAGCTACACTTACATGACTATCAGAGCTACACTTACATGACTACCACAGCTACACTTACATGACTACCACAGCCACACTTACATGTCTACCACAGCTAAACTTACATGACAACCACAGCTACACATACATGACTAACACAGCTAAGCTTACATGACTACCACAGCTACACTAACATGACTACCCCAGCTACACCACCATGACTACCACAGCTACACTTACATGACTACCACAGCTACACTTATTTGACTATCAAAGCTACACTTATTTGACTATCAGAGCTACACTTACATGACTACCTCAGCTACACTTACATGACTATCAGAGCTACACTTACATGACTACCACAGCTACACTTACATGACTACCACAGATACACTAACATGACTATCACAGCTACACTTACATGACTACCACAGCTACACTTTCATGACTACCAGAGCTACACTTACAAGACTACCACAGCTACACTAACATGACTACCACAGCTACACGTTAAAGGCTACCACAGCTACACGTTAAAGACTACCACAACCACGCTTACAGGACTACCACAACTACACTTAAATGACTACCACAGCTAAACTTACATGACTACCACAGCTACACTTACATGACTACCACAACTACACTTACATGACTACCACAACTACACTTACAAGACCACCACAGCTACACTTACATGACTATCACAGCTAAACTTACATGACTACCACAGCTACACTTACATGACTACCACAACTACACTTACATGACTACCACAGCTACACTTACATGACTACCACAGCTACACTTACATGACTACCACAACTACACTTACATGACCACCACAGCTACACTTACATGACTAACACAGCTACGCTTACATGACTACCACAGCTACACTTACATGACTACCACAGCTACACTTTAAAGACTACCACAGCTACACTTATTTGACTATCAAAGCTACACCAACATGACTACCACAGCTACACATACATGACTAACACAGCTACGCTTACATGACTACAACAGCTACACTTACATGACTATCACAGCTACACTTAGATTACTATCACAGCTACACTTACATGACTACCACAGTTACACCAACATGACTACCACAGCTACACCAACATGACTACCACAGCTACACCAACATGACTACCACAGCTACACCAACAGGACTACCACAGCTACACCTACATGACTACCACAGCTACACCAACAGGACTACCACAGCTACACCTACATGACTACCACAGCTACACTAACATGACTATAACAGCTACACTTACATGACTATCACAGCTACACTTACATGACTACCACAGCTACACTTACATGACTACCTCAGCTACACTTACATGACTATCACAGCTACACTTACATGACTACCACAGCTACACTTACATGACTACCTCAGCTACACTTACATGACTATCACAGCTAAACTTACATGACTACCACAGCTACACTTACATGACTACCACAGCTACACTTACATGACTACCACAGCCACACTTACATGTCTACCACAGCTAAACTTACATGACAACCACAGCTACACATACATGACTAACACAGCTACGCTTACATGACTACCACAGCTACACTAACATGACTACCACAGCTACACCACCATGACTACCACAGCTACACTTACATGACTACCACAGCTACACTTATTTGACTATCAAAGTTACACTTATTTGACTATCAGAGCTACACTTACATGACTACCTCAGCTACACTTACATGACTATCAGAGCTACACTTACATGACTACCACAGCTACACTTACATGACTACCACAGATACACTAACATGACTATCACAGCTATACTTACATGACTACCACAGCTACACTTTCATGACTACCAGAGCTACACTTACAAGACTACCACAGCTACACTTAGATGACTATCACAGCTACACTTACATGACTACCACAGTTACACCAACATGACTACCACAGCTACACCAACATGACTACCACAGCTACACCAACATGACTACCACAGCTACACCAACAGGACTACCACAGCTACACTTTCATGACTACCAGAGCTACACTTACAAGACTACCACAGCTAAACTTACATGACTATCACAGCTACACTTACATGACTACCACAACTACACTTTAAAGACTATCACAGCTACACTTACATGACTACCACAGCTACACTTACATGACTATCACAGCTACACTTAGATGACTATCACAGCTACACTTACATGACTATCACAGCTACACTTACATGACTACCACAGCTACACTTACATGACTACCACAGCTACACTTACATGACTACCTCAGCTACACTTACATGACTATCACAGCTACACTTACATGACTACCACAGCTACACTTACATGACTACCTCAGCTACACTTACATGACTATCACAGCTAAACTTACATGACTACCACAGCTACACTTACATGACTATCAGAGCTACACTTACATGACTACCACAGCTACACTTACATGACTACCACAGCCACACTTACATGTCTACCACAGCTAAACTTACATGACAACCACAGCTACACATACATGACTAACACAGCTAAGCTTACATGACTACCACAACTACACTAACATGACTACCCCAGCTACACCACCATGACTACCACAGCTACACTTACATGACTACCACAGCTACACTTATTTGACTATCAAAGCTACACTTATTTGACTATCAGAGCTACACTTACATGACTACCTCAGCTACACTTACATGACTATCAGAGCTACACTTACATGACTACCACAGCTACACTTACATGACTACCACAGATACACTAACATGACTATCACAGCTACACTTACATGACTACCACAGCTACACTTTCATGACTACCAGAGCTACACTTACAAGACTACCACAGCTACACTAACATGACTACCACAGCTACACGTTAAAGGCTACCACAGCTACACGTTAAAGACTACCACAACCACGCTTACAGGACTACCACAACTACACTTAAATGACTACCACAGCTAAACTTACATGACTACCACAGCTACACTTACATGACTACCACAACTACACTTACATGACTACCACAACTACACTTACAAGACCACCACAGCTACACTTACATGACTATCACAGCTAAACTTACATGACTACCACAGCTACACTTACATGACTACCACAACTACACTTACATGACTACCACAGCTACACTTACATGACTACCACAGCTACACTTACATGACTACCACAACTACACTTACATGACCACCACAGCTACACTTACATGACTAACACAGCTACGCTTACATGACTACCACAGCTACACTTACATGACTACCACAGCTACACTTTAAAGACTACCACAGCTACACTTATTTGACTATCAAAGCTACACCAACATGACTACCACAGCTACACATACATGACTAACACAGCTACGCTTACATGACTACAACAGCTACACTTACATGACTATCACAGCTACACTTAGATGACTAACACAGCTACACTTACATGACTACCACAGTTACACCAACATGACTACCACAGCTACACCAACATGACTACCACAGCTACACCAACATGACTACCACAGCTACACCAACAGGACTACCACAGCTACACCTACATGACTACCACAGCTACACCAACAGGACTACCACAGCTACACCTACATGACTACCACAGCTACACTAACATGACTATAACAGCTACACTTACATGACTATCACAGCTACACTTACATGACTACCACAGCTACACTTACATGACTACCACAGCTACACTTACATGACTACCTCAGCTACACTTACATGACTACCTCAGCTACACTTACATGACTATCACAGCTACACTTACATGACTACCACAGCTACACTTACATGACTACCTCAGCTACACTTACATGACTATCACAGCTAAACTTACATGACTACCACAGCTACACTTACATGACTACCACAGCTACACTTACATGACTACCACAGCCACACTTACATGTCTACCACAGCTAAACTTACATGACAACCACAGCTACACATACATGACTAACACAGCTACGCTTACATGACTACCACAGCTACACTAACATGACTACCACAGCTACACCACCATGACTACCACAGCTACACTTACATGACTACCACAGCTACACTTATTTGACTATCAAAGTTACACTTATTTGACTATCAGAGCTACACTTACATGACTACCTCAGCTACACTTACATGACTATCAGAGCTACACTTACATGACTACCACAGCTACACTTACATGACTACCACAGATACACTAACATGACTATCACAGCTATACTTACATGACTACCACAGCTACACTTTCATGACTACCAGAGCTACACTTACAAGACTACCACAGCTACACTAACATGACTACCACAGCTACACGTTAAAGGCTACCACAGCTACACGTTAAAGACTACCACAACCACGCTTACAGGACTACCACAACTACACTTAAATGACTACCACAGCTAAACTTACATGACTACCACAGCTACACTTACATGACTACCACAACTACACTTACATGACTACCACAACTACACTTACAAGACCACCACAGCTACACTTACATGACTATCACAGCTAAACTTACATGACTACCACAGCTACACTTACATGACTACCACAACTACACTTACATGACTACCACAGCTAAACTTACATGACTACCACAGCTACACTTACAACACTATCAAAGCTACACTTACATGACTAACACAACTACACTTTAAAGACTACCACAGCTACACTTACATGACTACCACAGCTACACTTTCATGACTACCAGAGCTACACTTACAAGACTACCACAGCTAAACTTACATGACTATCACAGCTACACTTACATGACTACCACAACTACACTTTAAAGACTATCACAGCTACACTTACATGACTACCACAGCTACAAATACATGACTACCACAACTACACTTCCATGACTATACCAGCTACACTTACATGACTAACACAGCTACGCTTACATGACTATCACAGCTACACTTACATGACTACCACAACTACACTTTAAAGACTACCACAGCTACAACAACATGACTATAACAGCTACACTTACATGACTATCACAGCTACACTTACATGACTATCACAGCTACACTTACATGACTACCACAACTACACTTTAAAGACTACCACAGCTACAACAACATGACTATAACAGCTACACTTACATGACTATCACAGCTACACTTACATGACTACCACAGCTACACTTACATGACTACCACAGCTACACTTACATGACTACCTCAGCTACACTTACATGACTATCACAGCTACACTTACATGACTACCACAGCTACACTTACATGACTACCTCAGCTACACTTACATGACTATCACAGCTAAACTTACATGACTACCACAGCTACACTTACATGACTACCACAGCTACACTTACATGACTACCACAGCCACACTTACATGTCTACCACAGCTAAACTTACATGACAACCACAGCTACACATACATGACTAACACAGCTACGCTTACATGACTACCACAGCTACACTAACATGACTACCACAGCTACACCACCATGACTACCACAGCTACACTTACATGACTACCACAGCTACACTTATTTGACTATCAAAGTTACACTTATTTGACTATCAGAGCTACACTTACATGACTACCTCAGCTACACTTACATGACTATCAGAGCTACACTTACATGACTACCACAGCTACACTTACATGACTACCACAGATACACTAACATGACTATCACAGCTACACTTACATGACTACCACAGCTACACTTTCATGACTACCAGAGCTACACTTACAAGACTACCACAGCTACACTAACATGACTACCACAGCTACACGTTAAAGGCTACCACAGCTACACGTTAAAGACTACCACAACCACGCTTACAGGACTACCACAACTACACTTAAATGACTACCACAGCTAAACTTACATGACTACCACAGCTACACTTACATGACTACCACAACTACACTTACATGACTACCACAACTACACTTACAAGACCACCACAGCTACACTTACATGACTATCACAGCTAAACTTACATGACTACCACAGCTACACTTACATGACTACCACAACTACACTTACATGACTACCACAGCTACACTTACATGACTACCACAGCTACACTTACATGACTACCACAACTACACTTACAAGACCACCACAGCTACACTTACATGACTATCACAGCTAAACTTACAAGACTATCACAGCTACACTAACATGACTATCACAGCTACGCTTACATGACTACCACAACTACACTTACATGAATATCACAGCTACACTTACATGACTACCACAACTACATTTACATGACTACAACAGCTACACTTACAAGACAACCACAGCCACACTTACATGACTAACACAGATACACTTACATGACTACAACAGCTACACTTACAAGACAACCACAGCTACACTTACATGACTAACACAGATACACTTACATGACTACCACAACTACATTTACATGACAACCACAGCTACACTTACATGACTACAACAGCTACACTTACAAGAAAACCACAGCTACACTTACATGACAAACACAGATACACTTACAAGACAACCACAGCTACACTTACATGACTAACACAGCTACGCTTACATGACTACCACAGCTACACTAACATGACTACCACAGCTACACTAACATGACTACCAAAGCTACACTTACGTGACTACCAAAGCTACACCTACGTGACTACCACAGCTACACCAACATGACTACCACAGCTACACCTACAGGACTACCACAGCTACACCAACATGACTACCACAGCTACACCTACAGGCCTACCACAGCTACACCTACATGACTATCACAGCTACACCAACATGACTACCACAGCTACACCAACATGACTACCACAGCTACACCAACACGACTACCACAGCTACACCTACATGACTACCACAGCTACACCAACAGGACTACCACAGCTACACCTACATGACTACCACAGCTACACCAACATGACTACCACAGCTACACTTACATGACTACCACAGCTACACCAACATGACTATCACAGCTAAACTTACATGACTACCACAGCTACACTTACAACACTATCACAGCTACACTTACATGACTACCACAGCTACACTTACATGACAACCACATCTACACATACATGACTAACACAGCTACGCTTACATGACTACCACAGCTACACTTACATGACTATCACAGCTACACTTACATGACTACCACAGCTACACTTTAAAGACTACCACAGCTACACTTATTTGACTATCAAAGCTACAACAACATGACTACCACAGCTACACTTACATGACAACCACAGCTACACATACATGACTAACACAGCTACGCTTACATGACTACCACAGCTACACTTACATGACTATCACAGCTACACTTACATGACTATCACAGCTACACTTACATGACTACCACAGTTACACCAACATGACTACCACAGCTACACTTACATGAGTACCACAGCTACACCAACATGACTACCACAGCTACACCAACATGACTACCACAGCTACACTTACATGAGTACCACAGCTACACTCACATGACTACCACAGCTACACCAACATGACTACCACAGCTACACCAACATGACTACCACAGCTACACTTACATGACTACCACAGCTACACCAACACGACTACCACAGCTACACTTACATGACTACCAGAGCTACGCTTACATGACTACCACAGCTACACCAACATGACTACCACAGCTACACTAACATGACTACCACAGCAACACCAACATGACTACCACAGCTACACCAACATGACTACCACAGCTACACTTACATGATTACCACAGCTACACCAACATGACTACCACAGCTAAACTAACATGACTACCACAGCTACACTTACACGACTACCACAGCTACACCAACATGACAACCACAGCTACACCAACATGACTACCACAGCTACACTAACATGACTACCACAGCTACACCAATATGACTACCACAGCTACACCAACATGACTACCACAGCTACACTTACAAGACTACCACAGCTACACTTACATGACTACCACAGCTACACCAACATGACTACCACAGCTACACCAACATGACTACCACAGCTACACCAACATGACTACCACAGCTAAACTTACATGACTACCACAGCTACACTTACATGACTACCACAGCTACACCAACATGACTACCACAGCTACACTTACAAGACTGTCACAGCTACACTTACATGACTATCACAGCTACACTTACATGACTAACACAACTACACTTACATGACTATCAGAACTACACTTACATGACTATCACAACTACACTTACATGACTACCTCAGCTACACTTACATGACTATCAGAGCTACACTTACATGACTACCACAGCTACACTTACATGACTATCACAGCTACACTTACATGACTATCACAACTACACTTACATGACTACCTCAGCTACACTTACAAGACTACCACAGCTAAACTTACATGACTATCACAGCTACACTTTCATGACTACCAGAGCTACACTTACAAGACTACCACAGCTAAACTTACATGACTATCACAGCTACACTTACATGACTACCACAACTACACTTTAAAGACTATCACAGCTACACTTACATGACTACCACAGCTACACTTACATGATTACCACAACTACACTTCCATGACTATACCAGCTACACTTACATGACTAACACAGCTACGCTTACATGACTATCACAGCTACACTTACATGACTACCACAACTACACTTTAAAGACTACCACAGCTACAACAACATGACTATCACAGCTACACTTACATGACTATCACAGCTACACTTACATGACTACCACAGCTACACTTACATGACTACCACAGCTACACTTACATGAATATCAGAGCTACACTTACATGACTACCACAGCTACACTTACATGACTACCACAGCCACACTTACATGACAACCACAGCTACACTTACAACACTATCACAGCTACACTTACATGACTACCACAGCTAAACTTACATGACAACCACAGCTACACTTACAACACTATCACAGCTACACTTACATGACTACCACAGCTACACTTACATGACAACCACAGCTACACATACATGACTAACACAGCTACGCTTACATGACTACCACAGCTACACTAACATGACTACCACAGCTACACCACCATGACTACCACAGCTACACTTACAAGACTACCACAGCTACACTTATTTGACTATCAAAGCTACACTTATTTGACTATCAGAGCTACACTTATATGACTACCTCAGCTACACTTACATGACTATCAGAGCTACACTTACATGACTCCCACAGCTACACTTACATGACTACCACAGATACACTAACATGACTATCACAGCTACAATTACATGACTACCACAGCTACACTTTCATGACTACCAGAGCTACACTTACAAGACTACCACAGCTACACTAACATGACTACCACAGCTACACGTTAAAGGCTACCACAGCTACACGTTAAAGACTACCACAACCACGCTTACATGACTACAACAGCTACACTTAAATGACTACATCAGATACACTAACATGACTATCACAGCTACACTTACATGACTACCACAGCTACACTTTCATGACTACCAGAGCTACACTTACATGACTACCACAGCTACACTTACATGACTACCACAGATACACTAACATGACTATCACAGCTACACTTACATGACTACCACAGCTACACTTTCATGACTACCAGAGCTACACTTACAAGACTACCACAGCTACACTAACATGACTATCACAGCTACACATTAAAGACTACCACGGTTACACTCACATGACTACCACAACCACAATTTAAAGACTACCACAACTACGCTTACAGGACTACCACAACTACACTTAAATGACTACCACAGCTAAACTTACATGACTACCACAGCTACACTTACAAGACTACCACAGCTACACTTACATGACTACCACTGCTACACTTACATCACTAACACAGCTACACTTACATGACAACCACAGCTATACTTAAATGACTAACACAGCTACACTTACATGACAACCATAGCTACACCTACATGACTAACACGGCTACGCTTACATGACTACCACAGCTACACTTACATGACTAACACAGCTACGCTTACATGACTACCACAGCTACACTAACATGACTACCACAGCTACACCAACATGACTACCACAGCTACACTTACAAGACAACCACAGCTAAACTTACATGACTACCACAGCTACACTTTAAAGACTACCACAGCTACACATATTTGACTATCACAGCTACACTTATTTGACTATCAGAGCTACACTTACATGACTACCTCAGCTACACTAACATGACTATCAGAGCTACACTTACATGACTACCACAGCTACACTTACATGACTACCACAGATACACTAACATGACTATCACAGCTACACTTACATGACTATCACAGCTACACTTACATGACTACCACAGGTACACTTTCATGACTACCAGAGCTACACTTACATGACTATCACAGCTACAGTTTAAAGACTACCACAACTACGCTTACAGGACTATCACAGCTAAACTTACAAGACTATCACAGCTACACTAACATGACTATCACAGCTACACTTACATGACTATCACAGCTACACATGCATGACTACCACAGCTACACTTTAAAGGCTACCACAGCTACACTTACATGACTACCACAACTACACTTACATGAATATCACAGCTACACTTACATGACTACCACAACTACACTTACATGAATATCACAGCTAAACTTACATGACTATCACAGTTACACTTACATGACAACCACAGCTACACTTGCATGACAACCACAGCTACACTTACATGACTATAACAGTTACACTTACATGACAACCACAGCTACACCTAAATGACTACCAAAGCTACACCAACAGGACTACCACAGCTACACCAACAGGACTACCACAGCTACACCTATATGACTACCACAGCTACACCAACATGACTACCACAGCTACACTTACATGACTACCACAGCTACACCAACATGACTATCACAGCTAAACTTACATGACTACCACAGCTACACTTACAACACTATCACAGCTACACTTACATGGCTACCACAGCTACACTTACATGACAACCACAGCTACACATACATGACTAACACAGCTACGCTTACATGACTACCACAGCTACACTTACATGACTATCACAGCTACACTTACATGACTACCACAGCTACACTTTAAAGACTACCACAGCTACACTTATTTGACTATCAAAGCTACACCAACATGACTACCACAGCTACACTTACATGACAACCACAGCTACACATACATGACTAACACAGCTACGCTTACATGACTACCACAGCTACACTTACATGACTATCACAGCTACACTTACATGACTATCACAGCTACACTTACATGACTACCACAGTTACACCAACATGACTACCACAGCTACACTTACATGAGTACCACAGCTACACCAACATGACTACCACAGCTACACCAACATGACTACCACAGCTACACTTACATGACTACCACAGCTACACTCACATGACTACCACAGCTACACCAACATGACTACCACAGCTACACCAACATGACTACCACAGCTACACTTACATGACTACCACAGCTACACCAACACGACTACCACAGCTACACTTACATGACTACCAGAGCTACGCTTACATGACTACCACAGCTACACCAACATGACTACCACAGCTACACTAACATGACTACCACAGCTACACCAACATGACTACCACAGCTACACCAACATGACTACCACAGCTACACCAACATGACTACCACAGCTATACTTACATGACTACCACAGCTACACCAACATGACTACCACAGCTAAACTAACATGACTACCACAGCTACACTTACATTACTACCACAGCTACACCAACATGACTACCACAGCTACACCAACATGACTACCACAGCTACACTAACATGACTACCACAGCTACACCAACATGACTACCACAGCTACACCAACATGACTACCACAGCTACACTTACAAGACTACCACAGCTACACTTACATGACTACCACAGCTACACCAACATGACTACCACAGCTACACCAACATGACTACCACAGCTACACCAACATGACTACCACAGCTAAACTTACATGACTACCACAGCTACACTTACATGACTACCACAGCTACACCAACATGACTACCACAGCTACACTTACATGACTACCACAGCTACACCAACATGACTATCACAGCTACACTTACAAGACTATCACAGCTACACTTACATGACTATCACAGCTACACTTACATGACTAACACAGCTACACTTACATGACTATCAGAACTACACTTTAAAGACTACCACAGCTACACTTACATGACTATCACAGCTACACTTACATGACTATCACAACTACACTTACATGACTACCTCAGCTACACTTATATGACTATCAGAGCTACACTTACATGACTACCACAGCTACACTTACATGAATATCACAGCTACACTTACATGACTATCACAACTACACTTACATGACTACCTCAGCTACACTTACAAGACTACCACAGCTAAACTTACATGACTATCACAGCTACACTTACATGACTACCACAGCTACACTTAAATGACTACCACAACTACACTTCCATGACTATACCAGCTACACTTACATGACTAACACAGCTACGCTTACATGACTATCACAGCTACAATTACATGACTACCACAACTACACTTTAAAGACTACCACAGTTACAACAACATGACTATCACAGCTACACTTACATGACTATCACAGCTACACTTACATGACTACCACAGCTACACTTACATTACTACCACAGCTACACTTACATGACTACCTCAGCTACACTTACATGACTATCACAGCTACACTTACATGACTATCACAGCTACACTTACATGACTACCACAGCTACACTTACATGACTATCACAGCTAAACTTACATGACTACCACAGCTACACTTACATGACTATCAGAGCTACACTTACATGACTACCACAGCTACACTTACATGACTACCACAGCCACACTTACATGACTACCACAGCTAAACTTACATGACAACCACAGCTACACATTCATGACTAACACAGCTACGCTTACATGACTACCACAGCTACACTAACATGACTACCACAGCTACACCACCATGACTACCACAGCTACACTTACATGACTACCACAGCTACACTTATTTGACTATCAAAGCTACACTTATTTAACTATCAGAGCTACACTTACATGACTACCTCAGCTACACTTACATGACTATCAGAGCTACACTTACATGACTACCACAGCTACACTTACATGACTACCACAGATACACTAACATGACTATCACAGCTACACTTACATGACTACCACAGCTACACGTTAAAGGCTACAACAGCTAAACGTTAAAGACTACCACAACCACGCTTACATGACTACAACAGCTACACTTACATGACTACCAGAGATACACTAACATGACTATCACAGCTACACTTACATGACTACCACAGCTACACTTTCATGACTACCAGAGCTACACTTACATGACTACCACAGCTACACTTACATGACTACCACAGCTACACTTACATGACTACCACAGATACACTAACATGACTATCACAGCTACACTTACATGACTACCACAGCTACACTTTCATGACTACCAGAGCTACACTTACAAGACTACCACAGCTACACTAACATGACTATCACAGCTACACGTTAAAGACTACCACGGTTAAACTCACATGACTACCACAACCACAATTTAAAGACTACCACAACTACGCTTACAGGACTACCACAACTACACTTAAATGACTACCACAGCTAAACTTACATGACTACCACAGCTACACTTACAAGACTACCACAGCTACACTTACATGACTACCACTGCTACACTTACATGACTAACACAGCTACACTTACATGACAACCACAGCTACACTTACATGACTAACACGGCTACGCTTACATGACTACCACAGCTAAACTTACATGACTAACACAGCTGCGCTTACATGACTACCACAGCTACACTAACATGACTACCACAGCTACACCAACATGACTACCACAGCTACACTTACAAGACAACCACAGCTAAACTTACATGACTACCACAGCTACACTTTAAAGACTACCACAGCTACACATATTTGACTATCACAGCTACACTTATTTGACTATCAGAGCTACACTTACATGACTACCTCAGCTACACTAACATGACTATCAGAGCTAGACTTACATGACTACCACAGCTACACTTACATGACTACCACAGATACACTAACATGACTATCACAGCTACACTTACATGACTATCACAGCTACACTTACATGACTACCACAGGTACACTTTCATGACTACCAGAGCTACACTTACATGACTACCACAGCTACAGTTTAAAGACTACCACAACTACGCTTACAGGACTATCACAGCTAAACTTACAAGACTATCACAGCTACACTAACATGACTATCACAGCTACACTTACATGACTATCAGAGCTACACTTACAGGACTACCACAACTACACTTACATGACTACGACAGCTACACTTACATGACTACCACAGCTACACTTACATCACTATCACAGCTACACTTACATTCGACCACAGATACACTAACATGACTATCACAGCTACACTTACATGATTACCACGGCTATGCTTACATGACTACTACAGCTACACTTTCATGACTATCCCAGCTACACATACATGACAACCACAGCTACACTTACATTACAACCACAGCTACACTTACATGACTACCACAGCTACACTTACGTGACTACTACAGCAACACTTTCATGACTACCACAGCTACACTTACATTCTACCACAGATACAGTAACATGACTAGCAGAGCTACACTTACATGACTACCACAGCTACACTTACATGACTATCAGAGCTACACTTACAGGACTACCACAGCTACACTTACATGACTACGACAGCTACACTTACATGACTACCACAGCTACACTTACATCACTATCACAGCTACACTTACATTTGACCACAGATACACTAACATGACTATCACAGCTACACTTACATGACTACCACGGCTATGCTTACATGACTACTACAGCTACACTTTCATGACTATCACAGCTACACATACATGACAACCACAGCTACACTTACATTACAACCACAGCTACACTTACATGACTACCATAGCTACACTCACCTGACTACCACAGCTACACTTTAAAGACTAGCAAGGTTACACTTACATGACTACCACAACTACACTTTAAAGTATACTACAACTACGCTTACAGGACTACCACAGCTACACCTACATGACAACCACAGCTACACTTACATTACAACCACAGCTACACCAACATGACTACCACAGCTACACCAACATGACTACCACAGCTACACCAACACGACTACCACAGCTACACCTACATGACTACCACAGCTACACCAACAGGACTACCACAGCTACACCTACATGACTACCACAGCTACACCAACATGACTACCACAGCTACACTTACATGACTACCACAGCTACACCAACATGACTATCACAGCTAAACTTACATGACTACCACAGCTACACTTACAACACTATCACAGCTACACTTACATGACTACCACAGCTACACTTACATGACAACCACATCTACACATACATGACTAACACAGCTACGCTTACATGACTACCACAGCTACACTTACATGACTATCACAGCTACACTTACATGACTACCACAGCTACACTTTAAAGACTACCACAGCTACACTTATTTGACTATCAAAGCTACAACAACATGACTACCACAGCTACACTTACATGACAACCACAGCTACACATACATGACTAACACAGCTACGCTTACATGACTACCACAGCTACACTTACATGACTATCACAGCTACACTTACATGACTATCACAGCTACACTTACATGACTACCACAGTTACACCAACATGACTACCACAGCTACACTTACATGAGTACCACAGCTACACCAACATGACTACCACAGCTACACCAACATGACTACCACAGCTACACTTACATGAGTACCACAGCTACACTCACATGACTACCACAGCTACACCAACATGACTACCACAGCTACACCAACATGACTACCACAGCTACACTTACATGACTACCACAGCTACACCAACACGACTACCACAGCTACACTTACATGACTACCAGAGCTACGCTTACATGACTACCACAGCTACACCAACATGACTACCACAGCTACACTAACATGACTACCACAGCAACACCAACATGACTACCACAGCTACACCAACATGACTACCACAGCTACACTTACATGATTACCACAGCTACACCAACATGACTACCACAGCTAAACTAACATGACTACCACAGCTACACTTACACGACTACCACAGCTACACCAACATGACAACCACAGCTACACCAACATGACTACCACAGCTACACTAACATGACTACCACAGCTACACCAATATGACTACCACAGCTACACCAACATGACTACCACAGCTACACTTACAAGACTACCACAGCTACACTTACATGACTACCACAGCTACACCAACATGACTACCACAGCTACACCAACATGACTACCACAGCTACACCAACATGACTACCACAGCTAAACTTACATGACTACCACAGCTACACTTACATGACTACCACAGCTACACCAACATGACTACCACAGCTACACTTACAAGACTGTCACAGCTACACTTACATGACTATCACAGCTACACTTACATGACTAACACAACTACACTTACATGACTATCAGAACTACACTTACATGACTATCACAACTACACTTACATGACTACCTCAGCTACACTTACATGACTATCAGAGCTACACTTACATGACTACCACAGCTACACTTACATGACTATCACAGCTACACTTACATGACTATCACAACTACACTTACATGACTACCTCAGCTACACTTACAAGACTACCACAGCTAAACTTACATGACTATCACAGCTACACTTTCATGACTACCAGAGCTACACTTACAAGACTACCACAGCTAAACTTACATGACTATCACAGCTACACTTACATGACTACCACAACTACACTTTAAAGACTATCACAGCTACACTTACATGACTACCACAGCTACACTTACATGATTACCACAACTACACTTCCATGACTATACCAGCTACACTTACATGACTAACACAGCTACGCTTACATGACTATCACAGCTACACTTACATGACTACCACAACTACACTTTAAAGACTACCACAGCTACAACAACATGACTATCACAGCTACACTTACATGACTATCACAGCTACACTTACATGACTACCACAGCTACACTTACATGACTACCACAGCTACACTTACATGAATATCAGAGCTACACTTACATGACTACCACAGCTACACTTACATGACTACCACAGCCACACTTACATGACAACCACAGCTACACTTACAACACTATCACAGCTACACTTACATGACTACCACAGCTAAACTTACATGACAACCACAGCTACACTTACAACACTATCACAGCTACACTTACATGACTACCACAGCTACACTTACATGACAACCACAGCTACACATACATGACTAACACAGCTACGCTTACATGACTACCACAGCTACACTAACATGACTACCACAGCTACACCACCATGACTACCACAGCTACACTTACAAGACTACCACAGCTACACTTATTTGACTATCAAAGCTACACTTATTTGACTATCAGAGCTACACTTATATGACTACCTCAGCTACACTTACATGACTATCAGAGCTACACTTACATGACTCCCACAGCTACACTTACATGACTACCACAGATACACTAACATGACTATCACAGCTACAATTACATGACTACCACAGCTACACTTTCATGACTACCAGAGCTACACTTACAAGACTACCACAGCTACACTAACATGACTACCACAGCTACACGTTAAAGGCTACCACAGCTACACGTTAAAGACTACCACAACCACGCTTACATGACTACAACAGCTACACTTAAATGACTACATCAGATACACTAACATGACTATCACAGCTACACTTACATGACTACCACAGCTACACTTTCATGACTACCAGAGCTACACTTACATGACTACCACAGCTACACTTACATGACTACCACAGATACACTAACATGACTATCACAGCTACACTTACATGACTACCACAGCTACACTTTCATGACTACCAGAGCTACACTTACAAGACTACCACAGCTACACTAACATGACTATCACAGCTACACATTAAAGACTACCACGGTTACACTCACATGACTACCACAACCACAATTTAAAGACTACCACAACTACGCTTACAGGACTACCACAACTACACTTAAATGACTACCACAGCTAAACTTACATGACTACCACAGCTACACTTACAAGACTACCACAGCTACACTTACATGACTACCACTGCTACACTTACATCACTAACACAGCTACACTTACATGACAACCACAGCTATACTTAAATGACTAACACAGCTACACTTACATGACAACCATAGCTACACCTACATGACTAACACGGCTACGCTTACATGACTACCACAGCTACACTTACATGACTAACACAGCTACGCTTACATGACTACCACAGCTACACTAACATGACTACCACAGCTACACCAACATGACTACCACAGCTACACTTACAAGACAACCACAGCTAAACTTACATGACTACCACAGCTACACTTTAAAGACTACCACAGCTACACATATTTGACTATCACAGCTACACTTATTTGACTATCAGAGCTACACTTACATGACTACCTCAGCTACACTAACATGACTATCAGAGCTACACTTACATGACTACCACAGCTACACTTACATGACTACCACAGATACACTAACATGACTATCACAGCTACACTTACATGACTATCACAGCTACACTTACATGACTACCACAGGTACACTTTCATGACTACCAGAGCTACACTTACATGACTATCACAGCTACAGTTTAAAGACTACCACAACTACGCTTACAGGACTATCACAGCTAAACTTACAAGACTATCACAGCTACACTAACATGACTATCACAGCTACACTTACATGACTATCACAGCTACACATGCATGACTACCACAGCTACACTTTAAAGGCTACCACAGCTACACTTACATGACTACCACAACTACACTTACATGAATATCACAGCTACACTTACATGACTACCACAACTACACTTACATGAATATCACAGCTAAACTTACATGACTATCACAGTTACACTTACATGACAACCACAGCTACACTTGCATGACAACCACAGCTACACTTACATGACTATAACAGTTACACTTACATGACAACCACAGCTACACCTAAATGACTACCAAAGCTACACCAACAGGACTACCACAGCTACACCAACAGGACTACCACAGCTACACCTATATGACTACCACAGCTACACCAACATGACTACCACAGCTACACTTACATGACTACCACAGCTACACCAACATGACTATCACAGCTAAACTTACATGACTACCACAGCTACACTTACAACACTATCACAGCTACACTTACATGGCTACCACAGCTACACTTACATGACAACCACAGCTACACATACATGACTAACACAGCTACGCTTACATGACTACCACAGCTACACTTACATGACTATCACAGCTACACTTACATGACTACCACAGCTACACTTTAAAGACTACCACAGCTACACTTATTTGACTATCAAAGCTACACCAACATGACTACCACAGCTACACTTACATGACAACCACAGCTACACATACATGACTAACACAGCTACGCTTACATGACTACCACAGCTACACTTACATGACTATCACAGCTACACTTACATGACTATCACAGCTACACTTACATGACTACCACAGTTACACCAACATGACTACCACAGCTACACTTACATGAGTACCACAGCTACACCAACATGACTACCACAGCTACACCAACATGACTACCACAGCTACACTTACATGACTACCACAGCTACACTCACATGACTACCACAGCTACACCAACATGACTACCACAGCTACACCAACATGACTACCACAGCTACACTTACATGACTACCACAGCTACACCAACACGACTACCACAGCTACACTTACATGACTACCAGAGCTACGCTTACATGACTACCACAGCTACACCAACATGACTACCACAGCTACACTAACATGACTACCACAGCTACACCAACATGACTACCACAGCTACACCAACATGACTACCACAGCTACACCAACATGACTACCACAGCTATACTTACATGACTACCACAGCTACACCAACATGACTACCACAGCTAAACTAACATGACTACCACAGCTACACTTACATTACTACCACAGCTACACCAACATGACTACCACAGCTACACCAACATGACTACCACAGCTACACTAACATGACTACCACAGCTACACCAACATGACTACCACAGCTACACCAACATGACTACCACAGCTACACTTACAAGACTACCACAGCTACACTTACATGACTACCACAGCTACACCAACATGACTACCACAGCTACACCAACATGACTACCACAGCTACACCAACATGACTACCACAGCTAAACTTACATGACTACCACAGCTACACTTACATGACTACCACAGCTACACCAACATGACTACCACAGCTACACTTACATGACTACCACAGCTACACCAACATGACTATCACAGCTACACTTACAAGACTATCACAGCTACACTTACATGACTATCACAGCTACACTTACATGACTAACACAGCTACACTTACATGACTATCAGAACTACACTTTAAAGACTACCACAGCTACACTTACATGACTATCACAGCTACACTTACATGACTATCACAACTACACTTACATGACTACCTCAGCTACACTTATATGACTATCAGAGCTACACTTACATGACTACCACAGCTACACTTACATGAATATCACAGCTACACTTACATGACTATCACAACTACACTTACATGACTACCTCAGCTACACTTACAAGACTACCACAGCTAAACTTACATGACTATCACAGCTACACTTACATGACTACCACAGCTACACTTAAATGACTACCACAACTACACTTCCATGACTATACCAGCTACACTTACATGACTAACACAGCTACGCTTACATGACTATCACAGCTACAATTACATGACTACCACAACTACACTTTAAAGACTACCACAGTTACAACAACATGACTATCACAGCTACACTTACATGACTATCACAGCTACACTTACATGACTACCACAGCTACACTTACATTACTACCACAGCTACACTTACATGACTACCTCAGCTACACTTACATGACTATCACAGCTACACTTACATGACTATCACAGCTACACTTACATGACTACCACAGCTACACTTACATGACTATCACAGCTAAACTTACATGACTACCACAGCTACACTTACATGACTATCAGAGCTACACTTACATGACTACCACAGCTACACTTACATGACTACCACAGCCACACTTACATGACTACCACAGCTAAACTTACATGACAACCACAGCTACACATTCATGACTAACACAGCTACGCTTACATGACTACCACAGCTACACTAACATGACTACCACAGCTACACCACCATGACTACCACAGCTACACTTACATGACTACCACAGCTACACTTATTTGACTATCAAAGCTACACTTATTTAACTATCAGAGCTACACTTACATGACTACCTCAGCTACACTTACATGACTATCAGAGCTACACTTACATGACTACCACAGCTACACTTACATGACTACCACAGATACACTAACATGACTATCACAGCTACACTTACATGACTACCACAGCTACACGTTAAAGGCTACAACAGCTAAACGTTAAAGACTACCACAACCACGCTTACATGACTACAACAGCTACACTTACATGACTACCAGAGATACACTAACATGACTATCACAGCTACACTTACATGACTACCACAGCTACACTTTCATGACTACCAGAGCTACACTTACATGACTACCACAGCTACACTTACATGACTACCACAGCTACACTTACATGACTACCACAGATACACTAACATGACTATCACAGCTACACTTACATGACTACCACAGCTACACTTTCATGACTACCAGAGCTACACTTACAAGACTACCACAGCTACACTAACATGACTATCACAGCTACACGTTAAAGACTACCACGGTTAAACTCACATGACTACCACAACCACAATTTAAAGACTACCACAACTACGCTTACAGGACTACCACAACTACACTTAAATGACTACCACAGCTAAACTTACATGACTACCACAGCTACACTTACAAGACTACCACAGCTACACTTACATGACTACCACTGCTACACTTACATGACTAACACAGCTACACTTACATGACAACCACAGCTACACTTACATGACTAACACGGCTACGCTTACATGACTACCACAGCTAAACTTACATGACTAACACAGCTGCGCTTACATGACTACCACAGCTACACTAACATGACTACCACAGCTACACCAACATGACTACCACAGCTACACTTACAAGACAACCACAGCTAAACTTACATGACTACCACAGCTACACTTTAAAGACTACCACAGCTACACATATTTGACTATCACAGCTACACTTATTTGACTATCAGAGCTACACTTACATGACTACCTCAGCTACACTAACATGACTATCAGAGCTAGACTTACATGACTACCACAGCTACACTTACATGACTACCACAGATACACTAACATGACTATCACAGCTACACTTACATGACTATCACAGCTACACTTACATGACTACCACAGGTACACTTTCATGACTACCAGAGCTACACTTACATGACTACCACAGCTACAGTTTAAAGACTACCACAACTACGCTTACAGGACTATCACAGCTAAACTTACAAGACTATCACAGCTACACTAACATGACTATCACAGCTACACTTACATGACTATCAGAGCTACACTTACAGGACTACCACAACTACACTTACATGACTACGACAGCTACACTTACATGACTACCACAGCTACACTTACATCACTATCACAGCTACACTTACATTCGACCACAGATACACTAACATGACTATCACAGCTACACTTACATGATTACCACGGCTATGCTTACATGACTACTACAGCTACACTTTCATGACTATCCCAGCTACACATACATGACAACCACAGCTACACTTACATTACAACCACAGCTACACTTACATGACTACCACAGCTACACTTACGTGACTACTACAGCAACACTTTCATGACTACCACAGCTACACTTACATTCTACCACAGATACAGTAACATGACTAGCAGAGCTACACTTACATGACTACCACAGCTACACTTACATGACTATCAGAGCTACACTTACAGGACTACCACAGCTACACTTACATGACTACGACAGCTACACTTACATGACTACCACAGCTACACTTACATCACTATCACAGCTACACTTACATTTGACCACAGATACACTAACATGACTATCACAGCTACACTTACATGACTACCACGGCTATGCTTACATGACTACTACAGCTACACTTTCATGACTATCACAGCTACACATACATGACAACCACAGCTACACTTACATTACAACCACAGCTACACTTACATGACTACCATAGCTACACTCACCTGACTACCACAGCTACACTTTAAAGACTAGCAAGGTTACACTTACATGACTACCACAACTACACTTTAAAGTATACTACAACTACGCTTACAGGACTACCACAGCTACATTTACATGACTACCACAGCTACATTTACATGACTACCACAGCTACATTTACATGACTACCACAGCTACACTTACATGACTACCACAGCTACATTTACATGACAACCACAGCTACATTTACATGACTACCACAGCTACACTTACATGACTACCACAGCTAAATTTACATGACTACCACAGCTACACTTACATGACTATCACAGTTACACTTTAATGACTATCACAGTTACACTTACATGACTATCACAGCTACACTTACCTGACTATCACAGCTACGCTTACATGACTACGACAGCTACACTTACATGACTACCACAACTACACTTACATAACTATCACAGCTACACTTACACGACTACCACAGCTCCACTTACATGACTACCACAGCTTCACTTACATGACTATCACAGCCACACTTACATGACTACCACAGCTAAACTTACATGACAACCACAGCTACACATACATGACTAACACAGCTACGCTTACATGACTACCACAGCTACACTAACATGACTACCATAGCTACACCAACATGACAACAACAGCTACACATACATGACTAACACAGCTACGCTTACATGACTACCACAGATACGCTAACGTGACTATCACAGCTACACTTACATGACTACCAGAGCTACACCAACATGACTATCAAAGTTACACTTACATGACTATCACAGTTACACTTACATGACTATCACAGCTACACTTACCTGACTATCACAGCTACACTTACATGACTATCACAGCTACACTTACCTGAATATCACAGCTACATTTACCTGACTATCACAGCTACACTTACATGACTACCACAACTACAGTTGCATGACTATCACAGCTACACTTAAAAGACTACCACAGCTACGCTTACATGACTATCACAGATACACTTACATGACTACCACAACTACACTTACATGACTATCACAGCTACACTTACACGACTACCACAGCTACACTTACATGACTATGACAGTTACACTTACATGACTACCACAGCTACACTTACATGACTATGACAGTTAAACTTACATGACTACCACAACTACACTTAAAAGACTACCACAGCTACACTTACATGACTATCACAGCTACACTTACATGACTACCACAGCTACACTTACATGACTACCACAGCTACACTTACAAGACTACCACAGGTAAACTTACATGACTATCACAGCTACACTTACATGACTACCACAACTACACTTAAAAGACTACCACAGCTACACTTACATGACTACCACAGCTACACTTACATGACTACCACAGCTACACTTACATGACTATGACAGTTACACTTACATGACTACCACAACTACACTTAAAAGACTACCACAGCTACACTTACATGACTATCACAGCTACTCTTACATGACTATCACAGCTACACTTACATGACTATCACAGCTACACATGCATGACTACCACAGCTACACTTACATGACTACCACAGCTACACTTACATGACTACGACAGTTACACTTACATGACTACCACAACTACACTTAAAAGACTACCACAGCTACAATAACATGACTATCACAGCTACACTTACATGACTATCACAGCTACACATGCATGACTACCACAGCTACACTTTAAAGGCTACCACAGCTACACTTACATGACTACCACAACTACACTTACATGAATATCACAGCTACACTTACATGACTACCACAACTACACTTACATGAATATCACAGCTAAACTTACATGACTATCACAGTTACACTTACATGACAACCACAGCTACACTTACATGACAACCACAGCTACACTTACATGACTATAACAGTTACACTTACATGACAACCACAGCTACACCTACATGACTACCAAAGCTACACCAACAGGACTACCACAGCTACACCAACAGGACTACCACAGCTACACCTATATGACTACCACAGCTACACCAACATGCCTACCACAGCTAAACTTACATGACTACCACAGCTACACTTACAACACTATCACAGCTACACTTACATGACTACCAAAGCTACACTTACATGACAACCACAGTTACACATACATGACTAACACACCTACGCTTACATGACTACCACAGCTACACCAACATGACTACCACAGCTACACCAACATGACTACCACAGCTACACCAACATGACTACCACAGCTAAACTTACATGACTACCACAGCTACACTTACAACACTACCACAGCTAAACTTACATGACAACCACAGCTACACATACATGACTAACACAGCTACGCTTACATGACTACCACAGCTACACTAACATGACTACCATAGCTACACCAACATGACAACAACAGCTACACATACATGACTAACACAGCTACGCTTACATGACTACCACAGATACGCTAACGTGACTATCACAGCTACACTTACATGACTACCAGAGCTACACCAACATGACTATCAAAGTTACACTTACATGACTATCACAGTTACACTTACATGACTATCACAGCTACACTTACCTGACTATCACAGCTACACTTACATGACTATCACAGCTACACTTACCTGAATATCACAGCTACATTTACCTGACTATCACAGCTACACTTACATGACTACCACAACTACAGTTGCATGACTATCACAGCTACACTTAAAAGACTACCACAGCTACGCTTACATGACTATCACAGATACACTTACATGACTACCACAACTACACTTACATGACTATCACAGCTACACTTACACGACTACCACAGCTACACTTACATGACTATGACAGTTACACTTACATGACTACCACAGCTACACTTACATGACTATGACAGTTAAACTTACATGACTACCACAACTACACTTAAAAGACTACCACAGCTACACTTACATGACTATCACAGCTACACTTACATGACTACCACAGCTACACTTACATGACTACCACAGCTACACTTACAAGACTACCACAGGTAAACTTACATGACTATCACAGCTACACTTACATGACTACCACAACTACACTTAAAAGACTACCACAGCTACACTTACATGACTACCACAGCTACACTTACATGACTACCACAGCTACACTTACATGACTATGACAGTTACACTTACATGACTACCACAACTACACTTAAAAGACTACCACAGCTACACTTACATGACTATCACAGCTACTCTTACATGACTATCACAGCTACACTTACATGACTATCACAGCTACACATGCATGACTACCACAGCTACACTTACATGACTACCACAGCTACACTTACATGACTACGACAGTTACACTTACATGACTACCACAACTACACTTAAAAGACTACCACAGCTACAATAACATGACTATCACAGCTACACTTACATGACTATCACAGCTACACATGCATGACTACCACAGCTACACTTTAAAGGCTACCACAGCTACACTTACATGACTACCACAACTACACTTACATGAATATCACAGCTACACTTACATGACTACCACAACTACACTTACATGAATATCACAGCTAAACTTACATGACTATCACAGTTACACTTACATGACAACCACAGCTACACTTACATGACAACCACAGCTACACTTACATGACTATAACAGTTACACTTACATGACAACCACAGCTACACCTACATGACTACCAAAGCTACACCAACAGGACTACCACAGCTACACCAACAGGACTACCACAGCTACACCTATATGACTACCACAGCTACACCAACATGCCTACCACAGCTAAACTTACATGACTACCACAGCTACACTTACAACACTATCACAGCTACACTTACATGACTACCAAAGCTACACTTACATGACAACCACAGTTACACATACATGACTAACACACCTACGCTTACATGACTACCACAGCTACACCAACATGACTACCACAGCTACACCAACATGACTACCACAGCTACACCAACATGACTACCACAGCTAAACTTACATGACTACCACAGCTACACTTACATGACTACCACAGCTACACCAACATGACTACCACAGCTACACCAATATGACTATCACAGCTACACTTACATGACTATCACAACTACACTTACATGACTACCTCAGCTACACTTATATGACTATCAGAGCTACACTTACATGACTACCACAGCTACACTTACATGAATATCACAGCTACACTTACATGACTATCACAACTACACTTACATGACTACCTCAGCTACACTTACAAGACTACCACAGCTAAACTTACATGACTATCACAGCTACACTTACATGACTACCACAGCTACACTTAAATGACTACCACAACTACACTTCCATGACTATACCAGCTACACTTACATGACTAACACAGCTACGCTTACATGACTATCACAGCTACAATTACATGACTACCACAACTACACTTTAAAGACTACCACAGTTACAACAACATGACTATCACAGCTACACTTACATGACTATCACAGCTACACTTACATGACTACCACAGCTACACTTACATTACTACCACAGCTACACTTACATGACTACCTCAGCTACACTTACATGACTATCACAGCTACACTTACATGACTATCACAGCTACACTTACATGACTACCACAGCTACACTTACATGACTATCACAGCTAAACTTACATGACTACCACAGCTACACTTACATGACTATCAGAGCTACACTTACATGACTACCACAGCTACACTTACATGACTACCACAGCCACACTTACATGACTACCACAGCTAAACTTACATGACAACCACAGCTACACATACATGACTAACACAGCTACGCTTACATGACTACCACAGCTACACTAACATGACTACCACAGCTACACCACCATGACTACCACAGCCACACTTACATGACTACCACAGCTACACTTATTTGACTATCAAAGCTACACTTATTTAACTATCAGAGCTACACTTACATGACTACCTCAGCTACACTTACATGACTATCAGAGCTACACTTACATGACTACCACAGCGACACTTACATGACTACCACAGATACACTAACATGACTATCACAGCTACACTTACATGACTACCACAGCTACACTTTCATGACTACCAGAGCTACACTTACAAGACTACCACAGCTACACTAACATGACTACCACAGCTACACGTTAAAGGCTACCACAGCTACACTAACATGACTACCACAGCTACACGTTAAAGGCTACCACAGCTAAACGTTAAAGACTACCACAACCACGCTTACATGACTACAACAGCTACACTTACATGACTACCAGAGATACACTAACATGACTATCACAGCTACACTTACATGACTACCACAGCTACACTTTCATGACTACCAGAGCTACACTTACATGACTACCACAGCTACACTTACATGACTACCACAGCTACACTTACATGACTACCACAGATACACTAACATGACTATCACAGCTACACTTACATGACTACCACAGCTACACTTTCATGACTACCAGAGCTACACTTACAAGACTACCACAGCTACACTAACATGACTATCACAGCTACACGTTAAAGACTACCACGGTTACACTCACATGACTACCACAACCACAATTTAAAGACTACCACAACTACGCTTACAGGACTACCACAACTACACTTAAATGACTACCACAGCTAAACTTACATGACTACCACAGCTACACTTACAAGACTACCACAGCTACACTTACATGACTACCACTGCTACACTTACATGACTAACACAGCTACACTTACATGACAACCACAGCTACACTTACATGACTAACACGGCTACGCTTACATGACTACCACAGCTACACTTACATGACTAACACAGCTACGCTTACATGACTACCACAGCTACACTAACATGACTACCACAGCTACACCATGACTACCACAGCTACACTTACAAGACAACCACAGCTACACATATTTGACTATCACAGCTACACTTATTTGACTATCAGAGCTACACTTACATGACTACCTCAGCTACACTAACATGACTATCAGAGCTAGACTTACATGACAACTACAGCTACACTTACATGACTACCACAGATACACTAACATGACTATCACAGCTACACTTACATGACTATCACAGCTACACTTACATGACTACCACAGGTACACTTTCATGACTACCAGAGCTACACTTACATGACTACCACAGCTACAGTTTAAAGACTACCACAACTACGCTTACAGGACTATCACAGCTAAACTTACAAGACTATCACAGCTACACTAACATGACTATCACAGCTACACTTACATGACTATCAGAGCTACACTTACAGGACTACCACAACTACACTTACATGACTACGACAGCTACACTTACATGACTACCACAGCTACACTTACATCACTATCACAGCTACACTTACATGATTACCACGGCTATGCTTACATGACTACTACAGCTACACTTTCATGACTATCCCAGCTACACATACATGACAACCACAGCTACACTTACATTACAACCACAGCTACACTTACATGACTACCACAGCTACACTTACGTGACTACTACAGCAACACTTTCATGACTACCACAGCTACACTTACATTCTACCACAGATACACTAACATGACTAGCAGAGCTACACTTACATGACTACCACAGCTACACTTACATGACTATCAGAGCTACACTTACAGGACTACCACAACTACACTTACATGACTACGACAGCTACACTTACATGACTACCACAGCTACACTTACATCACTATCACAGCTACACTTACATTTGACCACAGATACACTAACATGACTATCACAGCTACACTTACATGACTACCACGGCTATGCTTACATGACTACTACAGCTACACTTTCATGACTATCACAGCTACACATACATGACAACCAAAGCTACACTTACATTACAACCACAGCTACACTTACATGACTACCATAGCTACACTCACCTGACTACCACAGCTACACTTTAAAGACTAGCAAGGTTACACTTACATGACTACCACAACTACACTTTAAAGTATACTACAACTACGCTTACAGGACTACCACAGCTACATTTACATGACTACCACAGCTACATTTACATGACTACCACAGCTACATTTACATGACTACCACAGCTACACTTACATGACTACCACAGCTACATTTACATGACAACCACAGCTACATTTACATGACTACCACAGCTACATTTACATGACTACCACAGCTACACTTACATGACTATCACAGTTACACTTTAATGACTATCACAGTTACACTTACATGACTATCACAGCTAAACTTACATGGCTACCACAGCTACACTTACATGACTATCAGAGCTACACTTACATGACTACCACAGCTACACTTACATGACTACCACAGCCACACTTACATGACTACCACAGCTAAACTTACATGACAACCACAGCTACACATACATGACTAACACAGCTACGCTTACATGACTACCACAGCTACACTAACATGACTACCACAGCTACACCACCATGACTACCACAGCTACACTTACATGACTACCACAGCTACACTTATTTGACTATCAAAGCTACACTTATTTAACTATCAGAGCTACACTTACATGACTACCTCAGCTACACTTACATGACTATCAGAGCTACACTTACATGACTACCACAGCTACACTTACATGACTACCACAGATACACTAACATGACTATCACAGCTACACTTACATGACTACCACAGCTACACTTTCATGACTACCAGAGCTACACTTACAAGACTACCACAGCTACACTAACATGACTATCACAGCTACACTTACCTGACTATCACAGCTACGCTTACATGACTACGACAGCTACACTTACATGACTACCACAACTACACTTACATGACTATCACAGCTACACTTACACGACTACCACAGCTCCACTTACATGACTACCACAGCTTCACTTACATGACTATCACAGCCACACTTACATGACTACCACAGCTAAACTTACATGACAACCACAGCTACACATACATGACTAACACAGCTACGCTTACATGACTACCACAGCTACACTAACATGACTACCATAGCTACACCAACATGACAACAACAGCTACACATACATGACTAACACAGCTACGCTTACATGACTACCACAGCTACACTTACATGACTACCACAGATACGCTAACGTGACTATCACAGCTACACTTACATGACTACCAGAGCTACACCAACATGACTATCAAAGTTACACTTACATGACTATCACAGTTACACTTACATGACTATCACAGCTACACTTACCTGACTATCACAGCTACACTTACATGACTATCACAGCTACACTTACCTGAATATCACAGCTACATTTACCTGACTATCACAGCTACACTTACATGACTACCACAACTACAGTTGCATGACTATCACAGCTACACTTAAAAGACTACCACAGCTAGGCTTACATGACTATCACAGATACACTTACATGACTACCACAACTACAATTACATGACTATCACAGCTACACTTACACGACTACCACAGCTACACTTACATGACTATGACAGTTACACTTACATGACTACCACAGCTACACTTACATGACTATGACAGTTAAACTTACATGACTACCACAACTACACTTAAAAGACTACCACAGCTACACTTACATGACTATCACAGCTACACTTACATGACTACCACAGCTACACTTACATGACTACCACAGCTACACTTACAAGACTACCACAGGTAAACTTACATGACTATCACAGCTACACTTACATGACTACCACAACTACACTTAAAAGACTACCACAGCTACACTTACATGACTACCACAGCTACACTTACATGACTACCACAGCTACACTTACATGACTATGACAGTTACACTTACATGACTACCACAACTACACTTAAAAGACTACCACAGCTACACTTACATGACTATCACAGCTACTCTTACATGACTATCACAGCTACACTTACATGACTATCACAGCTACACATGCATGACTACCAAAGCTACACTTACATGACTACCACAGCTACACTTACATGAATATGAAAGTTACACTTACATGACTACCACAACTAACACTTAAAAGACTACCACAGCTACACATACATGACTATCACAGCTACTCTTACATGACTACCACAGCTAAACTTACAAGACTATCACAGCTACACTAACATGACTATCACAGCTACACTTACATGACTATCACAGCTACACATGCATGACTACCACAGCTACACTTTAAAGGCTACCACAGCTACACTTACATGACTACCACAACTACACTTACATGAATATCACAGCTACACTTACATGACAACCACAGCTACACTTACATGACAACCACAGCTACACTTACATGACTATAACAGTTACACTTACATGACAACCACAGCTACACCTACATGACTACCAAAGCTACACCAACAGGACTACCACAGCTACACCAACAGGACTACCACAGCTACACCTATATGACTACCACAGCTACACCAACATGCCTACCACAGCTACACTTACATGACTACCACAGCTACACCAACATGACTATCACAGCTAAACTTACATGACTACCACAGCTACACTTACAACACTATCACAGCTACACTTACATGACTACCACAGCTACACTTACATGACAACCACAGTTACACATACATGACTAACACACCTACGCTTACATGACTACCACAGCTACACTTACATGACTATCACAGCTACACTTACATGACTACCACAGCTACACTTTAAAGACTACCACAGCTACACTTATTTGACTATCAAAGCTACACCAACATGACTACCACAGCTACACTTACATGACAACCACAGCTACACATACATGACTAACACAGCTACGCTTACATGACTACCACAGCTACACTTACATGACTATCACAGCTACACTTACATGACGACCACAGTTACACCAACATGACTACCACAGCTACACTTACATGAGTACCACAGCTACACCAACATGACTACCACAGCTACACCAACATGACTACCACAGCTACACTTACATGACTACCACAGCTACACTCACATGACTACCACAGCTACACCAACATGACTACTACAGCTACACCAACATGACTACCACAGCTACACTTACATGACTACCACAGCTACACCAACACGACTACCACAGCTACACTTACATGACTACCAGAGCTACGCTTACATGACTACCACAGCTACACCAACATGACTACCACAGCTACACCAACATGACTACCACAGCTACACCAACATGACTACCACAGCTACACTTACATGACTACCACAGCTACACCAACATGACTACCACAGCTAAACTAACATGACTACCACAGGTACACTTTCATGACTACCAGAGCTACACTTACATGACTACCACAGCTACAGTTTAAAGACTACCACAACTACGCTTACAGGACTATCACAGCTAAACTTACAAGACTATCACAGCTACACTAACATGACTATCACAGCTACACTTACATGACTATCAGAGCTACACTTACAGGACTACCACAACTACACTTACATGACTACGACAGCTACACTTACATGACTACCACAGCTACACTTACATCACTATCACAGCTACACTTACATGATTACCACGGCTATGCTTACATGACTACTACAGCTACACTTTCATGACTATCCCAGCTACATATACATGACAACCACAGCTACACTTACATTACAACCACAGCTACACTTACATGACTACCACAGCTACACTTACGTGACTACTACAGCAACACTTTCATGACTACCACAGCTACACTTACATTCTACCACAGATACACTAACATGACTAGCAGAGCTACACTTACATGACTACCACAGCTACACTTACATGACTATCAGAGCTACACTTACAGGACTACCACAGCTACACTTACATGACTACGACAGCTACACTTACATGACTACCACAGCTACACTTACATCACTATCACAGCTACACTTACATTTGACCACAGATACACTAACATGACTATCACAGCTACACTTACATGACTACCACGGCTATGCTTACATGACTACTACAGCTACACTTTCATGACTATCACAGCTACACATACATGACAACCACAGCTACACTTACATTACAACCACAGCTACACTTACATGACTACCATAGCTACACTCACCTGACTACCACAGCTACACTTTAAAGACTAGCAAGGTTACACTTACATGACTACCACAACTACACTTTAAAGTATACTACAACTACGCTTACAGGACTACCACAGCTACATTTACATGACTACCACAGCTACATTTACATGACTACCACAGCTACATTTACATGACTACCACAGCTACACTTACATGACTACCACAGCTACATTTACATGACAACCACAGCTACATTTACATTACTACCACAGCTACACTTACATGACTACCACAGCTACATTTACATGACTACCACAGCTACACTTACATGACTATCACAGTTACACTTTAATGACTATCACAGTTACACTTACATGACTATCACACCTACACTTACCTGACTATCACAGCTACGCTTACATGACTACGACAGCTACACTTACATGACTACCACAACTACACTTACATGACTATCACAGCTACACTTACACGACTACCACAGCTCCACTTACATGACTACCACAGCTTCACTTACATGACTATCACAGCCACACTTACATGATTACCACAGCTAAACTTACATGACAACCACAGCTACACATACATGACTAACACAGCTACGCTTACATGACTACCACAGCTACACTAACATGACTACCATAGCTACACCAACATGACAACAACAGCTACACATACATGACTAACACAGCTACGCTTACATGACTACCACAGCTACACTTACATGACTACCACAGATACGCTAACGTGACTATCACAGCTACACTTACATGACTACCAGAGCTACACCAACATGACTATCAAAGTTACACTTACATGACTATCACAGTTACACTTACATGACTATCACAGCTACACTTACCTGACTATCACAGCTACACTTACATGACTATCACAGCTACACTTACCTGAATATCACAGCTACATTTACCTGACTATCACAGCTACACTTACATGACTACCACAACTACAGTTGCATGACTATCACAGCTACACTTTCATGACTACCAGAGCTACACTTACAAGACTACCACAGCTACACGTTAAAGACTACCACGGTTACACTCACATGACTACCACAACCACAATTTAAAGACTACCACAACTACGCTTACAGGACTACCACAACTACACTTAAATGACTACCACAGCTAAACTTACATGACTACCACAGCTACACTTACAAGACTACCACAGCTACACTTACATGACTACCACTGCTACACTTACATGACTAACACAGCTACACTTACATGACAACCACAGCTACACTTACATGACTAACACGGCTACGCTTACATGACTACCACAGCTACACTTACATGACTAACACAGCTACGCTTACATGACTACCACAGCTACACTAACATGACTACCACAGCTACACCAACATGACTACCACAGCTACACTTACAAGACAACCACAGCTAAACTTACATGACTACCACAGCTACACTTTAAAGACTACCACAGCTACACATATTTGACTATCACAGCTACACTTATTTGACTATCAGAGCTACACTTACATGACTACCTCAGCTTCACTAACATGACTATCAGAGCTAGACTTACATGACTACTACAGCTACACTTACATGACTACCACAGATACACTAACATGACTATCACAGCTACACTTACATGACTATCACAGCTACACTTACATGACTACCACAGGTACACTTTCATGACTACCAGAGCTACACTTACATGACTACCACAGCTACAGTTTAAAGACTACCACAACTACGCTTACAGGACTATCACAGCTAAACTTACAAGACTATCACAGCTACACTAACATGACTATCACAGCTACACTTACATGACTATCAGAGCTACACTTACAGGACTACCACAACTACACTTTCATGACTACGACAGCTACACTTACATGACTACCACAGCTACACTTACATCACTATCACAGCTACACTTACATGATTACCACGGCTATGCTTACATGACTACTACAGCTACACTTTCATGACTATCCCAGCTACACATACATGACAACCACAGCTACACTTACATTACAACCACAGCTACACTTACATGACTACCACAGCTACACTTACGTGACTACTACAGCAACACTTTCATGACTACCACAGCTACACTTACATTCTACCACAGATACACTAACATGACTAGCAGAGCTACACTTACATGACTACCACAGCTACACTTACATGACTATCAGAGCTACACTTACAGGACTACCACAGCTACACTTACATGACTACGACAGCTACACTTACATGACTACCACAGCTACACTTACATCACTATCACAGCTACACTTACATTTGACCACAGATACACTAACATGACTATCACAGCTACACTTACATGACTACCACGGCTATGCTTACATGACTACTACAGCTACACTTTCATGACTATCACAGCTACACATACATGACAACCACAGCTACACTTACATTACAACCACAGCTACACTTACATGACTACCATAGCTACACTCACCTGACTACCACAGCTACACTTTAAAGACTAGCAAGGTTACACTTACATGACTACCACAACTACACTTTAAAGTATACTACAACTACGCTTACAGGACTACCACAGCTACATTTACATGACTACCACAGCTACATTTACATGACTACCACAGCTACATTTACATGACTACCACAGCTACACTTACATGACTACCACAGCTACATTTACATGACAACCACAGCTACATTTACATGACTACCACAGCTACACTTACATGACTACCACAGCTACATTTACATGACTACCACAGCTACACTTACATGACTATCACACCTACACTTACCTGACTATCACAGCTACGCTTACATGACTACGACAGCTACACTTACATGACTACCACAACTACACTTACATGACTATCACAGCTACACTTACACGACTACCACAGCTCCACTTACATGACTACCACAGCTTCACTTACATGACTATCAAAGCCACACTTACATGACTACCACAGCTAAACTTACATGACAACCACAGCTACACATACATGACTAACACAGCTACGCTTACATGACTACCATAGCTACACTAACATGACTACCATAGCTACACCAACATGACAACAACAGCTACACATACATGACTAACACAGCTACGCTTACATGACTACCACAGCTACACTTACATGACTACCACAGATACGCTAACGTGACTATCACAGCTACACTTACATGACTACCAGAGCTACACCAACATCACTATCAAAGTTACACTTACATGACTATCACAGTTACACTTACATGACTATCACAGCTACACTTACCTGACTATCACAGCTACACTTACATGACTATCACAGCTACACTTACCTGAATATCACAGCTACATTTACCTGACTATCACAGCTACACTTACATGACTACCACAACTACAGTTGCATGACTATCACAGCTACACTTAAAAGACTACCACAGCTACGCTTACATGACTATCACAGATACACTTACATGACTACCACAACTACACTTACATGGCTATCACAGCTACACTTACACGACTACCACAGCTACACTTACATGACTATGACAGTTACACTTACATGACTACCACAGCTACACTTACATGACTATGACAGTTAAACTTACATGACTACCACAACTACACTTAAAAGACTACCACAGCTACACTTACATGACTATCACAGCTACACTTACATGACTACCACAGCTACACTTACATGACTACCACAGCTACACTTACAAGACTACCACAGGTAAACTTACATGACTATCACAGCTACACTTACATGACTACCACAACTACACTTAAAAGACTACCACAGCTACACTTACATGACTACCACAGCTACACTTACATGACTACCACAGCTACACTTACATGACTATGACAGTTACACTTACATGACTACCACAACTACACTTAAAAGACTACCACAGCTACACTTACATGACTATCACAGCTACTCTTACATGACTATCACAGCTACACTTACATGACTATCACAGCTACACATGCATGACTACCAAAGCTACACTTACATGACTACCACAGCTACACTTACATGAATATGAAAGTTACACTTACATGACTACCACAACTAACACTTAAAAGACTACCACAGCTACACATACATGACTATCACAGCTACTCTTACATGACTACCACAGCTAAACTTACAAGACTATCACAGCTACACTAACATGACTATCACAGCTACACTTACATGACTATCACAGCTACACATGCATGACTACCACAGCTACACTTTAAAGGCTACCACAGCTACACTTACATGACTACCACAACTACACTTACATGAATATCACAGCTACACTTACATGACAACCACAGCTACACTTACATGACAACCACAGCTAAACTTACATGACTATAACAGTTACACTTACATGACAACCACAGCTACACCTACATGACTACCAAAGCTACACCAACAGGACTACCACAGCTACACCAACAGGACTACCACAGCTACACCTATATGACTACCACAGCTACACCAACATGCCTACCACAGCTACACTTACATGACTACCACAGCTACACCAACATGACTATCACAGCTAAACTTACATGACTACCACAGCTACACTTACAACACTATCACAGCTACACTTACATGACTACCACAGCTACACTTACATGACAACCACAGTTACACATACATGACTAACACACCTACGCTTACATGACTACCACAGCTACACTTACATGACTATCACAGCTACACTTACATGACTACCACAGCTACACTTTAAAGACTACCACAGCTACACTTATTTGACTATCAAAGCTACACCAACATGACTACCACAGCTACACTTACATGACAACCACAGCTACACATACATGACTAACACAGCTACGCTTACATGACTACCACAGCTACACTTACATGACTATCACAGCTACACTTACATGACGACCACAGTTACACCAACATGACTACCACAGCTACACTTACATGAGTACCACAGTTACACCAACATGACTACCAAAGCTACACCAACATGACTTCCACAGCTACACTTACATGACTACCACAGCTACACTCACATGACTACCACAGCTACACCAACATGACTACTACAGCTACACCAACATGACTACCACAGCTACACTTACATGACTACCACAGCTACACCAACACGACTACCACAGCTACACTTACATGACTACCAGAGCTACGCTTACATGACTACCACAGCTACACCAACATGACTACCACAGCTACACCAACATGACTACCACAGCTACACCAACATGACTACCACAGCTACACTTACATGACTACCACAGCTACACCAACATGACTACCACAGCTAAACTAACATGACTACCACAGCTACACTTACATGACTACCACAGCTACACCAACATGACTACCACAGCTACACCAACATGACTACCACAGCTACACTAACATGACTACCACAGCTACACCAACATGACTACCACAGCTACACCAACATGACTACCACAGTTACACTTACAAGACTACCACAGCTACACTTACATGACTACCACAGCTACACCAACATGACTACCACAGCTACACCAACATGACTACCACAGCTACACCAACATGACTACCACAGCTACACTTACATGACTACCACAGCTACACCAACATGACTACCACAGCTACACTTACATGACTACCACAGCTACACCAACATGACTATCACAGCTACACTTACAAGACTATCACAGCTACACTTACATGACTATCACAGCTACACTTACATGACTAACACAGCTACACTTACATGACTATCAGAACTACACTTTAAAGACTACCACAGCTACACTTACATGACTATCACAGCTACACTTACATGACTATCACAACTACACTTACATGACTACCTCAGCTACACTTATATGACTATCAGAGCTACACTTACATGACTACCACAGCTACACTTACATGAATATCACAGCTACACTTACATGACTATCACAACTACACTTACATGACTACCTCAGCTACACTTACAAGACTACCACAGCTAAACTTACATGACTATCACAGCTACACTTACATGACTACCACAACTACACTTTAAAGACTATCACAGCTACACTTACATGACTACCACAGCTACACTTAAATGACTACCACAACTACACTTCCATGACTATACCAGCTACACTTACATGACTAACACAGCTACGCTTACATGACTATCACAGCTACAATTACATGACTACCACAACTACACTTTAAAGACTACCACAGTTACAACAACATGACTATCACAGCTACACTTACATGACTATCACAGCTACACTTACATGACTACCACAGCTACACTTACATGACTACCACAGCTACACTTACATGACTACCTCAGCTACACTTACATGACTATCACAGCTACACTTACATTACAACCACAGCTACACTTACATGACTACCACAGCTACACTTACATGACTACCACAGCTACACTCACCTGACTACCACAGCTACACTTTAAAGACTACCAAGGTTACACTTACATGACTACCACAACTACACTTTAAAGACTACTACAACTACGCTTACGTGACTACCACAGCTACACTTACATGACTACCACAGCTACATTTACATGACTACCACAACTACACTTACATGACTATCACAGTTACACTTACATGACTATCACAGTTACACTTACATGACTATCAGAGCTACACTTACATGACTACCACAGCTACACTTACATGACTATCAGAGCTACACTTACATGAATACCACAGCTACACTTATATGACTACCACAGCCACACTTACATGACTACCACAGCTACACTTACAGGAATACCACAGCTACACTTACATGACTACAACAGCTACACTTACATGACTACCACAGCTACACCAACATGACTACCACAGATACACTTACATGACTACCTCAGCTACACATACATGACTACCACAGCCACACTTACATGACTATCACAGCTACACTTACACGACTACCACAGCTTCACTTAAATGACTACATCAGCTTCACTTACATGACTACCACAGCTACACTTTAAAGACTACCAAGGTTACACTTACATGACTACCACAGCTACACTCACCTGACTACCACAGCTACACTTACATGACTACAACAGCTACACTTACATTACAACCACAGCTACACTTACATGACTACAACAGCTACACTTACATGACTACCACAGCTACACCAACATGACTACCACAGCTACACCTACATGACTACCACAGCTACACCAACATGACTATCACAGCTACACCAACATGACTATCACAGCTTCACTTACATGACTATCACAGCTACACTTACATGACTACCTCAGCTACACATACATGACTACCACAGCCACACTTACATGACTATCACAGCTACACTTACACGACTACCACAGCTTCACTTACATGACTAAATCAGCTTCACTTACATGACTACCACAGCTACACTTACATGACTATCACAGCTACACCAACATGACTCCCACAGCTATACTTACATGACTATCAGAGCTACACTTACATGACTACCACAGCTACACTTACATGACTATCAGAGCTACACTTACATGAATACCACAGCTACACTTACATGACTACCACAGCCACACTTACATGACTACCACAGCTACACTTACAGGACTACCACAGCTACACTTACATGACTACAACAGCTACACTTACACGACTACCACAGCTACACTTACATCACTATCACAGTTCCACTTACATTCGACCACAGATACACTTACATGACTACCACAGCTACACTCACCTGACTACCACAGCTACACTTACATGACTACAACAGCTACACTTACATTACAACCACAGCTACACTTACATGACTACCACAGCTACACTTACATCACTATCACAGCTACACTTACATTTGACCACAGATACACTAACATGACTATCACAGCTACACTTACATGACTACCACGGCTATGCTTACATGACTACTACAGCTACACTTTCATGACTATCACAGCTACACATACATGACAACCACAGCTACACTGACATTACAACCACAGCTACACTTACATGACTACCATAGCTACACTCACCTGACTACCACAGCTACACTTTAAAGACTAGCAAGGTTACACTTACATGACTACCACAACTACACTTTAAAGTATACTACAACTACGCTTACAGGACTACCACAGCTACATTTACATGACTACCACAGCTACATTTACATGACTACCACAGCTACATTTACATGACTACCACAGCTACACTTACATGACTACCACAGCTACATTTACATGACAACCACAGCTACATTTACATGACTACCACAGCTACACTTACATGACTACCACAGCTACATTTACATGACTACCACAGCTACACTTACATGACTATCACAGTTACACTTTAATGACTATCACAGTTACACTTACATGACTATCACACCTACACTTACCTGACTATCACAGCTACGCTTACATGACGACAGCTACACTTACATGACTATCACAGCTAAACTTACATGACTACCACAGCTACACTTACATGACTATCAGAGCTACACTTACATGACTACCACAGCTACACTTACATGACTACCACAGCCACACTTACATGACTACCACAGCTAAACTTACATGACAACCACAGCTACACATACATGACTAACACAGCTACGCTTACATGACTACCACAGCTACACTAACATGACTACCACAGCTACACCACCATGACTACCACAGCTACACTTACATGACTACCACAGCTACACTTATTTGACTATCAAAGCTACACTTATTTAACTATCAGAGCTACACTTACATGACTACCTCAGCTACACTTACATGACTATCAGAGCTACACTTACATGACTACCACAGCTACACTTACATGACTACCACAGTTACACTAACATGACTATCACAGCTACACTTACATGACTACCACAGCTACACTTTCATGACTACCAGAGCTACACTTACAAGACTACCACAGCTACACTAACATGACTACCACAGCTACACGTTAAAGGCTACCACAGCTAAACGTTAAAGACTACCACAACCACCCTTACATGACTACAACAGCTACACTTACATGACTACCAGAGATACACTAACATGACTATCACAGCTACACTTACATGACTACCACAGCTACACTTTCATGACTACCAGAGCTACACTTACATGACTACCACAGCTACACTTACATGACTACCACAGCTACACTTACATGACTACCACAGATACACTAACATGACTATCACAGCTACACTTACATGACTACCACAGCTACACTTTCATGACTACCAGAGCTACACTTACAAGACTACCACAGCTACACTAACATGACTATCACAGCTACACGTTAAAGACTACCACGGTTACACTCACATGACTACCACAACCACAATTTAAAGACTACCACAACTACGCTTACAGGACTACCACAACTACACTTAAATGACTACCACAGCTAAACTTACATGACTACCACAGCTACACTTACAAGACTACCACAGCTACACTTACATGACTACCACTGCTACACTTACATGACTAACACAGCTAAACTTACATGACAACCACAGCTACACTTACATGACTAACACGGCTACGCTTACATGACTACCACAGCTACACTTACATGACTAACACAGCTACGCTTACATTACTACCACAGCTACACTAACATGACTACCACAGCTACACCAACATGACTACCACAGCTACACTTACAAGACAACCACAGCTAAACTTACATGACTACCACAGCTACACTTTAAAGACTACCACAGCTACACATATTTGACTATCACAGCTACACTTATTTGACTATCAGAGCTACACTTACATGACTACCTCAGCTACACTAACATGACTATCAGAGCTAGACTTACATGACTACTACAGCTACACTTACATGACTACCACAGATACACTAACATGACTATCACAGCTACACTTACATGACTATCACAGCTACACTTACATGACTACCACAGGTACACTTTCATGACTACCAGAGCTACATTTACCTGACTATCACAGCTACACTTACATGACTACCACAACTACAGTTGCATGACTATCACAGCTACACTTTCATGACTACCAGAGCTACACTTACAAGACTACCACAGCTACACGTTAAAGACTACCACGGTTACACTCACATGACTACCACAACCACAATTTAAAGACTACCACAACTACGCTTACAGGACTACCACAACTACACTTAAATGACTACCACAGCTAAACTTACATGACTACCACAGCTACACTTACAAGACTACCACAGCTACACTTACATGACTACCACTGCTACACTTACATGACTAACACAGCTACACTTACATGACAACCACAGCTACACTTACATGACTAACACGGCTACGCTTACATGACTACCACAGCTACACTAACATGACTACCACAGCTACACCAACATGACTACCACAGCTACACTTACAAGACAACCACAGCTAAACTTACATGACTACCACAGCTACACTTTAAAGACTACCACAGCTACACATATTTGACTATCACAGCTACACTTATTTGACTATCAGAGCTACACTTACATGACTACCTCAGCTTCACTAACATGACTATCAGAGCTAGACTTACATGACTACTACAGCTACACTTACATGACTACCACAGATACACTAACATGACTATCACAGCTACACTTACATGACTATCACAGCTACACTTACATGACTACCACAGGTACACTTTCATGACTACCAGAGCTACACTTACATGACTACCACAGCTACAGTTTAAAGACTACCACAACTACGCTTACAGGACTATCACAGCTAAACTTACAAGACTATCACAGCTACACTAACATGACTATCACAGCTACACTTACATGACTATCAGAGCTACACTTACAGGACTACCACAACTACACTTTCATGACTACGACAGCTACACTTACATGACTACCACAGCTACACTTACATCACTATCACAGCTACACTTACATGATTACCACGGCTATGCTTACATGACTACTACAGCTACACTTTCATGACTATCCCAGCTACACATACATGACAACCACAGCTACACTTACATTACAACCACAGCTACACTTACATGACTACCACAGCTACACTTACGTGACTACTACAGCAACACTTTCATGACTACCACAGCTACACTTACATTCTACCACAGATACACTAACATGACTAGCAGAGCTACACTTACATGACTACCACAGCTACACTTACATGACTATCAGAGCTACACTTACAGGACTACCACAGCTACACTTACATGACTACGACAGCTACACTTACATGACTACCACAGCTACACTTACATCACTATCACAGCTACACTTACATTTGACCACAGATACACTAACATGACTATCACAGCTACACTTACATGACTACCACGGCTATGCTTACATGACTACTACAGCTACACTTTCATGACTATCACAGCTACACATACATGACAACCACAGCTACACTTACATTACAACCACAGCTACACTTACATGACTACCATAGCTACACTCACCTGACTACCACAGCTACACTTTAAAGACTAGCAAGGTTACACTTACATGACTACCACAACTACACTTTAAAGTATACTACAACTACGCTTACAGGACTACCACAGCTACATTTACATGACTACCACAGCTACATTTACATGACTACCACAGCTACATTTACATGACTACCACAGCTACACTTACATGACTACCACAGCTACATTTACATGACAACCACAGCTACATTTACATGACTACCACAGCTACACTTACATGACTACCACAGCTACATTTACATGACTACCACAGCTACACTTACATGACTATCACAGTTACACTTTAATGACTATCACAGTTACACTTACATGACTATCACACCTACACTTACCTGACTATCACAGCTACGCTTACATGACTACGACAGCTACACTTACATGACTACCACAACTACACTTACATGACTATCACAGCTACACTTACACGACTACCACAGCTCCACTTACATGACTACCACAGCTTCACTTACATGACTATCAAAGCCACACTTACATGACTACCACAGCTAAACTTACATGACAACCACAGCTACACATACATGACTAACACAGCTACGCTTACATGACTACCACAGCTACACTAACATGACTACCATAGCTACACCAACATGACAACAACAGCTACACATACATGACTAACACAGCTACGCTTACATGACTACCACAGCTACACTTACATGACTACCACAGATACGCTAACGTGACTATCACAGCTACACTTACATGACTACCAGAGCTACACCAACATCACTATCAAAGTTACACTTACATGACTATCACAGTTACACTTACATGACTATCACAGCTACACTTACCTGACTATCACAGCTACACTTACATGACTATCACAGCTACACTTACCTGAATATCACAGCTACATTTACCTGACTATCACAGCTACACTTACATGACTACCACAACTACAGTTGCATGACTATCACAGCTACACTTAAAAGACTACCACAGCTACGCTTACATGACTATCACAGATACACTTACATGACTACCACAACTACACTTACATGGCTATCACAGCTACACTTACACGACTACCACAGCTACACTTACATGACTATGACAGTTACACTTACATGACTACCACAGCTACACTTACATGACTATGACAGTTAAACTTACATGACTACCACAACTACACTTAAAAGACTACCACAGCTACACTTACATGACTATCACAGCTACACTTACATGACTACCACAGCTACACTTACATGACTACCACAGCTACACTTACAAGACTACCACAGGTAAACTTACATGACTATCACAGCTACACTTACATGACTACCACAACTACACTTAAAAGACTACCACAGCTACACTTACATGACTACCACAGCTACACTTACATGACTACCACAGCTACACTTACATGACTATGACAGTTACACTTACATGACTACCACAACTACACTTAAAAGACTACCACAGCTACACTTACATGACTATCACAGCTACTCTTACATGACTATCACAGCTACACTTACATGACTATCACAGCTACACATGCATGACTACCACAGATACACTAACATGACTATCACAGCTACACTTACATGACTATCACAGCTACACTTACATGACTACCACAGGTACACTTTCATGACTACCAGAGCTACATTTACCTGACTATCACAGCTACACTTACATGACTACCACAACTACAGTTGCATGACTATCACAGCTACACTTTCATGACTACCAGAGCTACACTTACAAGACTACCACAGCTACACGTTAAAGACTACCACGGTTACACTCACATGACTACCACAACCACAATTTAAAGACTACCACAACTACGCTTACAGGACTACCACAACTACACTTAAATGACTACCACAGCTAAACTTACATGACTACCACAGCTACACTTACAAGACTACCACAGCTACACTTACATGACTACCACTGCTACACTTACATGACTAACACAGCTACACTTACATGACAACCACAGCTACACTTACATGACTAACACGGCTACGCTTACATGACTACCACAGCTACACTAACATGACTACCACAGCTACACCAACATGACTACCACAGCTACACTTACAAGACAACCACAGCTAAACTTACATGACTACCACAGCTACACTTTAAAGACTACCACAGCTACACATATTTGACTATCACAGCTACACTTATTTGACTATCAGAGCTACACTTACATGACTACCTCAGCTTCACTAACATGACTATCAGAGCTAGACTTACATGACTACTACAGCTACACTTACATGACTACCACAGATACACTAACATGACTATCACAGCTACACTTACATGACTATCACAGCTACACTTACATGACTACCACAGGTACACTTTCATGACTACCAGAGCTACACTTACATGACTACCACAGCTACAGTTTAAAGACTACCACAACTACGCTTACAGGACTATCACAGCTAAACTTACAAGACTATCACAGCTACACTAACATGACTATCACAGCTACACTTACATGACTATCAGAGCTACACTTACAGGACTACCACAACTACACTTTCATGACTACGACAGCTACACTTACATGACTACCACAGCTACACTTACATCACTATCACAGCTACACTTACATGATTACCACGGCTATGCTTACATGACTACTACAGCTACACTTTCATGACTATCCCAGCTACACATACATGACAACCACAGCTACACTTACATTACAACCACAGCTACACTTACATGACTACCACAGCTACACTTACGTGACTACTACAGCAACACTTTCATGACTACCACAGCTACACTTACATTCTACCACAGATACACTAACATGACTAGCAGAGCTACACTTACATGACTACCACAGCTACACTTACATGACTATCAGAGCTACACTTACAGGACTACCACAGCTACACTTACATGACTACGACAGCTACACTTACATGACTACCACAGCTACACTTACATCACTATCACAGCTACACTTACATTTGACCACAGATACACTAACATGACTATCACAGCTACACTTACATGACTACCACGGCTATGCTTACATGACTACTACAGCTACACTTTCATGACTATCACAGCTACACATACATGACAACCACAGCTACACTTACATTACAACCACAGCTACACTTACATGACTACCATAGCTACACTCACCTGACTACCACAGCTACACTTTAAAGACTAGCAAGGTTACACTTACATGACTACCACAACTACACTTTAAAGTATACTACAACTACGCTTACAGGACTACCACAGCTACATTTACATGACTACCACAGCTACATTTACATGACTACCACAGCTACATTTACATGACTACCACAGCTACACTTACATGACTACCACAGCTACATTTACATGACAACCACAGCTACATTTACATGACTACCACAGCTACACTTACATGACTACCACAGCTACATTTACATGACTACCACAGCTACACTTACATGACTATCACAGTTACACTTTAATGACTATCACAGTTACACTTACATGACTATCACACCTACACTTACCTGACTATCACAGCTACGCTTACATGACTACGACAGCTACACTTACATGACTACCACAACTACACTTACATGACTATCACAGCTACACTTACACGACTACCACAGCTCCACTTACATGACTACCACAGCTTCACTTACATGACTATCAAAGCCACACTTACATGACTACCACAGCTAAACTTACATGACAACCACAGCTACACATACATGACTAACACAGCTACGCTTACATGACTACCACAGCTACACTAACATGACTACCATAGCTACACCAACATGACAACAACAGCTACACATACATGACTAACACAGCTACGCTTACATGACTACCACAGCTACACTTACATGACTACCACAGATACGCTAACGTGACTATCACAGCTACACTTACATGACTACCAGAGCTACACCAACATCACTATCAAAGTTACACTTACATGACTATCACAGTTACACTTACATGACTATCACAGCTACACTTACCTGACTATCACAGCTACACTTACATGACTATCACAGCTACACTTACCTGAATATCACAGCTACATTTACCTGACTATCACAGCTACACTTACATGACTACCACAACTACAGTTGCATGACTATCACAGCTACACTTAAAAGACTACCACAGCTACGCTTACATGACTATCACAGATACACTTACATGACTACCACAACTACACTTACATGGCTATCACAGCTACACTTACACGACTACCACAGCTACACTTACATGACTATGACAGTTACACTTACATGACTACCACAGCTACACTTACATGACTATGACAGTTAAACTTACATGACTACCACAACTACACTTAAAAGACTACCACAGCTACACTTACATGACTATCACAGCTACACTTACATGACTACCACAGCTACACTTACATGACTACCACAGCTACACTTACAAGACTACCACAGGTAAACTTACATGACTATCACAGCTACACTTACATGACTACCACAACTACACTTAAAAGACTACCACAGCTACACTTACATGACTACCACAGCTACACTTACATGACTACCACAGCTACACTTACATGACTATGACAGTTACACTTACATGACTACCACAACTACACTTAAAAGACTACCACAGCTACACTTACATGACTATCACAGCTACTCTTACATGACTATCACAGCTACACTTACATGACTATCACAGCTACACATGCATGACTACCAAAGCTACACTTACATGACTACCACAGCTACACTTACATGAATATGAAAGTTACACTTACATGACTACCACAACTAACACTTAAAAGACTACCACAGCTACACATACATGACTATCACAGCTACTCTTACATGACTACCACAGCTAAACTTACAAGACTATCACAGCTACACTAACATGACTATCACAGCTACACTTACATGACTATCACAGCTACACATGCATGACTACCACAGCTACACTTTAAAGGCTACCACAGCTACACTTACATGACTACCACAACTACACTTACATGAATATCACAGCTACACTTACATGACAACCACAGCTACACTTACATGACAACCACAGCTACACTTACATGACTATAACAGTTACACTTACATGACAACCACAGCTACACCTACATGACTACCAAAGCTACACCAACAGGACTACCACAGCTACACCAACAGGACTACCACAGCTACACCTATATGACTACCACAGCTACACCAACATGCCTACCACAGCTACACTTACATGACTACCACAGCTACACCAACATGACTATCACAGCTAAACTTACATGACTACCACAGCTACACTTACAACACTATCACAGCTACACTTACATGACTACCACAGCTACACTTACATGACAACCACAGTTACACATACATGACTAACACACCTACGCTTACATGACTACCACAGCTACACTTACATGACTATCACAGCTACACTTACATGACTACCACAGCTACACTTTAAAGACTACCACAGCTACACTTATTTGACTATCAAAGCTACACCAACATGACTACCACAGCTACACTTACATGACAACCACAGCTACACATACATGACTAACACAGCTACGCTTACATGACTACCACAGCTACACTTACATGACTATCACAGCTACACTTACATGACGACCACAGTTACACCAACATGACTACCACAGCTACACTTACATGAGTACCACAGTTACACCAACATGACTACCAAAGCTACACCAACATGACTTCCACAGCTACACTTACATGACTACCACAGCTACACTCACATGACTACCACAGCTACACCAACATGACTACTACAGCTACACCAACATGACTACCACAGCTACACTTACATGACTACCACAGCTACACCAACACGACTACCACAGCTACACTTACATGACTACCAGAGCTACGCTTACATGACTACCACAGCTACACCAACATGACTACCACAGCTACACCAACATGACTACCACAGCTACACCAACATGACTACCACAGCTACACTTACATGACTACCACAGCTACATTTACATGACTACCACAACTACACTTACATGACTATCACAGTTACACTTACATGACTATCACAGTTACACTTACATGACTATCAGAGCTACACTTACATGACTACCACAGCTACACTTACATGACTATCAGAGCTACACTTACATGAATACCACAGCTACACTTATATGACTACCACAGCCACACTTACATGACTACCACAGCTACACTTACAGGAATACCACAGCTACACTTACATGACTACAACAGCTACACTTACATGACTACCACAGCTACACCAACATGACTACCACAGCTACACCTACATGACTACCACAGCTACACCAGCATGACTATCACAGCTACACCAACATGACTATCACAGCTTCACTTACATGACTATCACAGCTACACTTACATGACTACCTCAGCTACACATACATGACTACCACAGCCACACTTACATGACTATCACAGCTACACTTACACGACTACCACAGCTTCACTTAAATGACTACATCAGCTTCACTTACATGACTACCACAGCTACACTTTAAAGACTACCAAGGTTACACTTACATGACTACCACAGCTACACTCACCTGACTACCACAGCTACACTTACATGACTACAACAGCTACACTTACATTACAACCACAGCTACACTTACATGACTACAACAGCTACACTTACATGACTACCACAGCTACACCAACATGACTACCACAGCTACACCTACATGACTACCACAGCTACACCAACATGACTATCACAGCTACACCAACATGACTATCACAGCTTCACTTACATGACTATCACAGCTACACTTACATGACTACCTCAGCTACACATACATGACTACCACAGCCACACTTACATGACTATCACAGCTACACTTACACGACTACCACAGCTTCACTTACATGACTAAATCAGCTTCACTTACAGGACTACCACAGCTAAACTTACAAGACTATCACAGCTACACTAACATGACTATCACAGCTACACTTACATGACTATCAGAGCTACACTTACAGGACTACCACAACTACACTTTCATGACTACGACAGCTACACTTACATGACTACCACAGCTACACTTACATCACTATCACAGCTACACTTACATGATTACCACGGCTATGCTTACATGACTACTACAGCTACACTTTCATGACTATCCCAGCTACACATACATGACAACCACAGCTACACTTACATTACAACCACAGCTACACTTACATGACTACCACAGCTACACTTACGTGACTACTACAGCAACACTTTCATGACTACCACAGCTACACTTACATTCTACCACAGATACACTAACATGACTAGCAGAGCTACACTTACATGACTACCACAGCTACACTTACATGACTATCAGAGCTACACTTACAGGACTACCACAGCTACACTTACATGACTACGACAGCTACACTTACATGACTACCACAGCTACACTTACATCACTATCACAGCTACACTTACATTTGACCACAGATACACTAACATGACTATCACAGCTACACTTACATGACTACCACGGCTATGCTTACATGACTACTACAGCTACACTTTCATGACTATCACAGCTACACATACATGACAACCACAGCTACACTTACATTACAACCACAGCTACACTTACATGACTACCATAGCTACACTCACCTGACTACCACAGCTACACTTTAAAGACTAGCAAGGTTACACTTACATGACTACCACAACTACACTTTAAAGTATACTACAACTACGCTTACAGGACTACCACAGCTACATTTACATGACTACCACAGCTACATTTACATGACTACCACAGCTACATTTACATGACTACCACAGCTACACTTACATGACTACCACAGCTACATTTACATGACAACCACAGCTACATTTACATGACTACCACAGCTACACTTACATGACTACCACAGCTACATTTACATGACTACCACAGCTACACTTACATGACTATCACAGTTACACTTTAATGACTATCACAGTTACACTTACATGACTATCACACCTACACTTACCTGACTATCACAGCTACGCTTACATGACTACGACAGCTACACTTACATGACTACCACAACTACACTTACATGACTATCACAGCTACACTTACACGACTACCACAGCTCCACTTACATGACTACCACAGCTTCACTTACATGACTATCAAAGCCACACTTACATGACTACCACAGCTAAACTTACATGACAACCACAGCTACACATACATGACTAACACAGCTACGCTTACATGACTACCACAGCTACACTAACATGACTACCATAGCTACACCAACATGACAACAACAGCTACACATACATGACTAACACAGCTACGCTTACATGACTACCACAGCTACACTTACATGACTACCACAGATACGCTAACGTGACTATCACAGCTACACTTACATGACTACCAGAGCTACACCAACATCACTATCAAAGTTACACTTACATGACTATCACAGTTACACTTACATGACTATCACAGCTACACTTACCTGACTATCACAGCTACACTTACATGACTATCACAGCTACACTTACCTGAATATCACAGCTACATTTACCTGACTATCACAGCTACACTTACATGACTACCACAACTACAGTTGCATGACTATCACAGCTACACTTAAAAGACTACCACAGCTACGCTTACATGACTATCACAGATACACTTACATGACTACCACAACTACACTTACATGGCTATCACAGCTACACTTACACGACTACCACAGCTACACTTACATGACTATGACAGTTACACTTACATGACTACCACAGCTACACTTACATGACTATGACAGTTAAACTTACATGACTACCACAACTACACTTAAAAGACTACCACAGCTACACTTACATGACTATCACAGCTACACTTACATGACTACCACAGCTACACTTACATGACTACCACAGCTACACTTACAAGACTACCACAGGTAAACTTACATGACTATCACAGCTACACTTACATGACTACCACAACTACACTTAAAAGACTACCACAGCTACACTTACATGACTACCACAGCTACACTTACATGACTACCACAGCTACACTTACATGACTATGACAGTTACACTTACATGACTACCACAACTACACTTAAAAGACTACCACAGCTACACTTACATGACTATCACAGCTACTCTTACATGACTATCACAGCTACACTTACATGACTATCACAGCTACACATGCATGACTACCAAAGCTACACTTACATGACTACCACAGCTACACTTACATGAATATGAAAGTTACACTTACATGACTACCACAACTAACACTTAAAAGACTACCACAGCTACACATACATGACTATCACAGCTACTCTTACATGACTACCACAGCTAAACTTACAAGACTATCACAGCTACACTAACATGACTATCACAGCTACACTTACATGACTATCACAGCTACACATGCATGACTACCACAGCTACACTTTAAAGGCTACCACAGCTACACTTACATGACTACCACAACTACACTTACATGAATATCACAGCTACACTTACATGACAACCACAGCTACACTTACATGACAACCACAGCTACACTTACATGACTATAACAGTTACACTTACATGACAACCACAGCTACACCTACATGACTACCAAAGCTACACCAACAGGACTACCACAGCTACACCAACAGGACTACCACAGCTACACCTATATGACTACCACAGCTACACCAACATGCCTACCACAGCTACACTTACATGACTACCACAGCTACACCAACATGACTATCACAGCTAAACTTACATGACTACCACAGCTACACTTACAACACTATCACAGCTACACTTACATGACTACCACAGCTACACTTACATGACAACCACAGTTACACATACATGACTAACACACCTACGCTTACATGACTACCACAGCTACACTTACATGACTATCACAGCTACACTTACATGACTACCACAGCTACACTTTAAAGACTACCACAGCTACACTTATTTGACTATCAAAGCTACACCAACATGACTACCACAGCTACACTTACATGACAACCACAGCTACACATACATGACTAACACAGCTACGCTTACATGACTACCACAGCTACACTTACATGACTATCACAGCTACACTTACATGACGACCACAGTTACACCAACATGACTACCACAGCTACACTTACATGAGTACCACAGTTACACCAACATGACTACCAAAGCTACACCAACATGACTTCCACAGCTACACTTACATGACTACCACAGCTACACTCACATGACTACCACAGCTACACCAACATGACTACTACAGCTACACCAACATGACTACCACAGCTACACTTACATGACTACCACAGCTACACCAACACGACTACCACAGCTACACTTACATGACTACCAGAGCTACGCTTACATGACTACCACAGCTACACCAACATGACTACCACAGCTACACCAACATGACTACCACAGCTACACCAACATGACTACCACAGCTACACTTACATGACTACCACAGCTACATTTACATGACTACCACAACTACACTTACATGACTATCACAGTTACACTTACATGACTATCACAGTTACACTTACATGACTATCAGAGCTACACTTACATGACTACCACAGCTACACTTACATGACTATCAGAGCTACACTTACATGAATACCACAGCTACACTTATATGACTACCACAGCCACACTTACATGACTACCACAGCTACACTTACAGGAATACCACAGCTACACTTACATGACTACAACAGCTACACTTACATGACTACCACAGCTACACCAACATGACTACCACAGCTACACCTACATGACTACCACAGCTACACCAGCATGACTATCACAGCTACACCAACATGACTATCACAGCTTCACTTACATGACTATCACAGCTACACTTACATGACTACCTCAGCTACACATACATGACTACCACAGCCACACTTACATGACTATCACAGCTACACTTACACGACTACCACAGCTTCACTTAAATGACTACATCAGCTTCACTTACATGACTACCACAGCTACACTTTAAAGACTACCAAGGTTACACTTACATGACTACCACAGCTACACTCACCTGACTACCACAGCTACACTTACATGACTACAACAGCTACACTTACATTACAACCACAGCTACACTTACATGACTACAACAGCTACACTTACATGACTACCACAGCTACACCAACATGACTACCACAGCTACACCTACATGACTACCACAGCTACACCAACATGACTATCACAGCTACACCAACATGACTATCACAGCTTCACTTACATGACTATCACAGCTACACTTACATGACTACCTCAGCTACACATACATGACTACCACAGCCACACTTACATGACTATCACAGCTACACTTACACGACTACCACAGCTTCACTTACATGACTAAATCAGCTTCACTTACAGGACTACCACAGCTAAACTTACAAGACTATCACAGCTACACTAACATGACTATCACAGCTACACTTACATGACTATCAGAGCTACACTTACAGGAATACCACAACTACACTTTCATGACTACGACAGCTACACTTACATGACTACCACAGCTACACTTACATCACTATCACAGCTACACTTACATGATTACCACGGCTATGCTTACATGACTACTACAGCTACACTTTCATGACTATCCCAGCTACACATACATGACAACCACAGCTACACTTACATTACAACCACAGCTACACTTACATGACTACCACAGCTACACTTACGTGACTACTACAGCAACACTTTCATGACTACCACAGCTACACTTACATTCTACCACAGATACACTAACATGACTAGCAGAGCTACACTTACATGACTACCACAGCTACACTTACATGACTATCAGAGCTACACTTACAGGACTACCACAGCTACACTTACATGACTACGACAGCTACACTTACATGACTACCACAGCTACACTTACATCACTATCACAGCTACACTTACATTTGACCACAGATACACTAACATGACTATCACAGCTACACTTACATGACTACCACGGCTATGCTTACATGACTACTACAGCTACACTTTCATGACTATCACAGCTACACATACATGACAACCACAGCTACACTTACATTACAACCACAGCTACACTTACATGACTACCATAGCTACACTCACCTGACTACCACAGCTACACTTTAAAGACTAGCAAGGTTACACTTACATGACTACCACAACTACACTTTAAAGTATACTACAACTACGCTTACAGGACTACCACAGCTACATTTACATGACTACCACAGCTACATTTACATGACTACCACAGCTACATTTACATGACTACCACAGCTACACTTACATGACTACCACAGCTACATTTACATGACAACCACAGCTACATTTACATGACTACCACAGCTACACTTACATGACTACCACAGCTACATTTACATGACTACCACAGCTACACTTACATGACTATCACAGTTACACTTTAATGACTATCACAGTTACACTTACATGACTATCACACCTACACTTACCTGACTATCACAGCTACGCTTACATGACTACGACAGCTACACTTACATGACTACCACAACTACACTTACATGACTATCACAGCTACACTTACACGACTACCACAGCTCCACTTACATGACTACCACAGCTTCACTTACATGACTATCAAAGCCACACTTACATGACTACCACAGCTAAACTTACATGACAACCACAGCTACACATACATGACTAACACAGCTACGCTTACATGACTACCACAGCTACACTAACATGACTACCATAGCTACACCAACATGACAACAACAGCTACACATACATGACTAACACAGCTACGCTTACATGACTACCACAGCTACACTTACATGACTACCACAGATACGCTAACGTGACTATCACAGCTACACTTACATGACTACCAGAGCTACACCAACATCACTATCAAAGTTACACTTACATGACTATCACAGTTACACTTACATGACTATCACAGCTACACTTACCTGACTATCACAGCTACACTTACATGACTATCACAGCTACACTTACCTGAATATCACAGCTACATTTACCTGACTATCACAGCTACACTTACATGACTACCACAACTACAGTTGCATGACTATCACAGCTACACTTAAAAGACTACCACAGCTACGCTTACATGACTATCACAGATACACTTACATGACTACCACAACTACACTTACATGGCTATCACAGCTACACTTACACGACTACCACAGCTACACTTACATGACTATGACAGTTACACTTACATGACTACCACAGCTACACTTACATGACTATGACAGTTAAACTTACATGACTACCACAACTACACTTAAAAGACTACCACAGCTACACTTACATGACTATCACAGCTACACTTACATGACTACCACAGCTACACTTACATGACTACCACAGCTACACTTACAAGACTACCACAGGTAAACTTACATGACTATCACAGCTACACTTACATGACTACCACAACTACACTTAAAAGACTACCACAGCTACACTTACATGACTACCACAGCTACACTTACATGACTACCACAGCTACACTTACATGACTATGACAGTTACACTTACATGACTACCACAACTACACTTAAAAGACTACCACAGCTACACTTACATGACTATCACAGCTACTCTTACATGACTATCACAGCTACACTTACATGACTATCACAGCTACACATGCATGACTACCAAAGCTACACTTACATGACTACCACAGCTACACTTACATGAATATGAAAGTTACACTTACATGACTACCACAACTAACACTTAAAAGACTACCACAGCTACACATACATGACTATCACAGCTACTCTTACATGACTACCACAGCTAAACTTACAAGACTATCACAGCTACACTAACATGACTATCACAGCTACACTTACATGACTATCACAGCTACACATGCATGACTACCACAGCTACACTTTAAAGGCTACCACAGCTACACTTACATGACTACCACAACTACACTTACATGAATATCACAGCTACACTTACATGACAACCACAGCTACACTTACATGACAACCACAGCTACACTTACATGACTATAACAGTTACACTTACATGACAACCACAGCTACACCTACATGACTACCAAAGCTACACCAACAGGACTACCACAGCTACACCAACAGGACTACCACAGCTACACCTATATGACTACCACAGCTACACCAACATGCCTACCACAGCTACACTTACATGACTACCACAGCTACACCAACATGACTATCACAGCTAAACTTACATGACTACCACAGCTACACTTACAACACTATCACAGCTACACTTACATGACTACCACAGCTACACTTACATGACAACCACAGTTACACATACATGACTAACACACCTACGCTTACATGACTACCACAGCTACACTTACATGACTATCACAGCTACACTTACATGACTACCACAGCTACACTTTAAAGACTACCACAGCTACACTTATTTGACTATCAAAGCTACACCAACATGACTACCACAGCTACACTTACATGACAACCACAGCTACACATACATGACTAACACAGCTACGCTTACATGACTACCACAGCTACACTTACATGACTATCACAGCTACACTTACATGACGACCACAGTTACACCAACATGACTACCACAGCTACACTTACATGAGTACCACAGTTACACCAACATGACTACCAAAGCTACACCAACATGACTTCCACAGCTACACTTACATGACTACCACAGCTACACTCACATGACTACCACAGCTACACCAACATGACTACTACAGCTACACCAACATGACTACCACAGCTACACTTACATGACTACCACAGCTACACCAACACGACTACCACAGCTACACTTACATGACTACCAGAGCTACGCTTACATGACTACCACAGCTACACCAACATGACTACCACAGCTACACCAACATGACTACCACAGCTACACCAACATGACTACCACAGCTACACTTACATGACTACCACAGCTACATTTACATGACTACCACAACTACACTTACATGACTATCACAGTTACACTTACATGACTATCACAGTTACACTTACATGACTATCAGAGCTACACTTACATGACTACCACAGCTACACTTACATGACTATCAGAGCTACACTTACATGAATACCACAGCTACACTTATATGACTACCACAGCCACACTTACATGACTACCACAGCTACACTTACAGGAATACCACAGCTACACTTACATGACTACAACAGCTACACTTACATGACTACCACAGCTACACCAACATGACTACCACAGCTACACCTACATGACTACCACAGCTACACCAGCATGACTATCACAGCTACACCAACATGACTATCACAGCTTCACTTACATGACTATCACAGCTACACTTACATGACTACCTCAGCTACACATACATGACTACCACAGCCACACTTACATGACTATCACAGCTACACTTACACGACTACCACAGCTTCACTTAAATGACTACATCAGCTTCACTTACATGACTACCACAGCTACACTTTAAAGACTACCAAGGTTACACTTACATGACTACCACAGCTACACTCACCTGACTACCACAGCTACACTTACATGACTACAACAGCTACACTTACATTACAACCACAGCTACACTTACATGACTACAACAGCTACACTTACATGACTACCACAGCTACACCAACATGACTACCACAGCTACACCTACATGACTACCACAGCTACACCAACATGACTATCACAGCTACACCAACATGACTATCACAGCTTCACTTACATGACTATCACAGCTACACTTACATGACTACCTCAGCTACACATACATGACTACCACAGCCACACTTACATGACTATCACAGCTACACTTACACGACTACCACAGCTTCACTTACATGACTAAATCAGCTTCACTTACATGACTACCACAGCTACACTTACATGACTATCACAGCTACACCAACATGACTACCACAGCTATACTTACATGACTATCAGAGCTACACTTACATGACTACCACAGCTACACTTACATGACTATCAGAGCTACACTTACATGAATACCACAGCTACACTTACATGACTACCACAGCCACACTTACATGACTACCACAGCTACACTTACAGGACTACCACAGCTACACTTACATGACTACAACAGCTACACTTACACGACTACCACAGCTACACTTACATCACTATCACAGTTCCACTTACATTCGACCACAGATACACTTACATGACTACCACAGCTACACTCACCTGACTACCACAGCTACACTTACATGACTACAACAGCTACACTTACATTACAACCACAGCTACACTTACATGACTACCACAGCTACACTTACATCACTATCACAGCTACACTTACATTTGACCACAGATACACTAACATGACTATCACAGCTACACTTACATGACTACCACGGCTATGCTTACATGACTACTACAGCTACACTTTCATGACTATCACAGCTACACATACATGACAACCACAGCTACACTGACATTACAACCACAGCTACACTTACATGACTACCATAGCTACACTCACCTGACTACCACAGCTACACTTTAAAGACTAGCAAGGTTACACTTACATGACTACCACAACTACACTTTAAAGTATACTACAACTACGCTTACAGGACTACCACAGCTACATTTACCTGACTACCACAGCTACATTTACATGACTACCACAGCTACATTTACATGACTACCACAGCTACACTTACATGACTACCACAGCTACATTTACATGACAACCACAGCTACATTTACATGACTACCACAGCTACACTTACATGACTACCACAGCTACATTTACATGACTACCACAGCTACACTTACATGACTATCACAGTTACACTTTAATGACTATCACAGTTACACTTACATGACTATCACACCTACACTTACCTGACTATCACAGCTACGCTTACATGACTACGACAGCTACACTTACATGACTATCACAGCTAAACTTACATGACTACCACAGCTACACTTACATGACTATCAGAGCTACACTTACATGACTACCACAGCTACACTTACATGACTACCACAGCCACACTTACATGACTACCACAGCTAAACTTACATGACAACCACAGCTACACATACATGACTAACACAGCTACGCTTACATGACTATCACAGCTACACTAACATGACTACCACAGCTACACCACCATGACTACCACAGCTACACTTACATGACTACCACAGCTACACTTATTTGACTATCAAAGCTACACTTATTTAACTATCAGAGCTACACTTACATGACTACCTCAGCTACACTTACATGACTATCAGAGCTACACTTACATGACTACCACAGCTACACTTACATGACTACCACAGATACACTAACATGACTATCACAGCTACACTTACATGACTACCACAGCTACACTTTCATGACTACCAGAGCTACACTTACAAGACTACCACAGCTACACTAACATGACTACCACAGCTACACGTTAAAGGCTACCACAGCTAAACGTTAAAGACTACCACAACCACCCTTACATGACTACAACAGCTACACTTACATGACTACCAGAGATACACTAACATGACTATCACAGCTACACTTACATGACTACCACAGCTACACTTTCATGACTACCAGAGCTACACTTACATGACTACCACAGCTACACTTACATGACTACCACAGCTACACTTACATGACTACCACAGATACACTAACATGACTATCACAGCTACACTTATATGACTACCACAGCTACACTTTCATGACTACCAGAGCTACACTTACAAGACTACCACAGCTACACTAACATGACTATCACAGCTACACGTTAAAGACTACCACGGTTACACTCACATGACTACCACAACCACAATTTAAAGACTACCACAACTACGCTTACAGGACTACCACAACTACACTTAAATGACTACCACAGCTAAACTTACATGACTACCACAGCTACACTTACAAGACTACCACAGCTACACTTACATGACTACCACTGCTACACTTACATGACTAACACAGCTAAACTTACATGACAACCACAGCTACACTTACATGACTAACACGGCTACGCTTACATGACTACCACAGCTACACTTACATGACTAACACAGCTACGCTTACATTACTACCACAGCTACACTAACATGACTACCACAGCTACACCAACATGACTACCACAGCTACACTTACAAGACAACCACAGCTAAACTTACATGACTACCACAGCTACACTTTAAAGACTACCACAGCTACACATATTTGACTATCACAGCTACACTTATTTGACTATCAGAGCTACACTTACATGACTACCTCAGCTACACTAACATGACTATCAGAGCTAGACTTACATGACTACTACAGCTACACTTACATGACTACCACAGATACACTAACATGACTATCACAGCTACACTTACATGACTATCACAGCTACACTTACATGACTACCACAGGTACACTTTCATGACTACCAGAGCTACACTTACATGACTACCACAGCTACAGTTTAAAGACTACCACAACTACGCTTACAGGACTATCACAGCTAAACTTACAAGACTATCACAGCTACACTAACATGACTATCACAGCTACACTTACATGACTATCAGAGCTACACTTACAGGACTACCACAACTACACTTACATGACTACGACAGCTACACTTACATGATTACCACGGCTATGCTTACATGACTACTACAGCTACACTTTCATGACTATCCCAGCTACACATACATGACAACCACAGCTACACTTACATTACAACCACAGCTACACTTACATGACTACCACAGCTACACTTACGTGACTACTACAGCAACACTTTCATGACTACCACAGCTACACTTACATTCTACCACAGATACACTAACATGACTAGCAGAGCTACACTTACATGACTACCACAGCTACACTTACATGACTATCAGAGCTACACTTACAGGACTACCACAGCTACACTTACATGACTACGACAGCTACACTTACATGACTACCACAGCTACACTTACATCACTATCACAGCTACACTTACATTTGACCACAGATACACTAACATGACTATCACAGCTACACTTACATGACTACCACGGCTATGCTTACATGACTACTACAGCTACACTTTCATGACTATCACAGCTACACATACATGACAACCACAGCTACACTTACATTACAACCACAGCTACACTTACATGACTACCATAGCTACACTCACCTGACTACCACAGCTACACTTTAAAGACTAGCAAGGTTACACTTACATGACTACCACAACTACACTTTAAAGTATACTACAACTACGCTTACAGGACTACCACAGCTACATTTACATGACTACCACAGCTACATTTACATGACTACCACAGCTACACTTACATGACTACCACAGCTACATTTACATGACAACCACAGCTACATTTACATGACTACCACAGCTACACTTACATGACTACCACAGCTACATTTACATGACTACCACAGCTACACTTACATGACTATCACAGTTACACTTTAATGACTATCACAGTTACACTTACATGACTATCACACCTACACTTACCTGACTATCACAGCTACGCTTACATGACTACGACAGCTACACTTACATGACTACCACAACTACACTTACATGACTATCACAGCTACACTTACACGACTACCACAGCTCCACTTACATGACTACCACAGCTTCACTTACATGACTATCACAGCCACACTTACATGACTACCACAGCTAAACTTACATGACAACCACAGCTACACATACATGACTAACACAGCTACGCTTACATGACTACCACAGCTACACTAACATGACTACCATAGCTACACCAACATGACAACAACAGCTACACATACATGACTAACACAGCTACGCTTACATGACTACCACAGCTACACTTACATGACTACCACATATACGCTAACGTGACTATCACAGCTACACTTACATGACTACCAGAGCTACACCAACATGACTATCAAAGTTACACTTACATGACTATCACAGTTACACTTACATGACTATCACAGCTACACTTACCTGACTATCACAGCTACACTTACATGACTATCACAGCTACACTTACCTGAATATCACAGCTACATTTACCTGACTATCACAGCTACACTTACATGACTACCACAACTACAGTTGCATGACTATCACAGCTACACTTAAAAGACTACCACAGCTACGCTTACATGACTATCACAGATACACTTACATGACTACCACAACTACACTTACATGACTATCACAGCTACACTTACACGACTACCACAGCTACACTTACATGACTATGACAGTTACACTTACATGACTACCACAGCTACACTTACATGACTATGACAGTTAAACTTACATGACTACCACAACTACACTTAAAAGACTACCACAGCTACACTTACATGACTATCACAGCTACACTTACATGACTACCACAGCTACACTTACATGACTACCACAGCTACACTTACAAGACTACCACAGGTAAACTTACATGACTATCACAGCTACACTTACATGACTACCACAACTACACTTAAAAGACTACCACAGCTACACTTACATGACTACCACAGCTACACTTACATGACTACCACAGCTACACTTACATGACTATGACAGTTACACTTACATGACTACCACAACTACACTTAAAAGACTACCACAGCTACACTTACATGACTATCACAGCTACTCTTACATGACTATCACAGCTACACTTATATGACTATCACAGCTACACATGCATGACTACCAAAGCTACACTTACATGACTACCACAGCTACACTTACATGAATATGAAAGTTACACTTACATGACTACCACAACTAACACTTAAAAGACTACCACAGCTACACATACATGACTATCACAGCTACTCTTACATGACTACCACAGCTAAACTTACAAGACTATCACAACTACACTAACATGACTATCACAGCTACACTTACATGACTATCACAGCTACACATGCATGACTACCACAGCTACACTTTAAAGGCTACCACAGCTACACTTACATGACTACCACAACTACACTTACATGAATATCACAGCTACACTTACATGACTACCACAACTACACTTACATGAATATCACAGCTAAACTTACATGACTATCACAGTTACACTTACATGACAACCACAGCTACACTTACATGACAACCACAGCTACACTTACATGACTATAACAGTTACACTTACATGACAACCACAGCTACACCTACATGACTACCAAAGCTACACCAACAGGACTACCAGAGCTACACCAACAGGACTACCACAGCTACACCTATATGACTACCACAGCTACACCAACATGCCTACCACAGCTACACTTACATGACTACCACAGCTACACCAACATGACTATCACAGCTAAACTTACATGACTACCACAGCTACACTTACAACACTATCACAGCTACACTTACATTACTACCACAGCTACACTTACATGACAACCACAGTTACACATACATGACTAACACACCTACGCTTACATGACTACCACAGCTACACTTACATGACTATCACAGCTACACTTACATGACTACCACAGCTACACTTTAAAGACTACCACAGCTAAACTTATTTGACTATCAAAGCTACACCAACATGACTACCACAGCTACACTTACATGACAACCACAGCTACACATACATGACTAACACAGCTACGCTTACATGACTACCACAGCTACACTTACATGACTATCACAGCTACACTTACATGACGACCACAGTTACACCAACATGACTACCACAGCTACACTTACATGAGTACCACAGCTACACCAACATGACTACCACAGCTACACCAACATGACTACCACAGCTACACTTACATGACTACCACAGCTACACTCACATGACTACCACAGCTACACCAACATGACTACTACAGCTACACCAACATGACTACCACAGCTACACTTACATGACTACCACAGCTACACCAACACGACTACCACAGCTACACTTACATGACTACCAGAGCTACGCTTACATGACTACCACAGCTACACCAACATGACTACCACAGCTACACCAACATGACTACCACAGCTACACCAACATGACTACCACAGCTACACCAACATGACTACCACAGCTACACTTACATGACTACCACAGCTACACCAACATGACTACCACAGCTAAACTAACATGACTACCACAGCTACACTTACATGACTACCACAGCTACACCAACATGACTACCACAGCTACACCAACATGACTACCACAGCTACACTAACATGACTACCACAGCTACACCAACATGACTACCACAGCTACACCAACATGACTACCACAGCTACACTTACAAGACTACCACAGCTACACTTACATGACTACCACAGCTACACCAACATGACTACCACAGCTACACCAACATGACTACCACAGCTACACCAACATGACTACCACAGCTACACTTACATGACTACCACAGCTACACCAACATGACTACCACAGCTACACCAACATGACTACCACAGCTACACCAACATGACTACCACAGCTACACTTACAAGACTACCACAGCTACACTTACATGACTACCACAGCTACACCAACATGACTACCACAGCTACACCAACATGACTACCACAGCTACACCAACATGACTACCACAGCTACACTTACATGACTACCACAGCTACACCAACATGACTACCACAGCTACACTTACATGACTACCACAGCTACACCAACATGACTATCACAGCTACACTTACAAGACTATCACAGCTACACTTACATGACTATCACAGCTACACTTACATGACTAACACAGCTACACTTACATGACTATCAGAACTACACTTTAAAGACTACCACAGCTACACTTACATGACTATCACAGCTACACTTACATGACTATCACAACTACACTTACATGACTACCTCAGCTACACTTATATGACTATCAGAGCTACACTTACATGACTACCACAGCTACACTTACATGAATATCACAGCTACACTTACATGACTATCACAACTACACTTACATGACTACCTCAGCTACACTTACAAGACTACCACAGCTAAACTTACATGACTATCACAGCTACACTTACATGACTACCACAACTACACTTTAAAGACTACCACAGCTACACTTACATGACTACCACAGCTACACTTTCACGACTACCAGAGCCACACTTACAAGACTACCACAGCTAAACTTACATGACTATCACAGCTACACTTACATGACTACCACAACTACACTTTAAAGACTATCACAGCTACACTTACATGACTACCACAGCTACACTTAAATGACTACCACAACTACACTTCCATGACTATACCAGCTACACTTACATGACTAACACAGCTACGCTTACATGACTATCACAGCTACAATTACATGACTACCACAACTACACTTTAAAGACTACCACAGTTACAACAACATGACTATCACAGCTACACTTACATGACTATCACAGCTACACTTACATGACTACCACAGCTACACTTACATGACTACCACAGCTACACTTACATGACTACCTCAGCTACACTTACATGACTATCACAGCTACACTTACATTACAACCACAGCTACACTTACATGACTACCACAGCTACACTTACATGACTACCACAGCTACACTCACCTGACTACCACAGCTACACTTTAAAGACTACCAAGGTTACACTTACATGACTACCACAACTACACTTTAAAGACTACTACAACTACGCTTACGTGACTACCACAGCTACACTTACATGACTACCACAGCTACATTTACATGACTACCACAACTACACTTACATGACTATCACAGTTACACTTACATGACTATCACAGTTACACTTACATGACTATCAGAGCTACACTTACATGACTACCACAGCTACACTTACATGACTATCAGAGCTACACTTACATGAATACCACAGCTACACTTATATGACTACCACAGCCACACTTACATGACTACCACAGCTACACTTACAGGAATACCACAGCTACACTTACATGACTACAACAGCTACACTTACATGACTACCACAGCTACACCAACATGACTACCACAGCTACACCTACATGACTACCACAGCTACACCAACATGACTATCACAGCTACACCAACATGACTATCACAGCTTCACTTACATGACTATCACAGCTACACTTACATGACTACCTCAGCTACACATACATGACTACCACAGCCACACTTACATGACTATCACAGCTACACTTACACGACTACCACAGCTTCACTTACATGACTACATCAGCTTCACTTACATGACTACCACAACTACACTTTAAAGACTATCACAGCTACACTTACATGACTACCACAGCTACACTTAAATGACTACCACAACTACACTTCCATGACTATACCAGCTACACTTACATGACTAACACAGCTACGCTTACATGACTATCACAGCTACAATTACATGACTACCACAACTACACTTTAAAGACTACCACAGTTACAACAACATGACTATCACAGCTACACTTACATGACTATCACAGCTACACTTACATGACTACCACAGCTACACTTACATGACTACCACAGCTACACTTACATGACTACCTCAGCTACACTTACATGACTATCACAGCTACACTTACATTACAACCACAGCTACACTTACATGACTACCACAGCTACACTTACATGACTACCACAGCTACACTCACCTGACTACCACAGCTACACTTTAAAGACTACCAAGGTTACACTTACATGACTACCACAACTACACTTTAAAGACTACTACAACTACGCTTACGTGACTACCACAGCTACACTTACATGACTACCACAGCTACATTTACATGACTACCACAACTACACTTACATGACTATCACAGTTACACTTACATGACTATCACAGTTACACTTACATGACTATCAGAGCTACACTTACATGACTACCACAGCTACACTTACATGACTATCAGAGCTACACTTACATGAATACCACAGCTACACTTATATGACTACCACAACCACACTTACATGACTACCACAGCTACACTTACAGGAATACCACAGCTACACTTACATGACTACAACAGCTACACTTACATGACTACCACAGCTACACCAACATGACTACCACAGCTACACCTACATGACTACCACAGCTACACCAACATGACTATCACAGCTACACCAACATGACTATCACAGCTTCACTTACATGACTATCACAGCAACACTTACATGACTACCTCAGCTACACATACATGACTACCACAGCCACACTTACATGACTATCACAGCTACACTTACACGACTACCACAGCTTCACTTACATGACTACATCAGCTTCACTTACATGACTACCACAGCTACACTTACATGAATATCACAGCTACACCAACATGACTACCACAGCTATACTTACATGACTATCAGAGCTACAATTACATGACTACCACAGCTACACTTACATGACTATCAGAGCTACACTTACATGAATACCACAGCTACACTTACATGACTACCACAGCCACACTTACATGACTACCACAGCTACACTTACAGGACTACCACAGCTACACTTACATGACTACAACAGCTACACTTACATGACTACCACAGCTACACTTACATCACTATCACAGCTCCACTTACATTCGACCACTGATACACTTACATGACTACCACAGCTACACTCACCTGACTACCACAGCTACACTTACATGACTACAACAGCTACACTTACATTACAACCACAGCTACACTTACATGACTACCACAGCTACACTTACATGACTACCACAGCTACACTCACCTGACTACCACAGCTACACTTTAAAGACTACCAAGGTTACACTTACATGACTACCACAGCTACACTCACCTGACTACCACAGCTACACTCACCTGACTACCACAGCTACACTTACATGACTACAACAGCTACACTTACATTACAACCACAGCTACACTTACATGACTACGACAGCTACACTTACATGACTACCACAGCTACACCAACATGACTACCACAGCTACACCTACATGACTACCACAGCTACACCAACATGACTATCACAGCTACACCAACATGACTATCACAGCTTCACTTACATGACTATCACAGCTACACTTACATGACTACCTCAGCTACACATACATGACTACCACAGCCACACTTACATGACTATCACAGCTACACTTACACGACTACCACAGCTTCACTTACATGACTAAATCAGCTTCACTTACATGACTACCACAGCTACACTTACATGACTATCACAGCTACACCAACATGACTACCACAGCTATACTTACATGACTATCAGAGCTACACTTACATGACTACCACAGCTACACTTACATGACTATCAGAGCTACACTTACATGAATACCACAGCTACACTTACATGACTACCACAGCCACACTTACATGACTACCACAGCTACACTTACAGGACTACCACAGCTACACTTACATGACTACAACAGCTACACTTACACAACTACCACAGCTACACTTACATCACTATCACAGTTCCACTTACATTCGACCACAGATACACTTAAATGACTACCACAGCTACACTCACCTGACTACCACAGCTACACTTACATGACTACAACAGCTACACTTACATTACAACCACAGCTACACTTACATGACTACCACAGCTACACTTACATGACTACCACAGCTACACTCACCTGACTACCACAGCTACACTTTAAAGACTACCAAGGTTACACTTACATGACTACCACAACTACACTTTAAAGACTACTACAACTACGCTTACGTGACTACCACAGCTACACTTACATGACTACCACAGCTACATTTACATGACTACCACAACTACACTTACATGACTATCACAGTTACACTTACATGACTATCACAGTTACACTTACATGACTATCACAGCTACACTTACCTGACTATCACAGCTACACTTACATGACTATCACAGCTACACTTACATGAATATCACAGCTACACTTACCTGACTATCACAGCTACACTTACATGACTACCACAACTACAGTTGCATGACTATAACAGCTACACTTACATGAATATCACAGCTACACTTTCATGACTACCACAACTACACTTACATGACTATCACAGCTACACTTACACGACTACCACAGCTTCACTTACATGACTACCACAGCTTCACTTACATGACTATCACAGCTACACCAACATGACTACCACAGCTACACTTACATGACTATCAGAGCTACACTTACATGACTACCAGAGCTACTCTTACATGACTATCACAGCTACACTTACATGACTACCACAGCTACACTTACATGACTATCACAGTTACACCAACATGACTACCACAGCTACACTTACATGACTATCAGAGCTACACTTACATGACTACCACAGCTACACTTACATGACTATCAGAGCTACACTTACATGACTACCACAGCTACACTTACACGACTACCACAGCCACACTTACATGACTACCACAGCTAAACTTACATGACAACCACAGCTACACATACATAACTAACACAGCTACGCTTACATGACTACCAAAGCTACACTAACATGACTACCACAGCTACACCAACATGACAACCACAGATACACTTACATGACTATCATAGCTACACTTACATGACTACCACAGCTACACTTACATGACTACTTCAGCAACACTAACATGACTATCAGAGCTACACTTACATGACTACCACAGCTACACTTACATGACTAACATAGCTACACTTACATGACTACCACAGCTACACTTACATGACTACTTCAGAAACACTAACATGACTATCAGAGCTACACTTACATGACTACCACAGCTACACCTACATGACTATCAGAGCTACACTTACAGGACTACCACAGTTACACCAACATGACTACCACAGCTACACTTACATGTCTACCACAGCTACACCAACATGACTACCACAGCTACAACAACATGACTACCACAGCTACACTTACATGACTACCACAGCTATACCAACATGACTACCACAGCTAAACTTACATGACTACCACAGCTACACCAACATGACTACCACAGCTACACTAACATGACTACCACAGCTACACTTACATGACTACCACAGCTACACCAACATGACTACCACAGCTACACCTACATGACTACCACAGCTACACCAACATGACTATCACAACTACACCAACATGACTATCACAGCTTCACTTACATGACTACCACAGCTTCACGTACATGACTACCACAGCTACACTTACATGACTATCACAGCTACACTTACATGACTACCTCAGCTACACTTACATGACTATCAGAGCTACACTTACATGACTACCACAGCTACACTTACATGACTATCAGAGCTACACTTACATGACTACCACAGCTACACTTACATGACTACCACAGCCACACTTACATGACTACCACAGCTAAACTTACATGACAACCACAGCTACACATACATAACTAACACAGCTACGCTTACATGACTACCAAAGCTACACTAACATGACTACCACAGCTACACCAACATGACAACCACAGATACACTTACATGACTATCATAGCTACACTTACATGACTACCACAGCTACACTTACATGACTACTTCAGCAACACTAACATGACTATCAGAGCTACACTTACATGACTACCACAGCTACACTTACATGACTAACATAGCTACACTTACATGACTACCACAGCTACACTTACATGACTACTTCAGAAACACTAACATGACTATCAGAGCTACACTTACATGACTACCACAGCTACACCTACATGACTATCAGAGCTACACTTACAGGACTACCACAGTTACACCAACATGACTACCACAGCTACACTTACATGTCTACCACAGCTACACCAACATGACTACCACAGCTACAACAACATGACTACCACAGCTACACTTACATGACTACCACAGCTATACCAACATGACTACCACAGCTACACTTACATGACTACCACAGCTACACCAACATGACTACCACAGCTACACTAACATGACTACCACAGCTACACTTACATGACTACCACAGCTACACCAACATGACTACCACAGCTACACCTACATGACTACCACAGCTACACCAACATGACTATCACATCTACACCAACATGACTATCACAGCTTCACTTACATGACTACCACAGCTTCACGTACATGACTACCACAGCTACACTTACATGACTATCACAGCTACACTTACATGACTACCTCAGCTACACTTACATGACTATCAGAGCTACACTTACATGACTACCACAGCTACACATACATGACTACCACAGCCACACTTACATGACTACCACAGCTAAACTTACATGACAACCACAGCTACACATACATGACTAACACAGCTACGCTTACATGACTACCACAGCTACACTAACATGACTACCACAGGTACACCAACATGACTACCACAGCTACACTTACAAGACTACCACAGCTAAACTTACATGACAACCACAGCTACACTTACATGACTATCATAGCTACACTTACATGACTACCACAGCTACACTTACATAACTACTTCAGCAACACTTTCATGACTATCACCGCTACACTTACATTCTACCACAGATACACTAACATGACTATCAGAGCTACACTTTCATGACTATCACCGCTACACTTACATTCTACCACAGCTACACTTACATGACTATGAGAGCTACACTTATAGGACTACCACAGCTACACTTACATGACTACAACAGCTACACTTACATGACTACCACAGCTACACTTACATCACTATCACAGCTCCACTTACTTTCGACCACAGATACACTTACATGACTACCACAGCTACACTCACCTGACTACCACAGCTACACTTACATGACTACAACAGCTACACTTACATTACAACCACAGCTACAGTTACGTGACTACCACAGCTACACTTACATGACTACCACAGCTACACTCACCTGACTACCACAGCTACACTTTAAAGACTACCAAGGTTACACTTACATGACTACCACAACTACACTTTAAAGACTACTACAACTACGCTTACAGGACTACCACAGCTACACTTAAATGACTAACACAGCTACATTTACATGACTACCACAACTACACTTACATGACTATCACAGTTACACTTACATGACTATCACAGTTACACTTACAAGACTATCACAGCTACACTTACCTGACTATCACAGCTACACTTACATGACTACCACAGCTACACTTACATGACTATCACAGCTAAAATTACATGAATATCACACCTACACTTACCTGACTATCACAGCTACACTTACATGACTACCACAACTACAGTTGCATGACTATCACAGCTACACTTACATGACTACCACAGCTTCACTTACATGACTATCACAGCTACACTTACACGACTACCACAGCTTCACTGACATGACTATCACAGCTACACTTACACGACTACCACAGCTTCACTTACATGACTACCACAGCTACACTTACATGACTATCACAGCTACACCAACATGACTACCACAGCTATACTTACATGACTATCAGAGCTACACTTACATGACTACCACAGCTACACTTACATGACTACTTCAGCAACACTAACATGACTACTTCAGCAACACTAACATGACTATCAGAGCTACACTTACATGACTACCACAGCTACACTTACATGACTATCATAGCTACACTTACATGACTACCACAGCTACACTTACATGACTACTTCAGAAACACTAACATGACTATCAGAGCTACACTTACATGACTACCACAGCTACACCTACATGACTATCAGAGCTACACTTACAGGACTACCACAGTTACACCAACATGACTACCACAGCTACACTTACATGTCTACCACAGCTACACCAACATGACTACCACAGCTACAACAACATGACTACCACAGCTACACTTACATGACTACCACAGCTACACCAACATGACTACCACAGCTACACTTACATGACTACCACAGCTACACTAACATGACTACCACAGCTACACTTACATGACTACCACAGCTATACCAACATGACGACCACAGCTACACTTACATGACTACCACAGCTACACCAACATGACTACCACAGCTACACTAACATGACTACCACAGCTACACTTACATGACTACCACAGCTACACCAACATGACTACCACAGCTACACCTACATGACTACCACAGCTACACCAACATGACTATCACAACTACACTTACATGACTATCACAGTTACACTTACATGACTATCACAGTTACACTTACAAGACTATCACAGCTACACTTACCTGACTATCACAGCTACACTTACATGACTACCACAGCTACACTTACATGACTATCACAGCTAAAATTACATGAATATCACACCTACACTTACCTGACTATCACAGCTACACTTACATGACAACCACAACTACAGTTGCATGACTATCACAGCTACACTTACATGACTACCACAGCTTCACTTACATGACTATCACAGCTACACTTACACGACTACCACAGCTTCACTGACATGACTATCACAGCTACACTTACACGACTACCACAGCTTCACTTACATGACTACCACAGCTACACTTACATGACTATCACAGCTACACCAACATGACTACCACAGCTATACTTACATGACTATCAGAGCTACACTTACATGACTACCACAGCTACACTTACATGACTACTTGAGCAACACTAACATGACTACTTCAGCAACACTAACATGACTATCAGAGCTACACTTACATGACTACCACAGCTACACTTACATGACTATCATAGCTACACTTACATGACTACCACAGCTACACTTACATGACTACTTCAGAAACACTAACATGACTATCAGAGCTACACTTACATGACTACCACAGCTACACATACATGACTACCACAGCCACACTTACATGACTACCACAGCTAAACTTACATGACAACCACAGCTACACATACATGACTAACACAGCTACGCTTACATGACTACCACAGCTACACTAACATGACTACCACAGGTACACCAACATGACTACCACAGCTACACTTACAAGACTACCACAGCTAAACTTACATGACAACCACAGCTACACTTACATGACTATCATAGCTACACTTACATGACTACCACAGCTACACTTACATAACTACTTCAGCAACACTTTCATGACTATCACCGCTACACTTACATTCTACCACAGATACACTAACATGACTATCAGAGCTACACTTACATGACTACCACAGCTACACTTACATGACTATGAGAGCTACACTTATAGGACTACCACAGCTACACTTACATGACTACAACAGCTACACTTACATGACTACCACAGCTACACTTACATCACTATCACAGCTCCACTTACTTTCGACCACAGATACACTTACATGACTACCACAGCTACACTCACCTGACTACCACAGCTACACTTACATGACTACAACAGCTACACTTACATTACAACCACAGCTACAGTTACGTGACTACCACAGCTACACTTACATGACTACCACAGCTACACTCACCTGACTACCACAGCTACACTTTAAAGACTACCAAGGTTACACTTACATGACTACCACAACTACACTTTAAAGACTACTACAACTACGCTTACAGGACTACCACAGCTACACTTAAATGACTAACACAGCTACATTTACATGACTATCACAACTACACCAACATGACTATCACAACTACACCAACATGACTATCACAGCTTCACTTACATGACTACCACAGCTTCACTTACATGACTACCACATATACACTTACAGGACTATCATAGCTACACTTACATGACTACCACAGCTACACTTACATGACTACTTCAGCAACACTAACATGACTATCAGAGCTACACTTACATGACTACCACAGCTACACTTACATGACTATCATAGCTACACTTACATGACTACCACAGCTACACTTACATGACTACTTCAGAAACACTAACATGACTATCAGAGCTACACTTACATGACTACCACAGCTACACCTACATGACTATCAGAGCTACACTTACAGGACTACCACAGTTACACCAACATGACTACCACAGCTACACTTACATGTCTACCACAGCTACACCAACATGACTACCACAGCTACAACAACATGACTACCACAGCTACACTTACATGACTACCACAGCTACACCAACATGACTACCACAGCTAAACTTACATGACTACCACAGCTACACTAACATGACTACCACAGCTACACTTACATGACTACCACAGCTATACCAACATGACTACCACAGCTACACTTACATGACTACCAAAGCTACACCAACATGACTACCACAGCTACACTAACATGACTACCACAGCTAAACTTACATGACTACCACAGCTACACCAACATGACTACCACAGCTACACCTACATGACTACCACAGCTACACCAACATGACTATCACAACTACACCAACATGACTATCACAGCTTCACTTACATGACTACCACAGCTTCACGTACATGACTACCACAGCTACACTTACATGACTATCACAGCTACACTTACATGACTACCTCAGCTACACTTACATGACTATCAGAGCTACACTTACATGACTCCCACAGCTACACATACATGACTACCACAGCCACACTTACATGACTACCACAGCTAAACTTACATGACAACCACAGCTACACATACATGACTAACACAGCTACGCTTACATGACTACCACAGCTACACTAAGATGACTACCACAGGTACACCAACATGACTACCACAGCTACACTTACAAGACTACCACAGCTAAACTTACATGACAACCACAGCTACACTTACATGACTATCATAGCTACACTTACATGACTACCACAGCTACACTTACATGACTACTTCAGCAACACTTTCATGACTATCACCGCTACACTTACATTCTACCACAGATACACTAACATGACTATCAGAGCTACACTTACATGACTACCACAGCTACACTTACATGACTATGAGAGCTACACTTACAGGACTACCACAGCTACACTTACATGACTACAACAGCTACACTTACATGACTACCACAGCTACACTTACATCACTATCACAGCTCCACTTACTTTCGACCACAGATACACTTACATGACTACCACAGCTACACTCACCTGACTACCACAGCAACACTTACATGACTACCACAGCTACACTTACATGACTACCACAGCTACACTCACCTGACTACCACAGCTACACTTTAAAGACTACCAAGGTTACACTTACATGACTACCACAACTACACTTTAAAGACTACTACAACTACGCTTACAGGACTACCACAGTTACACGTACATGACTACCACAGCTACATTTACATGACTACCACAACTACACTTACATGACTATCACAGTTATACTTACATGACTATCACAGTTACACTTACAAGACTATCACAGCTACACTTACCTGACTATCACAGCTACACTTACATGACTACCACAGCTACACTTACATGACTATCACAGCTACAATTACATGAATATCACACCTACACTTACCTGACTATCACAGCTACACTTACATGACTACCACAACTACAGTTGCATGACTATCACAGCTACACTTACACGACTACCACAGCTTCACTGACATGACTATCACAGCTACACTTACACGACTACCACAGCTTCACTTACATGACTACCACAGCTACACTTACATGACTATCACAGCTACACCAACATGACTACCACAGCTATACTTACATGACTATCAGAGCTACACTTACATGACTACCACAGCTACACTTACATGACTATCAGAGCTACACTTACATGACTACCACAGCTACACTTACCTGACTATCACAGCTACACTTACATGACTACCACAACTACAGTTGCATGACTATCACAGCTACACTTACATGACTATCACAGCTACACTTTCATGACTACCACAACTACACTTACATGACTATCACAGCTACACCAACATGACTACCACAGCTACACTTACATGACTATCAGAGCTACACTTACATGACTACCACAGCTACTCTTACATGACTATCACAGCTACACTTACATGACTACCACAGCTAAACTTACATGACAACCACAGCTACACATACATGACTAACACAGCTACGCTTACATGACTACCAAAGCTACACTAACATGACTACCACAGCTACACCAACATGACAACCACAGATACACTTACATGACTATCATAGCTACACTTACATGACTACCACAGCTACACTTACATGACTACTTCAGCAACACTAACATGACTATCAGAGCTACACTTACATGACTACCACAGATACACTAACATGACTATCAGAGCTACACTTACATGACTACCACAGCTACACCTACATGACTATCAGAGCTACACTTACAGGACTACCACAGCTACACCAACATGACTACCACAGCTACACTTACATGTCTACCACAGCTACACCAACATGACTACCACAGCTACAACAACATGACTACCACAGCTACACTTACATGACTACCACAGCTACACCAACATGACTACCACAGCTACACTTACATGACTACCACAGCTACACTAACATGACTACCACAGCTACACTTACATGACTACCACAGCTATACCAACATGACTACCACAGCTACACTTACATTACTACCACAGCTACACCAACATGACTACCACAGCTACACTAACATGACTACCACAGCTACACTTACATGACTACCACAGCTACACCAACATGACTACCACAGCTACACCTACATGACTACCACAGCTACACCAACATGACTATCACAGCTACACCAACATGACTATCACAGCTTCACTTACATGACTACCACAGCTACACCAACATGACTACCACAGCTACACTTACATGACTATCACAGCTACACTTACATGACTACCTCAGCTACACTTACATGACTATCAGAGCTACACTTACATGACTACCACAGCTACACATACATGACTACCACAGCCACACTTACATGACTACCACAGCTAAACTTACATGACAACCACAGCTACACATACATGACTAACACAGCTACGCTTACATGACTACCACAGCTACACTAACATGACTACCACAGGTACACCAACATGACTACCACAGCTACACTTACAAGACTACCACAGCTAAACTTACATGACAACCACAGCTACACTTACATGACTATCATAGCTACACTTACATGACTACCACAGCTACACTTACATGACTACTTCAGCAACACTTTCATGACTATCACCGCTACACTTACATTCTACCACAGATACACTAACATGACTATCAGAGCTACACTTACATGACTACCACAGCTACACTTACATGACTATGAGAGCTGCACTTACAGGACTACCACAGCTACACTTACACGACTACAACAGCTACACTTACATGACTACCACAGCTACACTTACATCACTATCACAGCTCCACTTACTTTCGACCACAGATACACTTACATGACTACCACAGCTACACTCACCTGACTACCACAGCTACACTTACATGACTACAACAGCTACACTTACATTACAACCACAGCTACACTTACGTGACTACCACAGCTACACTTACATGACTACCACAGCTACACTCACCTGACTACCACAGCTACACTTTAAAGACTACCAAGGTTACACTTACATGACTACCACAACTACACTTTAAAGACTACTACAACTACGCTTACATGACTACCACAGCTACACTTACATGACTACCACAGCTACATTTACATGACTACCACAACTACACTTTAAAGACTACTACAACTACGCTTACAGGACTACCACAGCTACACTTACATGACTATCACAGTTACACTTACATGACTATCACAGCTACACTTACCTGACTATCACAGCTACACTTACATGACTACCACAGCTACACTTACATGACTATCACAGCTACAATTACATGAATATCACACCTACACTTACCTGACTATCACAGCTACACTTACATGACTACCACAACTACAGTTGCATGACTATCACAGCTACACTTACATGACTACCACAGCTTCACTTACATGACTATCACAGCTACACTTACACGACTACCACAGCTTCACTGACATGACTATCACAGCTACACTTACACGACTACCACAGCTTCACTTACATGACTACCACAGCTACACTTACATGACTATCACAGCTACACCAACATGACTACCACAGCTATACTTACATGACTATCAGAGCTACACTTACATGACTACCACAGCTACACTTACATGACTATCAGAGCTACACTTACATGACTACCACAGCTACACTTACCTGACTATCACAGCTACACTTACATGACTACCACAACTACAGTTGCATGACTATCACAGCTACACTTTCATGACTACCACAGCTACACTTACATGACTATCAGAGCTACACTTACATGACTACCACAGCTACTCTTACATGACTATCACAGCTACACTTACATGACTACCACAGCTACACTTACATGACTATCACAGTTACACCAACATGACTACCACAGCTACACTTACATGACTATCAGAGCTACACTTACATGACTACCACAGCTACACTTACATGACTATCAGAGCTACACTTACATGACTACCACAGCTACACTTACATGACTACCACAGCCACACTTACATGACTACCACAGCTAAACTTACATGACAACCACAGCTACACATACATGACTAACACAGCTACGCTTACATGACTACCAAAGCTACACTAACATGACTACCACAGCTACACCAATATGACAACCACAGATACACTTACATGACTATCATAGTTACACTTACATGACTACCACAGCTACACTTACATGGCTACTTCAGCAACACTAACATGACTATCAGAGCTACACTTACATGACTACCACAGATACACTAACATGACTATCAGAGCTACACTTACATGACTACCACAGCTACACCTACATGACTATCAGAGCTACACTTACAGGACTACCACAGCTACACCAACATGACTACCACAGCTACACTTACATGTCTACCACAGCTACACCAACATGACTACCACAGCTACAACAACATGACTACCACAGCTACACTTACATGACTACCACAGCTACACTAACATGACTACCACAGCTACACTTACATGACTACCACAGCTATACCAACATGACTACCACAGCTACACTTACATGACTACCACAGCTACACCAACATGACTACCACAGCTACACTAACATGACTACCACAGCTACACTTACATGAATACCACAGCTACACCAACATGACTACCACAGCTACACCTACATGACTACCACAGCTACACCAACATGAATATCACAGCTACACCAACATGACTATCACAGCTTCACTTACATGACTACCACAGCTTCACGTACATGACTACCACAGCTACACTTACATGACTATCACAGCTACACTTACATGACTACCTCAGCTACACTTACATGACTATCAGAGCTACACTTACATGACTACCACAGCTACACTAACATGACTACCACAGCTACACTTACATGACTACCACAGCTATACCAACATGACTACCACAGCTACACTTACATGACTACCACAGCTACACCAACATGACTACCACAGCTACACTAACATGACTACCACAGCTACACTTACATGACTACCACAGCTACACCAACATGACTACCACAGCTACACCTACATGACTACCACAGCTACACCAACATGACTATCACAGCTACACCAACATCACTATCACAGCTTCACTTACATGACTACCACAGCTTCACGTACATGACTACCACAGCTACACTTACATGACTATCACAGCTACACTTACATGACTACCTCAGCTACACTTACATGACTATCAGAGCTACACTTACATGACTACCACAGCTACACATACATGACTACCACAGCCACACTTACATGACTATCAGAGCTACACTTACATGACTACCACAGCTACACTTACATGACTATCAGAGCTACACTTACATGACTACCACAGCTACACTTACCTGACTATCACAGCTACACTTACATGACTACCACAACTACAGTTGCATGACTATCACAGCTACACTTTCATGACTACCACAGCTACACTTACATGACTATCAGAGCTACACTTACATGACTACCACAGCTACTCTTACATGACTATCACAGCTACAATTACATGACTACCACAGCTACACTTACATGACTATCACAGTTACACCAACATGACTACCACAGCTACACTTACATGACTATCAGAGCTACACTTACATGACTACCACAGCTACACTTACATGACTATCAGAGCTACACTTACATGACTACCACAGCTACACTTACATGACTACCACAGCCACACTTACATGACTACCACAGCTAAACTTACATGACAACCACAGCTACACATACATGACTAACACAGCTACGCTTACATGACTACCAAAGCTACACTAACATGACTACCACAGCTACACCAACATGACAACCACAGATACACTTACATGACTATCATAGTTACACTTACATGACTACCACAGCTACACTTACATGACTACTTCAGCAACACTAACATGACTATCAGAGCTACACTTACATGACTACCACAGATACACTAACATGACTATCAGAGCTACACTTACATGACTACCACAGCTACACCTACATGACTATCAGAGCTACACTTACAGGACTACCACAGCTACACCAACATGACTACCACAGCTACACTTACATGTCTACCACAGCTACACCAACATGACTACCACAGCTACAACAACATGACTACCACAGCTACACTTACATGACTACCACAGCTACACTAACATGACTACCACAGCTACACTTACATGACTACCACAGCTATACCAACATGACTACCACAGCTACACTTACATGACTACCACAGCTACACCAACATGACTACCACAGCTACACTAACATGACTACCACAGCTACACTTACATGAATACCACAGCTACACCAACATGACTACCACAGCTACACCTACATGACTACCACAGCTACACCAACATGAATATCACAGCTACACCAACATGACTATCACAGCTTCACTTACATGACTACCACAGCTTCACGTACATGACTACCACAGCTACACTTACATGACTATCACAGCTACACTTACATGACTACCTCAGCTACACTTACATGACTATCAGAGCTACACTTACATGACTACCACAGCTACACTAACATGACTACCACAGCTACACTTACATGACTACCACAGCTATACCAACATGACTACCACAGCTACACTTACATGACTACCACAGCTACACCAACATGACTACCACAGCTACACTAACATGACTACCACAGCTACACTTACATGACTACCACAGCTACACCAACATGACTACCACAGCTACACCTACATGACTACCACAGCTACACCAACATGACTATCACAGCTACACCAACATGACTATCACAGCTTCACTTACATGACTACCACAGCTTCACGTACATGACTACCACAGCTACACTTACATGACTATCACAGCTACACTTACATGACTACCTCAGCTACACTTACATGACTATCAGAGCTACACTTACATGACTACCACAGCTACACATACATGACTACCACAGCCACACTTACATGACTACCACAGCTAAACTTACATGACAACCACAGCTACACATACATGACTAACACAGCTACGCTTACATGACTACCACAGCTACACTAACATGACTACCACAGGTACACCAACATGACTACCACAGCTACACTTACAAGACTACCACAGCTAAACTTACATGACAACCACAGCTACACTTACATGACTATCATAGCTACACTTACATGACTACCACAGCTACACTTACATGACTACTTCAGCAACACTTTCATGACTATCACCGCTACACTTACATTCTACCACAGATACACTAACATGACTATCAGAGCTACACTTACATGACTACCACAGCTACACTTACATGACTACAACAGCTACACTTACATGACTACCACAGCTACACTTACATCACTATCACAGCTCCACTTACTTTCGACCACAGATACACTTACATGACTACCACAGCTACACTCACCTGACTACCACAGCTACACTTACATGACTACAACAGCTACACTTACATTACAACCACAGCTACACTTACGTGACTACCACAGCTACACTTACATGACTACCACAGCTACACTCACCTGACTACCACAGCTACACTTTAAAGACTACCAAGGTTACACTTACATGACTACCACAACTACACTTTAAAGACTACTACAACTACGCTTACAGGACTACCACAGCTACACTTACATGACTACCACAGCTACATTTAGATGACTACCACAACTACACTTTAAAGACTACTACAACTACGCTTACAGGACTATCACAGCTACACTTACATGACTATCACAGTTACACTTACATGACTATCACAGTTACACTTACAAGACTATCACAGCTACACTTACCTGACTATCACAGCTACACTTACATGACTACCACAGCTACACTTACATGACTATCACAGCTACAATTACATGAATATCACACCTACACTTACCTGACTATCACAGCTACACTTACATGACTACCACAACTACAGTTGCATGACTATCACAGCTACACTTACATGACTACCACAGCTTCACTTACATGACTATCACAGCTACACTTACACGACTACCACAGCTTCACTGACATGACTATCACAGCTACACTTACACGACTACCACAGCTTCACTTACATGACTACCACAGCTACACTTACATGACTATCACAGCTACACCAACATGACTACCACAGCTATACTTACATGACTATCAGAGCTACACTTACATGACTACCACAGCTACACTTACATGACTATCAGAGCTACACTTACATGACTACCACAGCTACACTTACCTGACTATCACAGCTACACTTACATGACTACCACAACTACAGTTGCATGACTATCACAGCTACACTTACATGACTATCACAGCTACACTTTCATGACTACCACAGCTACACTTACATGACTATCAGAGCTACACTTACATGACTATCACAGCTACTCTTACATGACTATCACAGCTACACTTACATGACTACCACAGCTACACTTACATGACTATCACAGTTACACCAACATGACTACCACAGCTACACTTACATGACTATCAGAGCTACACTTACATGACTACCACAGCTACACTTACATGACTATCAGAGCTACACTTACATGACTACCACAGCTACACTTACATGACTACCACAGCCACACTTACATGACTACCACAGCTAAACTTACATGACAACCACAGCTACACATACATGACTAACACAGCTACGCTTACATGACTACCAAAGCTACACTAACATGACTACCACAGCTACACCAACATGACAACCACAGATACACTTACATGACTATCATAGCTACACTTACATGACTACCACAGCTACACTTACATGACTACTTCAGCAACACTAACATGACTATCAGAGCTACACTTACATGACTACCACAGATACACTAACATGACTATCAGAGCTACACTTACATGACTACCACAGCTACAACTACATGACTATCAGAGCTACACTTACAGGACTACAACAGCTACACCAACATGACTACCACAGCTACAACAACATGACTACCACAGCTACACTTACATGACTACCACAGCTACACCAACATGACTACCGCAGCTACACTTACATGACTACCACAGCTACACTAACATGACTACCACAGCTACACTTACATGACTACCACAGCTATACCAACATGACTACCACAGCTACACTTACATGACTACCACAGCTACACCAACATGACTACCACAGCTACACTAACATGACTACCACAGCTACACTTACATGACTACCACAGCTACACCAACATGACTACCACAGCTACACCTACATGACTACCACAGCTACACCAACATGACTATCACAGCTACACCAACATGACTATCACAGCTTCACTTACATGACTACCACAGCTTCACATACATGACTACCACAGCTACACTTACATGACTATCACAGCTACACTTACATGACTACCTCAGCTACACTTACATGACTATCAGAGCTACACTTACATGACTACCACAGCTACACATACATGACTACCACAGCCACACTTACATGACTACCACAGCTAAACTTACATGACAACCACAGCTACACATACATGACTAACACAGCTACGCTTACATGACTACCACAGCTACACTAACATGACTACCACAGGTACACCAACATGACTACCACAGCTACACTTACAAGACTACCACAGCTAAACTTACATGACAACCACAGCTACACTTACATGACTATCATAGCTACACTTACATGACTACCACAGCTACACTTACATGACTACTTCAGCAACACTTTCATGACTATCACAGCTACACTTACATTCTACCACAGATACACTAACATGACTATCAGAGCTACACTTACATGACTACCACAGCTACACTTACATGACTATGAGAGCTACACTTACAGGACTACCACAGCTACACTTACATGACTACAACAGCTACACTTACATGACTACCACAGCTACACTTACATCACTATCACAGCTCCACTTACTTTCGACCACAGATACACTTACATGACTACCACAGCTACACTCACCTGACTACCACAGCTACACTTACATGACTACAACAGCTACACTTACATTACAACCACAGCTACACTTACGTGACTACCACAGCTACACTTACATGACTACCACAGCTACACTCACCTGACTACCACAGCTACACTTTAAAGACTACCAAGGTTACACTTACATGACTACCACAACTACACTTTAAAGACTACTACAACTACGCTTACAGGACTACCACAGCTATACTTACATGACTATCAGAGCTACACTTACATGACTACCACAGCTACACTTACATGACTATCAGAGCTACACTTACATGACTACCACAGCTACACTTACCTGACTATCACAGCTACACTTACATGACTACCACAACTACAGTTGCATGACTATCACAGCTACACTTACATGACTATCACAGCTACACTTTCATGACTACCACAGCTACACTTACATGACTATCAGAGCTACACTTACATGACTACCACAGCTACTCTTACATGACTATCACAGCTACACTTACATGACTACCACAGCTACACTTACATGACTATCACAGTTACACCAACATGACTACCACAGCTACACTTACATGACTATCAGAGCTACACTTACATGACTACCACAGCTACACTTACATGACTATCAGAGCTACACTTACATGACTACCACAGCCACACTTACATGACTACCACAGCTAAACTTACATGACAACCACAGCTACACATACATGACTAACACAGCTACGCTTACATGACTACCAAAGCTACACTAACATGACTACCACAGCTACACCAACATGACAACCACAGATACACTTACATGACTATCATAGCTACACTTACATGACTACCACAGCTACACTTACATGACTACTTCAGCAACACTAACATGACTATCAGAGCTACACTTACATGACTACCACAGATACACTAACATGACTATCAGAGCTACACTTACATGACTACCACAGCTACACCTACATGACTATCAGAGCTACACTTACAGGACTACCACAGCTACACCAACATGACTACCACAGCTACAACAACATGACTACCACAGCTACACTTACATGACTACCACAGCTACACCAACATGACTACCGCAGCTACACTTACATGACTACCACAGCTACACTAACATGACTACCACAGCTACACTTACATGACTACCACAGCTATACCAACATGACTACCACAGCTACACTTACATGACTACCACAACTACACCAACATGACTACCACAGCTACACTAACATGACTACCACAGCTACACTTACATGACTACCACAGCTACACCAACATGACTACCACAGCTACACCTACATGACTACCACAGCTACACCAACATGACTATCACAGCTACACCAACATGACTATCACAGCTTCACTTACATGACTACCACAGCTTCACATACATGACTACCACAGCTACACTTACATGACTATCACAGCTACACTTACATGACTACCTCAGCTACACTTACATGACTATCAGAGCTACACTTACATGACTACCACAGCTACACATACATGACTACCACAGCCACACTTACATGACTACCACAGCTAAACTTACATGACAACCACAGCTACACATACATGACTAACACAGCTACGCTTACATGACTACCACAGCTACACTAACATGACTACCACAGGTACACCAACATGACTACCACAGCTACACTTACAAGACTACCACAGCTAAACTTACATGACAACCACAGCTACACTTACATGACTATCATAGCTACACTTACATGACTACCACAGCTACACTTACATGACTACTTCAGCAACACTTTCATGACTATCACAGCTACACTTACATTCTACCACAGATACACTAACATGACTATCAGAGCTACACTTACATGACTACCACAGCTACACTTACATGACTATGAGAGCTACACTTACAGGACTACCACAGCTACACTTACATGACTACAACAGCTACACTTACATGACTACCACAGCTACACTTACATCACTATCACAGCTCCACTTACTTTCGACCACAGATACACTTACATGACTACCACAGCTACACTCACCTGACTACCACAGCTACACTTACATGACTACAACAGCTACACTTACATTACAACCACAGCTACACTTACGTGACTACCACAGCTACACTTACATTACAACCACAGCTACACTTACGTGACTACCACAGCTACACTTACATGACTACCACAGCTACACTCACCTGACTACCACAGCTACACTTTAAAGACTACCAAGGTTACACTTACATGACTACCACAACTACACTTTAAAGACTACTACAACTACGCTTACAGGACTACCACAGCTACACTTACATGACTACCACAGCTACATTTACATGACTACCACAACTACACTTACATGACTATCACAGTTACACTTACATGACTATCACAGTTACACTTACATGACTATCACAGCTACACTTACCTGACTATCACAGCTACACTTACATGACTACCACAGCTACACTTACATGACTATCACAGCTACAATTACATGAATATCACACCTACACTTACCTGACTATCACAGCTACACTTACATGACTACCACAACTACAGTTGCATGACTATCACAGCTACACTTACATGACTACCACAGCTTCACTTACATGACTATCACAGCTACACTTACACGACAACCAAAGCTAAACTTACATTACAACCACAGCTACACTTACATGACTACCACAGCTACACTTACATGACTACCACAGCTACACTCACCTGACTACCACAGCTACACTTTAAAGACTACCAAGGTTACACTTACATGACTACCACAACTACACTTTAAAGACTACCACAACTACAGTTGCATGACTATCACAGCTACACTTACATGACTATCACAGCTACACTTTCATGACTACCACAACTACACTTACATGACTATCACAGCTACACTTACACGACTACCACAGCTTCACTTACATGACTACCACAGCTTCACTTACATGACTATCACAGCTACACCAACATGACTACCACAGCTACACTTACATGACTATCAGAGCTACACTTACATGACTACCACAGCTCCACTTACATGACTATCACAGCTACACTTACATGACTACCACAGCTACACTTACATGACTATCACAGTTACACCAACATGACTACCACAGCTACACTTACATAACTATCAGAGCTACACTTACATGACTACCACAGCTACACTTACATGACTATCAGAGCTACACTTACATGAATACCACAGCTACACTTACATGACTACCACAGCCACACTTGCATGAGTACCACAGCTAAACTTACATGACAACCACAGCTACACATACATGACTAACACAGCTACGCTTACATGACTACCACAGCTACACTTACATGACTACAACAGCTACACTTACATTACAACCACAGCTACACTTACGTGACTACCACAGCTACACTTACATGACTACCACAGCTACACTCACCTGACTACCACAGCTACACTTTAAAGACTACCAAGGTTACACTTACATGACTACCACAACTACACTTTAAAGACTACTACAACTACGCTTACAGGACTACCACAGCTACACTTACATGACTACCACAGCTACATTTACATGACTACCACAACTACACTTTAAAGACTACTACAACTACGCTTACAGGACTATCACAGCTACACTTACATGACTATCACAGTTACACTTACATGACTATCACAGTTACACTTACAAGACTATCACAGCTACACTTACCTGACTATCACAGCTACACTTACATGACTACCACAGCTACACTTACATGACTATCACAGCTACAATTACATGAATATCACACCTACACTTACCTGACTATCACAGCTACACTTACATGACTACCACAACTACAGTTGCATGACTATCACAGCTACACTTACATGACTACCACAGCTTCACTTACATGACTATCACAGCTACACTTACACGACTACCACAGCTTCACTGACATGACTATCACAGCTACACTTACACGACTACCACAGCTTCACTTACATGACTACCACAGCTACACTTACATGACTATCACAGCTACACCAACATGACTACCACAGCTATACTTACATGACTATCAGAGCTACTCTTACATGACTACAACAGCAACACTTACATGACTATCAGAGCTACACTTACATGACTACCACAGCTACACTTACCTGACTATCACAGCTACACTTACATGACTACCACAACTACAGTTGCATGACTATCACAGCTACACTTACATGACTATCACAGCTACACTTTCATGACTACCACAGCTACACTTACATGACTATCAGAGCTACACTTACATGACTACCACAGCTACTCTTACATGACTATCACAGCTACACTTACATGACTACCACAGCTACACTTACATGACTATCACAGTTACACCAACATGACTACCACAGCTACACTTACATGACTATCAGAGCTACACTTACATGACTACCACAGCTACACTTACATGACTATCAGAGCTACACTTACATGACTACCACAGCTACACTTACATGACTACCACAGCCACACTTACATGACTACCACAGCTAAACTTACATGACAACCACAGCTACACATACATGACTAACAAAGCTACGCTTACATGACTACCAAAGCTACACTAACATGACTACCACAGCTACACCAACATGACAACCACAGATACACTTACATGACTATCATAGCTACACTTACATGACTACCACAGCTACACTTACATGACTACTTCAGCAACACTAACATGACTATCAGAGCTACACTTACATGACTACCACAGATACACTAACATGACTATCAGAGCTACACTTACATGACTACCACAGCTACAACTACATGACTATCAGAGCTACACTTACAGGACTACAACAGCTACACCAACATGACTACCACAGCTACAACAACATGACTACCACAGCTACACTTACATGACTACCACAGCTACACCAACATGACTACCGCAGCTACACTTACATGACTACCACAGCTACACTAACATGACTACCACAGCTACACTTACATGACTACCACAGCTATACCAACATGACTACCACAGCTACACTTACATGACTACCACAGCTACACCAACATGACTACCACAGCTACACTAACATGACTACCACAGCTACACTTACATGACTACCACAGCTACACCAACATGACTACCACAGCTACACCTACATGACTACCACAGCTACACCAACATGACTATCACAGCTACACCAACATGACTATCACAGCTTCACTTACATGACTACCACAGCTTCACATACATGACTATCACAGCTACACTTACATGACTACCTCAGCTACACTTACATGACTATCAGAGCTACACTTACATGACTACCACAGCTACACATACATGACTACCACAGCCACACTTACATGACTACCACAGCTAAACTTACATGACAACCACAGCTACACATACATGACTAACACAGCTACGCTTACATGACTACCACAGCTACACTAACATGACTACCACAGGTACACCAACATGACTACCACAGCTACACTTACAAGACTACCACAGCTAAACTTACATGACAACCACAGCTACACTTACATGACTATCATAGCTACACTTACATGACTACCACAGCTACACTTACATGACTACTTCAGCAACACTTTCATGACTATCACAGCTACACTTACATTCTACCACAGATACACTAACATGACTATCAGAGCTACACTTACATGACTACCACAGCTACACTTACATGACTATGAGAGCTACACTTACAGGACTACCACAGCTACACTTACATGACTACAACAGCTACACTTACATGACTACCACAGCTACACTTACATCACTATCACAGCTCCACTTACTTTCGACCACAGATACACTTACATGACTACCACAGCTACACTCACCTGACTACCACAGCTAAACTTACATGACTACAACAGCTACACTTACATTACAACCACAGCTACACTTACGTGACTACCACAGCTACACTTACATGACTACCACAGCTACACTCACCTGACTACCACAGCTACACTTTAAAGACTACCAAGGTTACACTTACATGACTACCACAACTACACTTTAAAGACTACTACAACTACGCTTACAGGACTACCACAGCTATACTTACATGACTATCAGAGCTACACTTACATGACTACCACAGCTACACTTACATGACTATCAGAGCTACACTTACATGACTACCACAGCTACACTTACCTGACTATCACAGCTACACTTACATGACTACCACAACTACAGTTGCATGACTATCACAGCTACACTTACATGACTATCACAGCTACACTTTCATGACTACCACAGCTACACTTACATGACTATCAGAGCTACACTTACATGACTACCACAGCTACTCTTACATGACTATCACAGCTACACTTACATGACTACCACAGCTACACTTACATGACTATCACAGTTACACCAACATGACTACCACAGCTACACTTACATGACTATCAGAGCTACACTTACATGACTACCACAGCTACACTTACATGACTATCAGAGCTACACTTACATGACTACCACAGCTACACTTACATGACTACCACAGCCACACTTACATGACTACCACAGCTAAACTTACATGACAACCACAGCTACACATACATGACTAACACAGCTACGCTTACATGACTACCAAAGCTACACTAACATGACTACCACAGCTACACCAACATGACAACCACAGATACACTTACATGACTATCATAGCTACACTTACATGACTACCACAGCTACACTTACATGACTACTTCAGCAACACTAACATGACTATCAGAGCTACACTTACATGACTACCACAGATACACTAACATGACTATCAGAGCTACACTTACATGACTACCACAGCTACACCTACATGACTATCAGAGCTACACTTACAGGACTACCACAGCTACACCAACATGACTACCACAGCTACAACAACATGACTACCACAGCTACACTTACATGACTACCACAGCTACACCAACATGACTACCGCAGCTACACTTACATGACTACCACAGCTACACTAACATGACTACCACAGCTACACTTACATGACTACCACAGCTATACCAACATGACTACCACAGCTACACTTACATGACTACCACAACTACACCAACATGACTACCACAGCTACACTAACATGACTACCACAGCTACACTTACATGACTACCACAGCTACACCAACATGACTACCACAGCTACACCTACATGACTACCACAGCTACACCAACATGACTATCACAGCTACACCAACATGACTATCACAGCTTCACTTACATGACTACCACAGCTTCACATACATGACTACCACAGCTACACTTACATGACTATCACAGCTACACTTACATGACTACCTCAGCTACACTTACATGACTATCAGAGCTACACTTACATGACTACCACAGCTACACATACATGACTACCACAGCCACACTTACATGACTACCACAGCTAAACTTACATGACAACCACAGCTACACATACATGACTAACACAGCTACGCTTACATGACTACCACAGCTACACTAACATGACTACCACAGGTACACCAACATGACTACCACAGCTACACTTACAAGACTACCACAGCTAAACTTACATGACAACCACAGCTACACTTACATGACTATCATAGCTACACTTACATGACTACCACAGCTACACTTACATGACTACTTCAGCAACACTTTCATGACTATCACAGCTACACTTACATTCTACCACAGATACACTAACATGACTATCAGAGCTACACTTACATGACTACCACAGCTACACTTACATGACTATGAGAGCTACACTTACAGGACTACCACAGCTACACTTACATGACTACAACAGCTACACTTACATGACTACCACAGCTACACTTACATCACTATCACAGCTCCACTTACTTTCGACCACAGATACACTTACATGACTACCACAGCTACACTCACCTGACTACCACAGCTACACTTACATGACTACAACAGCTACACTTACATTACAACCACAGCTACACTTACGTGACTACCACAGCTACACTTACATTACAACCACAGCTACACTTACGTGACTACCACAGCTACACTTACATGACTACCACAGCTACACTCACCTGACTACCACAGCTACACTTTAAAGACTACCAAGGTTACACTTACATGACTACCACAACTACACTTTAAAGACTACTACAACTACGCTTACAGGACTACCACAGCTACACTTACATGACTACCACAGCTACATTTACATGACTACCACAACTACACTTACATGACTATCACAGTTACACTTACATGACTATCACAGTTACACTTACATGACTATCACAGCTACACTTACCTGACTATCACAGCTACACTTACATGACTACCACAGCTACACTTACATGACTATCACAGCTACAATTACATGAATATCACACCTACACTTACCTGACTATCACAGCTACACTTACATGACTACCACAACTACAGTTGCATGACTATCACAGCTACACTTACATGACTACCACAGCTTCACTTACATGACTATCACAGCTACACTTACACGACAACCAAAGCTACACTTACATTACAACCACAGCTACACTTACATGACTACCACAGCTACACTTACATGACTACCACATCTACACTCACCTGACTACCACAGCTACACTTTAAAGACTACCAAGGTTACACTTACATGACTACCACAACTACACTTTAAAGACTACCACAACTACAGTTGCATGACTATCACAGCTACACTTACATGACTATCACAGCTACACTTTCATGACTACCACAACTACACTTACATGACTATCACAGCTACACTTACACGACTACCACAGCTTCACTTACATGACTACCACAGCTTCACTTACATGACTATCACAGCTACACCAACATGACTACCACAGCTACACTTACATGACTATCAGAGCTACACTTACATGACTACCACAGCTCCACTTACATGACTATCACAGCTACACTTACATGACTACCACAGCTACACTTACATGACTATCACAGTTACACCAACATGACTACCACAGCTACACTTACATAACTATCAGAGCTACACTTACATGACTACCACAGCTACACTTACATGACTATCAGAGCTACACTTACATGAATACCACAGCTACACTTACATGACTACCACAGCCACACTTGCATGAGTACCACAGCTAAACTTACATGACAACCACAGCTACACATACATGACTAACACAGCTACGCTTACATGACTACCAAAGCTACACTAACAAGACTACCACAGCTACACCAACATGACAACCACAGATACACATACATGACTAACACAGCTACGTTTACATGACTAGCACAGCTACACTTACATGACTACCACAGATACACTAACATGACTATCACAGCTACACTTACATGACTACCACAGCTACACTTTCATGACTACCAGAGCTACACTTACATGACTATCACAGTTACACTTACATGACTATCACAGCTACACTTACCTGACTATCACAGCTACACTTACATGACTATAACAGCTACACTTACATGACTATCACAGCTACACTTACCTGACTATCAAAGCTACACTTACATGACTACCACAACTACAGTTGCATGACTATCACAGCTACACTTACATGACTATCACAGCTACGCTTACATGACTATCACAGCTACACTTACATGACTACCACAACTACACTGACATGACTATCACAGCTACACTTACACGACTACCACAGCTACTCTTACATGACTACCACGGCTATACTTACATGAATATCACAGCTACACTTACATGACTATCACAGCTACACTTACATGAATATCACAGCTACACTTACATGACTACCACAACTACACTTACATGACTACCACAACTACACTTACAAGACCACCACAGCTACACTTACATGACTATCACAGCTACACGTACATAACCACACCAGCTACACTTACATGACTACCACAGCAAAACTTACATGAATATCACAGCTACACTTACATGACAACCGCAGCTACAGTTTAAAGACTACCACAACTACACTTACAAGACTACCACGGTTACACTTACATGACTAACACAGCTACACTTTAAAGACTACCACAACTACGCTTACAGGACTACCACAACTACGCCTACAGGACTACCACAGCTACACTTACATGACTACTACAGCTACACTTATATGACTATCACAGCTACACTTACATGACTACCACAGCTACACTTACATGACTATCACAGCTACACTTACATGATAAACACAGCTACACTAACATGACTACCATAGCTACACTAACATGACTACCACAGCTACACTTTAAAGACTACCACAACTACGCTTACATGACTACCACAACTACAGTAACATGACTACCACAGCTACACTTACATGACTACCACAGCTACACCTTAAGGACTACCACAACTACGCTTACATGACTACCACAACTACAGTAACATGACTACCATAGCTACACTAACATGACTACCACAGCTACACTTTAAAGACTACCACAACTACGCTTACAGGACTATCACAGCTAAACTTACAAGACTATCACGGGTACACTAACATGCCTATGACAGTTACACTTACATGACTATCCCAGCTACACATACATGACTACTACAGCTACACTTACATGACTGTCACAGCTACGCTTACGTGACTACCACAGCTACACTTTCATGACTATCACAGCTACACATACATGACTACCACAGCTACACTTACATTGCAACCACAGCTACGCTTACATGACTACCACAGCTTCACTTACATGACTACCACAGCTTCACTTACATGACTACCACAGCTACACTTACATGACTATCACAGCTACACTTACATGACTACCTCAGCTACACTTACATGACTATCAGAGCTACACTTACATGACTACCACAGCTACACTAACATGACTACCACAGCTACATCAACATGACTACCACAGCTACACTTAAAGACTACCACAGCTAAACTTACATGACAACCACAGCTACACTTACATGACTATCATAGCTACACTTACATGACTACCACAGCTACACTTACATGACTACTACAGCAACACTTTCATGACTATCACAGCTACACTTACATTCTACCACAGATACACTAACATGACTATCACAGCTACACTTACATGACTACCACGGCTATGCTTACATGACTACTACAGGTACACTTTCATGACTATCACAGCTACACATACATGACAACCACAGCTACACTTACATTACCACCACAGCTACACTTACATGACTACCACAGCTACACTTTAAAGACTACCAAGGTTACACTTACATGACTACCACAACTACACTTTAAAGACTACTACAACTACGCTTACAGGACTACCACAGCTACACTTACATGACTACCACAGCTACATTTACATGACTACCACAGTTACACTTACATGACTATCACAGTTACACTTACATGACTATCACAGCTACACTTACCTGACTATCACAGCTACACTTACATGACTACCACAGCTACACTTACATGACTATCACAGCTACACTTACATGAATATCACAGCTACACTTACCTGACTATCACAGCTACACTTACATGACTACCACAACTACAGTTGCATGACTATCATTGCTACACTTACATGACTATCACAGCTACGCTTACATGACTATCACAGCTACGCTTTCATGACTACCACAACTACACTTACATGACTATCACAGCTACACTTACACGACTACCACAGCTTCACTTACATGACTATCACAGCTTCACTTACATGACTACCACAGCTACACCCACTTGACTACCACAGCTACACTAACATGACTACCACAGCTACACCAACATGACAACCACAGATGCACATACATGACTAACACAGCTACGCTTACATGACTACCACAGCTACACTTACATGACTACCACAGATACACTAACATGACTATCACAGCTACACTTACATGACTACCACAGCTACACTTTCATGACTACCAGAGCTACACTTACATGACTATCACAGTTACACTTACATGACTATCACAGTTACACTTACATGACTACCACAGCTACACTTACATGCCTATCACAGCTACGCTTACATGACTATCACAGCTACACTTACATGACTACCACAACTACACTTACAGGACTATCACAGCTACACTTACACGACTACCACAGCTACACTTACATGACTATGACAGTTACACTTACATGACTACCACAGCTACACTTACATGACTATGACAGTTACACTTACATGACTACCACAACTACACTTAAAAGACTACCACAGCTACAGTTACATGACTATCACAGCTACACTTACATGACCACACCAGCTACACTTACATGACTACCACAGCTACACTTACATGAATATCACAGCTACACTTACATGTCTACCACAGCTACACTTACATGAATATCACAGCTACACTTACATGTCTACCACAGCTACACTTTAAAGGCTACCACAGCTACACTTACATGACTACCACAACTACACTTACATGAATATCACAGCTACACTTACATGACCACCACAACTACACTTACATGAATATCACAGCTACACTTACATGACTATCACAGTTACAATTACATGACAACCACAGCTACACTTACATGACAACCACAGCTAAACTTACATGACTATAACATTTACACTTACATGACAACCACAGCTACACATACATGACTACCACAGCTACACTTAAATTACAACCACAGCTACACTTACATGATAACCACAGCTACACTTACATGACTACCAGAGCTACACTTACATGACTACCACAACTACACTTACAAGACCACCACAGCTACACTTACATGACTATCACAGCTACACGTACATGACCACACCAGCTACACTTACATGACTACCACAGCAAAACTTACATGAATATCACAGCTACACTTACATGACAACCACAGCTACACTTTAAAGACTACCACAACTACACTTACAAGACTACCACGGTTACACTTACTACATGACTAACACAGCTACACTTACATGACTATCACAGCTACACTAACATGATTAACATAGCTAAACTTTAAAGACTACCACGGTTACACTTACATGACTAGCACAACAACAATTTAAAGACTACCACAACTACGCTTACAGGACTACCACAACTACGCCTACAGGACTACCACAGCTACACTTACATGACTACTACAGCTACACTTATATGACTATCACAGCTACACTTACATGACTACCACAGCTACACTTATATGACTACCACAGCTACACTTACATGACTATCACAGCTACACTTACATGACTACCACAGCTTCACTTACATGACTACCACAGCTTCACTTACATGACTACCACAGCTACACTTACATGACTATCACAGCTACACTTACATGACTACCTCAGCTACACTTACATGACAACCACAGCTACACTTACATGACTATCATAGCTACACTTACATGACTACCACAGCTACACTTACATGACTACTACAGCAACACTTTCATGACCATCACAGCTACACTTACATTCTACCACAGATACACTAACATGACTATCACAGCTACACTTACATGACTACCACGGCTATGCTTACATGACTACTACAGGTACACTTTCATGACTATCACAGCTACACATACATGACAACCACAGCTACACTTACATTACCACCACAGCTACACTTACATGACTACCACAGCTACACTCACCTGACTACCACAGCTACACTTTAAAGACTACCAAGGTTACACTTACATGACTACCACAACTACACTTTAAAGACTACTACAACTACGCTTACAGGACTACCACAGCTACACTTACATGACTACCACAGCTACATTTACATGACTACCACAGTTACACTTACATGACTATCACAGTTACACTTACATGACTATCACAGCTACACTTACCTGACTATCACAGCTACACTTACATGACTACCACAGCTACACTTACATGACTATCACAGCTACACTTACATGAATATCACAGCTACACTTACCTGACTATCACAGCTACACTTACATGACTACCACAACTACAGTTGCATGACTATCATTGCTACACATACATGACTATCACAGCTACGCTTACATGACTATCACAGCTACGCTTTCATGACTACCACAACTACACTTACATGACTATCACAGCTACACTTACACGACTACCACAGCTTCACTTACATGACTATCACAGCTTCACTTACATGACTACCACAGCTACACCCACTTGACTACCACAGCTACACTAACATGACTACCACAGCTACACCAACATGACAACCACAGATACACATACATGACTAACACAGCTACGCTTACATGACTACCACAGCTTCACTTACATGACTATCACAGCTACACCAACATGACTACCACAGCTACACTTACATGACTATCAGAGCTACACTTACATGACTACCACAGCTCCACTTACATGACTATCACAGCTACACTTACATGACTACCACAGCTACACTTACATGACTATCACAGTTACACCAACATGACTACCACAGCTACACTTACATAACTATCAGAGCTACACTTACATGACTACCACAGCTACACTTACATGACTATCAGAGCTACACTTACATGAATACCACAGCTACACTTACATGACTACCACAGCCACACTTGCATGAGTACCACAGCTAAACTTACATGACAACCACAGCTACACATACATGACTAACACAGCTACGCTTACATGACTACCAAAGCTACACTAACAAGACTACCACAGCTACACCAACATGACAACCACAGATACACATACATGACTAACACAGCTACGTTTACATGACTAGCACAGCTACACTTACATGACTACCACAGATACACTAACATGACTATCACAGCTACACTTACATGACTACCACAGCTACACTTTCATGACTACCAGAGCTACACTTACATGACTATCACAGTTACACTTACATGACTATCACAGCTACACTTACCTGACTATCACAGCTACACTTACATGACTATAACAGCTACACTTACATGACTATCAAAGCTACACTTACATGACTACCACAACTACAGTTGCATGACTATCACAGCTACACTTACATGACTATCACAGCTACGCTTACATGACTATCACAGCTACACTTACATGACTACCACAACTACACTGACATGACTATCACAGCTACACTTACACGACTACCACAGCTACTCTTACATGACTACCACGGCTATACTTACATGAATATCACAGCTACACTTACATGACTATCACAGCTACACTTACATGAATATCACAGCTACACTTACATGACTACCACAACTACACTTACATGACTACCACAACTACACTTACAAGACCACCACAGCTACACTTACATGACTATCACAGCTACACGTACATAACCACACCAGCTACACTTACATGACTACCACAGCAAAACTTACATGAATATCACAGCTACACTTACATGACAACCGCAGCTACAGTTTAAAGACTACCACAACTACACTTACAAGACTACCACGGTTACACTTACATGACTAACACAGCTACACTTTAAAGACTACCACAACTACGCTTACAGGACTACCACAACTACGCCTACAGGACTACCACAGCTACACTTACATGACTACTACAGCTACACTTATATGACTATCACAGCTACACTTACATGACTACCACAGCTACACTTACATGACTATCACAGCTACACTTACATGACTAACACAGCTACACTAACATGACTACCATAGCTACACTAACATGACTACCACAGCTACACTTTAAAGACTACCACAACTACGCTTACATGACTACCACAACTACAGTAACATGACTACCACAGCTACACTTACATGACTACCACAGCTACACCTTAAGGACTACCACAACTACGCTTACATGACTACCACAACTACAGTAACATGACTACCATAGCTACACTAACATGACTACCACAGCTACACTTTAAAGACTACCACAACTACGCTTACAGGACTATCACAGCTAAACTTACAAGACTATCACGGGTACACTAACATGCCTATGACAGTTACACTTACATGACTATCCCAGCTACACATACATGACTACTACAGCTACACTTACATGACTGTCACAGCTACGCTTACGTGACTACCACAGCTACACTTTCATGACTATCACAGCTACACATACATGACTACCACAGCTACACTTACATTGCAACCACAGCTACGCTTACATGACTACCACAGCTTCACTTACATGACTACCACAGCTTCACTTACATGACTACCACAGCTACACTTACATGACTATCACAGCTACACTTACATGACTACCTCAGCTACACTTACATGACTATCAGAGCTACACTTACATGACTACCACAGCTACACTAACATGACTACCACAGCTACATCAACATGACTACCACAGCTACACTTAAAGACTACCACAGCTAAACTTACATGACAACCACAGCTACACTTACATGACTATCATAGCTACACTTACATGACTACCACAGCTACACTTACATGACTACTACAGCAACACTTTCATGACTATCACAGCTACACTTACATTCTACCACAGATACACTAACATGACTATCACAGCTACACTTACATGACTACCACGGCTATGCTTACATGACTACTACAGGTACACTTTCATGACTATCACAGCTACACATACATGACAACCACAGCTACACTTACATTACCACCACAGCTAAACTTACATGACTACCACAGCTACACTTTAAAGACTACCAAGGTTACACTTACATGACTACCACAACTACACTTTAAAGACTACTACAACTACGCTTACAGGACTACCACAGCTACACTTACATGACTACCACAGCTACATTTACATGACTACCACAGTTACACTTACATGACTATCACAGTTACACTTACATGACTATCACAGCTACACTTACCTGACTATCACAGCTACACTTACATGACTACCACAGCTACACTTACATGACTATCACAGCTACACTTACATGAATATCACAGCTACACTTACCTGACTATCACAGCTACACTTACATGACTACCACAACTACAGTTGCATGACTATCATTGCTACACTTACATGACTATCACAGCTACGCTTACATGACTATCACAGCTACGCTTTCATGACTACCACAACTACACTTACATGACTATCACAGCTACACTTACACGACTACCACAGCTTCACTTACATGACTATCACAGCTTCACTTACATGACTACCACAGCTACACCCACTTGACTACCACAGCTACACTAACATGACTACCACAGCTACACCAACATGACAACCACAGATGCACATACATGACTAACACAGCTACGCTTACATGACTACCACAGCTACACTTACATGACTACCACAGATACACTAACATGACTATCACAGCTACACTTACATGACTACCACAGCTACACTTTCATGACTACCAGAGCTACACTTACATGACTATCACAGTTACACTTACATGACTATCACAGTTACACTTACATGACTACCACAGCTACACTTACATGCCTATCACAGCTACGCTTACATGACTATCACAGCTACACTTACATGACTACCACAACTACACTTACAGGACTATCACAGCTACACTTACACGACTACCACAGCTACACTTACATGACTATGACAGTTACACTTACATGACTACCACAGCTACACTTACATGACTATGACAGTTACACTTACATGACTACCACAACTACACTTAAAAGACTACCACAGCTACAGTTACATGACTATCACAGCTACACTTACATGACCACACCAGCTACACTTACATGACTACCACAGCTACACTTACATGAATATCACAGCTACACTTACATGTCTACCACAGCTACACTTACATGAATATCACAGCTACACTTACATGTCTACCACAGCTACACTTTAAAGGCTACCACAGCTACACTTACATGACTACCACAACTACACTTACATGAATATCACAGCTACACTTACATGACCACCACAACTACACTTACATGAATATCACAGCTACACTTACATGACTATCACAGTTACAATTACATGACAACCACAGCTACACTTACATGACAACCACAGCTAAACTTACATGACTATAACATTTACACTTACATGACAACCACAGCTACACATACATGACTACCACAGCTACACTTAAATTACAACCACAGCTACACTTACATGATAACCACAGCTACACTTACATGACTACCAGAGCTACACTTACATGACTACCACAACTACACTTACAAGACCACCACAGCTACACTTACATGACTATCACAGCTACACGTACATGACCACACCAGCTACACTTACATGACTACCACAGCAAAACTTACATGAATATCACAGCTACACTTACATGACAACCACAGCTACACTTTAAAGACTACCACAACTACACTTACAAGACTACCACGGTTACACTTACTACATGACTAACACAGCTACACTTACATGACTATCACAGCTACACTAACATGATTAACATAGCTAAACTTTAAAGACTACCACGGTTACACTTACATGACTAGCACAACAACAATTTAAAGACTACCACAACTACGCTTACAGGACTACCACAACTACGCCTACAGGACTACCTCAGCTACACTTACATGACTACTACAGCTACACTTATATGACTTTCACAGCTACACTTACATGACTACCACAGCTACACTTATATGACTACCACAGCTACGCTTACATGACTATCACAGTTACACTTACATGACTACTACAGCTACACTTACATGACTACTACAGGTACACTTTCATGACTATCACAGCTACACTTACACGACTACCACAGCTTCACTTACATGACTACCACAGCTTCACTTACATGACTACCACAGCTACACTTACATGACTATCACAGCTACACTTACATGACTACCTCAGCTACACTTACATGACTATCAGAGCTACACTTACATGACTACCACAGCTACACTAACATGACTACCACAGCTACATCAACATGACTACCACAGCTACACTTAAAGACTACCACAGCTAAACTTACATGACAACCACAGCTACACTTACATGACTATCATAGCTACACTTACATGACTACCACAGCTACACTTACATGAATACTACAGCAACACTTTCATGACCATCACAGCTACACTTACATTCTACCACAGATACACTAACATGACTATCACAGCTACACTTACATGACTACCACGGCTATGCTTACATGACTACTACAGGTACACTTTCATGACTATCACAGCTACACATACATGACAACCACAGCTACACTTACATTACCACCACAGCTACACTTACATGACTACCACAGCTACACTCACCTGACTACCACAGCTACACTTTAAAGACTACCAAGGTTACACTTACATGACTACCACAACTACACTTTAAAGACTACTACAACTACGCTTACAGGACTACCACAGCTACACTTACATGACTACCACAGCTACATTTACATGACTACCACAGTTACACTTACATGACTATCACAGTTACACTTACATGACTATCACAGCTACACTTACCTGACTATCACAGCTACACTTACATGACTACCACAGCTACACTTACATGACTATCACAGCTACACTTACATGAATATCACAGCTACACTTACCTGACTATCACAGCTACACTTACATGACTACCACAACTACAGTTGCATGACTATCATTGCTACACATACATGACTATCACAGCTACGCTTACATGACTATCACAGCTACGCTTTCATGACTACCACAACTACACTTACATGACTATCACAGCTACACTTACACGACTACCACAGCTTCACTTACATGACTATCACAGCTTCACTTACATGACTACCACAGCTACACCCACTTGACTACCACAGCTACACTAACATGACTACCACAGCTACACCAACATGACAACCACAGATACACATACATGACTAACACAGCTACGCTTACATGACTACCACAGCTACACTTACATGACTACCACAGATACACTAACATGACTATCACAGCTACACTTACATGACTACCACAGCTACACTTTCATGACTACCAGAGCTACACTTACATGACTATCACAGTTACACTTACATGACTATCACAGTTACACTTACATGACTATCACAGCTACACTTACATGCCTATCACAGCTACGCTTACATGACTATCACAGCTACACTTACATGACTACCACAACTACACTTACAGGACTATCACAGCTACACTTACACGACTACCACAGCTACACTTACATGACTATGACAGTTACACTTACATGACTACCACAGCTACACTTACATGACTATGACAGTTACACTTACATGACTACCACAACTACACTTAAAAGACTACCACAGCTACAGTTACATGACTATCACAGCTACACTTACATGACCACACCAGCTACACTTACATGACTACCACAGCTACACTTACATGAATATCACAGCTAAACTTACATGTCTACCACAGCTACACTTACATGAATATCACAGCTACACTTACATGTCTACCACAGCTACACTTTAAAGGCTACCACAGCTACACTTACATGACTACCACAACTACACTCACCTGACTACCACAGCTACACTTTAAAGACTACCAAGGTTACACTTACATGACTACCACAACTACACTTTAAAGACTACTACAACTACGCTTACGTGACTACCACAGCTACACTTACATGACTACCACAGCTACATTTACATGACTACCACAACTACACTTACATGACTATCACAGTTACACTTACATGACTATCACAGTTACACTTACATGACTATCACAGCTACACTTACCTGACTATCACAGCTACACTTACATGACTACCACAGCTACACTTACATGACTATCACAGCTACACTTACATGAATATCACAGCTTCACTTACCTGACTATCACAGCTACACTTACATTACTACCACAACTACAGTTGCATGACTATCACAGCTACACTTACATGACTATCACAGCTACACTTTCATGACTACCACAACTACACTTACATGACTATCACAGCTACACTTACACGACTACCACAGCTTCACTTACATGACTACCACAGCTTCACTTACATGACTATCACAGCTACATCAACATGACTACCACAGCTACACTTACATGACTATCAGAGCTACACTTACATGACTACCACAGCTACACTTACATGACTACCACAGCTACACTTACATGACTATCACAGTTACACCAACATGACTACCACAGCTACACTTACATGACTATCAGAGCTACACTTACATGACTACCATAGCTACACTTACATGACTATCAGAGCTACACTTACATGACTACCACAGCTAAACTTACATGACAACCACAGCTACACATACATGACTAACACAGCTACGCTTACATGACTACCAAAGCTACACTAACAAGACTACCACAGCTACACCAACATGACAACCACAGATACACATACATGACTAACACAGCTACGCTTACATGACTAGCACAGCTACACTTACATGACTACCACAGATACACTAACATGACTATCACAGCTACACTTACATGACTACCACAGCTACACTTTCATGACTACCAGAGCTACACTTACATGACTATCACAGTTACACTTACATGACTATCCCAGCTACACTTACCTGACTATCACAGCTACACTTACATGACTATCACAGCTACACTTACATGAATATCACAGCTACACTTACCTGACTATCAAAGCTACACTTACATTAATACCACAACTACAGTTGCATGACTATCACAGCTACACTTACATGACTATCACAGCTACGCTTACATGACTATCACAGCTACACTTACATGACTACCACAACTACACTGACATGACTATCACAGCTACACTTACACGACTACCACAGCTACACTTACATGACTACCACGGCTATACTTACATGAATATCACAGCTACACTTACATGACTATCACAGCTACACATGCATGTCTACCACTGCTACACTTTAAAGGCTACCACAGCTACACTTACATGACTACCACAACTACACTTACATGAATATCACAGCTACACTTACATGACTACCACAACTACACTTACATGAATATCACAGCTACACTTACATGACTACCACAACTACACTTACATGACTACCACAACTACACTTACAAGACCACCACAGCTACACTTACATGACTATCACAGCTACACGTACATAACCACACCAGCTACACTTACATGACTACCACAGCTACACTTTAAAGACTACCACAACTACACTTACAAGACTACCACGGTTACACTTACATGACTAACACAGCTACACTTTAAAGACTACCACAGCTACACTTACATGACTACTACAGCTACACTTATATGACTATCACAGCTACACTTACATGACTACCACAGCTACACTTACATGACTATCACAGCTACACTTACATGACTAACACAGCTACACTAACATGACTACCATAGCTACACTAACATGACTACCACAGCTACACTTTAAAGACTACCACAACTACGCTTACATGACTACCACAACTACAGTAACACGACTACCACAGCTACACTTACATGACTACCACAGCTACACCTTAAGGACTACCACAACTACGCTTACATGACTACCACAACTACAGTAACATGACTACCATAGCTACACTAACATGACTACCACAGCTACACTTTAAAGACTACCACAACTACGCTTACAGGACTATCACAGCTAAACTTACAAGACTATCACGGGTACACTAACATGCCTATGACAGTTACACTTACATGACTATCCCAGCTACACATACATGACTACTACAGCTATACTTACATGACTGTCACAGCTACGCTTACGTGACTACCACAGCTACACTTTCATGACTATCACAGCTACACATACATGACTACCACAGCTACACTTACATTGCAACCACAGCTACGCTTACATGACTACCACAGCTTCACTTACATGACTACCACACCTACACTTACATGACTATCACAGCTACACTTACATGACTACCTCAGCTACACTTACATGACTATCAGAGCTACACTTACATGACTACCACAGCTACACTAACATGACTACCACAGCTACATCAACATGACTACCACAGCTACACTTAAAGACTACCACAGCTAAACTTACATGACAACCACAGCTACACTTACATGACTATCATAGCTACACTTACATGACTACCACAGCTACACTTACATGACTACTACAGCAACACTTTCATGACTATCACAGCTACACTTACATGACTACCACGGCTATGCTTACATGACTACTACAGGTACACTTTCATGACTATCACAGCTACACATACATGACAACCACAGCTACACTTATATTACCACCACAGCTACACTTACCTGACTACCACAGCTACACTCACCTGACTACCACAGCTACACTTTAAAGACTACCAAGGTTACACTTACATGACTACCACAACTACACTTTAAAGACTACTACAACTACGCTTACAGGACTACCACAGCTACACTTACATGACTACCACAGCTACATTTACATGACTACCACAGTTACACTTACATGACTATCACAGTTACACTTACATGACTATCACAGCTACACTTACCTGACTATCACAGCTACACTTACATGACTACCACAGCTACACTTACATGACTATCACAGCTACACTTACATGAATATCACAGCTACACTTACCTGACTATCACAGCTACACTTACATGACTACCAAAACTACAGTTGCATGACTATCATTGCTACACTTACATGACTATCACAGCTACGCTTACATGACTATCACAGCTACGCTTTCATGACTACCACAACTACACTTACATGACTATCACAGCTACACTTACACGACTACCACAGCTTCACTTACATGACTATCACAGCTTCACTTACATGACTACCACAGCTACACCCACTTGACTACCACAGCTAAACTAACATGACTACCACAGCTACACCAACATGACAACCACAGATGCACATACATGACTAACACAGCTACGCTTACATGACTACCACAGCTACACTTACATGACTACCACAGATACACTAACATGACTATCACAGCTACACTTACATGACTACCACAGCTACACTTTCATGACTACCAGAGCTACACTTACATGACTATCACAGCTACACTTACATGACTACCACAACTACAGTTGCATGACTATCATTGCTACACTTACATGACTATCACAGCTACGCTTACATGACTATCACAGCTACGCTTTCATGACTACCACAACTACACTTACATGACTATCACAGCTACACTTACACGACTACCACAGCTTCACTTACATGACTATCAGAGCTTCACTTACATGACTACCACAGCTACACCCACTTGACTACCACAGCTACACTAACATGACTACCACAGCTACACCAACATGACAACCACAGATACACATACATGACTAACACAGCTACGCTTACATGACTACCACAGCTACACTTACATGACTACCACAGATACACTAACATGACTATCACAGCTACACTTACATGACTACCACAGCTACACTTTCATGACTACCAGAGCTACACTTACATGACTATCACAGTTACACTTACATGACTATCACAGTTACACTTACATGACTATCACAGCTACACTTACATGCCTATCACAGCTACGCTTACATGACTATCACAGCTACACTTACATGACTACCACAACTACACATACAGGACTATCACAGTTACACTTACACGACTACCACAGCTACACTTACATGACTATGACAGTTACACTTACATGACTACCACAGCTACACTTACATGACTATGACAGTTACACTTACATGACTACCACAACTACACTTAAAAGACTACCACAGCTACAATTACATGACTATCACAGCTACACTTACATGACCACACCAGCTACACTTACATGACTACCACAGCTACAATTACATGAATATCACAGCTACACTTACATGTCTACCACAGCTACACTTACATGACTACAACAGCTACACTTACATTACAACCACAGCTACACTTACGTGACTACCACAGCTACACTTACATGACTACCACAGCTACACTCACCTGACTACCACAGCTACACTTTAAAGACTACCAAGGTTACACTTACATGACTACCACAACTACACTTTAAAGACTACTACAACTACGCTTACAGGACTACCACAGCTACACTTACATGACTACCACAGCTACATTTACATGACTACCACAGTTACACTTACATGACTATCACAGTTACACTTACATGACTATCACAGCTACACTTACCTGACTATCACAGCTACACTTACATGACTACCACAGCTACACTTACATGACTATCACAGCTACACTTACATGAATATCACAGCTACACTTACCTGACTATCACAGCTACACTTACATGACTACCACAACTACAGTTGCATGACTATCATTGCTACACTTACATGACTATCACAGCTACGCTTACATGACTATCACAGCTACGCTTTCATGACTACCACAACTACACTTACATGACTATCACAGCTACACTTACACGACTACCACAGCTTCACTTACATGACTATCACAGCTTCACTTACATGACTACCACAGCTACACCCACTTGACTACCACAGCTAAACTAACATGACTACCACAGCTACACCAACATGACAACCACAGATGCACATACATGACTAACACAGCTACGCTTACATGACTACCACAGCTACACTTACATGACTACCACAGATACACTAACATGACTATCACAGCTACACTTACATGACTACCACAGCTACACTTTCATGACTACCAGAGCTACACTTACATGACTATCACAGTTACACTTACATGACTATCACAGTTACACTTACATGACTACCACAGCTACACTTACATGCCTATCACAGCTACGCTTACATGACTATCACAGCTACACTTACATGACTACCACAACTACACTTACACGACTACCACAGCTACACTTACATGACTATGACAGTTACACTTACATGACTACCACAGCTACACTTACATGACTATGACAGTTACACTTACATGACTACCACAACTACACTTAAAAGACTACCACAGCTACAGTTACATGACTATCACAGCTACACTTACATGACCACACCAGCTACACTTACATGACTACCACAGCTACACTTACATGAATATCACAGCTACACTTACATGTCTACCACAGCTACACTTACATGAATATCACAGCTACACTTACATGTCTACCACAGCTACACTTACATGAATATCACAGCTACACTTACATGTCTACCACAGCTACACTTTAAAGGCTACCACAGCTACACTTACATGACTACCACAACTACACTTACATGAATATCACAGCTACACTTACATGACCACCACAACTACACTTACATGAATATCACAGCTACACTTACATGACTATCACAGTTACACTTACATGACAACCACAGCTACACTTACATGACAACCACAGCTAAACTTACATGACTATAACAGTTACACTTGCATGACAACCACAGCTACACATACATGACTACCACAGCTACACTTACATTACAACCACAGCTACACTTACATGACTATCACAGCTACACGTACATGACCACACCAGCTACACTTACATGACTACCACAGCAAAACTTACATGAATATCACAGCTACACTTACATGACAACCACTGCTACACTTTAAAGACTACCACAACTACACTTACAAGACTACCACGGTTACACTTACTACATGACTAACACAGCTACACTTACATGACTATCACAGCTACACTAACATGATTAACATAGCTAAACTTTAAAGACTACCACGGTTACACTTACATGACTAGCACAACAACAATTTAAAGACTACCACAACTACGCTTACAGGACTACCACAACTACGCCTACAGGACTACCACAGCTACACTTACATGACTACTACAGCTACACTTATATGACTATCACAGCTACACTTACATGACTACCACAGCTACACTTATATGACTACCACAGCTACGCTTACATGACTATCACAGTTACACTTACATGACTACTACAGCTACACTTACATGACTACTACAGGTACACTTTCATGACTATCACAGCTACACTTACACGACTACCACAGCTTCACTTACATGACTACCACAGCTTCACTTACATGACTACCACAGCTACACTTACATGACTATCACAGCTACACTTACATGACTACCTCAGCTACACTTACATGACTATCAGAGCTACACTTACATGACTACCACAGCTACACTAACATGACTACCACAGCTACATCAACATGACTACCACAGCTACACTTAAAGACTACCACAGCTAAACTTACATGACAACCACAGCTACACTTACATGACTATCATAGCTACACTTACATGACTACCACAGCTACAATTACATGACTACTACAGCAACACTTTCATGACTATCACAGCTACACTTACATTCTACCACAGATACACTAACATGACTATCACAGCTACACTTACATGACTACCACGGCTATGCTTACATGACTACTACAGGTACACTTTCATGACTATCACAGCTACACATACATGACAACCACAGCTACACTTACATTACCACCACAGCTACACTTACATGACTACCACAGCTACACTCACCTGACTACCACAGCTACACTTTAAAGACTACCAAGGTTACACTTACATGACTACCACAACTACACTTTAAAGACTACTACAACTACGCTTACAGGACTACCACAGCTACACTTACATGACTACCACAGCTACATTTACATGACTACCACAGTTACACTTACATGACTATCACAGTTACACTTACATGACTATCACAGCTACACTTACCTGACTATCACAGCTACACTTACATGACTACCACAGCTACACTTACATGACTATCACAGCTACACTTACATGAATATCACAGCTACACTTACCTGACTATCACAGCTACACTTACATGACTACCACAACTACAGTTGCATGACTATCATTGCTACACTTACATGACTATCACAGCTACGCTTACATGACTATCACAGCTACGCTTTCATGACTACCACAACTACACTTACATGACTATCACAGCTACACTTACACGACTACCACAGCTTCACTTACATGACTATCACAGCTTCACTTACATGACTACCACAGCTACACCCACTTGACTACCACAGCTACACTAACATGACTACCACAGCTACACCAACATGACAACCACAGATACACATACATGACTAACACAGCTACGCTTACATGACTACCACAGCTACACTTACATGACTACCACAGATACACTAACATGACTATCACAGCTACACTTACATGACTACCACAGCTACACTTTCATGACTACCAGAGCTACACTTACATGACTATCACAGTTACACTTACATGACTATCACAGTTACACTTACATGACTATCACAGCTACACTTACATGCCTATCACAGCTACGCTTACATGACTATCACAGCTACACTTACATGACTACCACAACTACACTTACAGGACTATCACAGCTACACTTACACGACTACCACAGCTACACTTACATGACTATGACAGTTACACTTACATGACTACCACAGCTACACTTACATGACTATGACAGTTACACTTACATGACTACCACAACTACACTTAAAAGACTACCACAGCTACAATTACATGACTATCACAGCTACACTTACATGACCACACCAGCTACACTTACATGACTACCACAGCTACACTTACATGAATATCACAGCTACACTTACATGTCTACCACAGCTACACTTACATGAATATCACAGCTACACTTACATGTCTACCACAGCTACACTTACATGAATATCACAGCTACACTTACATGTCTACCACAGCTACACTTTAAAGGCTACCGCAGCTACACTTACATGACTACCACAACTACACTTACATGAATATCACAGCTACACTTACATGACCACCACAACTACACTTACATGAATATCACAGCTACACTTACATGACTATCACAGTTACACTTACATGACAACCACAGCTACACTTACATGACAACCAAAGCTAATCTTACATGACTATAACAGTTACACTTACATGACAACCACAGCTACACATACATGACTACCACAGCTACACTTACATTACAACCACAGCTACACTTACATGATAACCACAGCTACACTTACATGACTACCACAGCTACACTTACATGACTACCACAACTACACTTACAAGACCACCACAGCTACACTTACATGACTATCACAGCTACACGTACATGACCACACCAGCTACACTTACATGACTACCACAGCAAAACTTACATGAATATCACAGCTACACTTACATGACAGCCACAGCTACACTTTAAAGACCACCACAACTACACTTACAAGACTACCACGGTTACACTTACTACATGACTAACACAGCTACACTTACATGACTATCACAGCTACACTAACATGATTAACATAGCTAAACTTTAAAGACTACCACGGTTACACTTACATGACTAGCACAACAACAATTTAAAGACTACCACAACTACGCTTACAGGACTACCACAACTACGCCTACAGGACTACCACAGCTACACTTACATGACTACTACAGCTACACTTATATGACTATCACAGCTACACTTACATGACTACCACAGCTACACTTACATGACTACCACAGCTACGCTTACATGACTATCACAGTTACACTTACATGACTACTACAGCTACACTTTCATGACTATCACAGCTACACTTACATGACAACCACAGCTACACCAACATGACTACCACAGTTACACTGACATGACTACCACAGCTACACTTACATGACTACCTCAGCTACACTTACATGACTATCACAGCTACACTTACATGACTACCTCAGCTACACTTACATGACTATCACAGCTACACTTACATGACTACCTGAGCTACACTAACATGATTATCACAGCTATACTTACATGACTACCACAGCTACACTTTCAGGACTACCAGAGCTACACTTACATGACTACCACAGCTACACTTACATGACTATCACAGTTACACTTACATGACTACTACAGCTACACTTTCATGACTATCACAGCTACACTTGCATGACTACCGCAGCTACACCAACATGACTACCACAGTTACACTTACATGACTATCAAAGCTACACTTACAAGACTACCACAGCTACACTTACATGACTACTACAGCTACACTTTCATGACTATCACAGCTACACTTACATGACAACCACAGCTGCACATACATGACTACCACAGCTACACTTACATTACAACCACAGCTACACTTACATGACTATCACAGCTGCATTTACATGACTATCACAGCTACACTTTCATGACTACCACAGCTACACTTTCATGACTACCACAGCTACACTAATTTGACTACCACAGCTACACTTTAAAGACTACCACGGTTGTAGTCATGTAAGTGTAGCTGTGATAGTCATGTAAGCGTAGCTGTGGTAGTCATGTAAGTCTAGCTGTGATAGTTATGTAAGTGTAGTTGTGATAGTCATGTAAGTGTAACTGTGATAGTCATGTAAGTGTAGCTGTGGTAGTCATGTATGTGTAGCTGTGGTTGTCATGGAAGTGTAACTGTGATAGTAATGAAAGTGTAGCTGTGGTAGTAATATAAGTGTAGCTGTGTTAGTCATGTAAGTGTAAAGGTGATAGTCATGTAAGTGTAGCTGTGGTAGCCATGTAAGTGTAGCTGTGATAGTCATGTAAGTGTAGCTGTGGTAGTCATGGAAATGTAACTGTGATAGTCATGTAAGTGTAGCTGTGGTAGTCATGTATGTGTAGCAGTGGTTGTCATGTAAGTGTAACTGTGATAGTCATGTAAGCGTACCTGTGGTAGTCATGTAAATGTAGCTTTGATAGTCATGTAAGTGTACCTGTGATAGTAATGAAAGTGTAGCTGTGATAGTCATGTAAGCATAGCTGTGGTAGTCTTGAAAGTGTAGCTTTGATAGTCATGAAAGTTTAGCTGTTGTAGTCATTCAACTTACATGACTACCACAGCTACACTTTAAAGACTACCACAGCTACATTTACATGACTACTACAGCTACACTTTCATTACTATCACAGCTACACTTACATGACAACCACAGCTACACATACATGACTATCACAGCTACACTTACATTACAACCACAGCTACACTTACATGAATATCACAGCTACACTTACATTACAACCACAGCTACACTTACATGACTACCACAGCTACACTTACATGACTACCACAGCTACACTTACATGACTATCACAGCTACACTTACATGACTAACACAGCTACACTAACATGACTACCATAGCTACACTTTAAAGACTACCACAACTAAAATTTAAAGACTACCACAACTACGCTTACATGACTACTACAGCTACACTTACATGACTATCACAGCTACACTTACATGACTACCACAACTGGTTTCCTGACTGCCACAGCTACAGCGTCATGACTACACCAGCTAGTTCCATGACTAACACATCTAGTAGTCATGACTACCACAGCTAGTGTCATTACTACCACTGCTTCAGCTTCATGACTACCACAGCCACACTTTCATGACTACCACAGCTGGTTTCATGACTACCACAGCCACACTTTCATGACTACTAAAGCTACACTTACATGACTACCACAACTACACTTTAAAGACTACCACGGTTACACTTACATGACTACCACAGATACACTTTAAAGACTACCACAGCTACACTTACGTGACTACCACAGCTACACTTTAAAGACTACCACAGGTACGCTTACATGACTGCCACAACTAAACTTACATGACTATCACAGCTACACTTACATGACTACCACAGCTACACTTTAAAGACTACAACAGCTACACTTTCATGACTACCACAGCCACACTTTCATGACTACCACAGCTAGTTTCATTACTACGACAGCCACACTTTCATGACTATCACAGCTACACTTTCATGACTACCACAGCTACACTTTCATGACTACCACAACTGGTTTCCTGACTGCCACAGCTACAGCTTCATGACTCTCACAGCTACAGTGTCATGACTACACCAGCTAGTTTCATGACTACCACATCTAGTAGTCATGACAACCACAGCTAGTGTCATGACTACCACAGCTTCAGATTCATGACTACCATAGCCACATTTTCATGACCCACAGCTACACTTTCATTACTACCACAACCACACTTTCATGACTACCACAGCTACACTTTCATGACTACCACAACCACATATTCGTGACTACCACAGCCACACTTTCATGACTACCACAGCTACACTTTCATGACTACCACAGCTACACTTTCATGACTACCAAAGTTACACTATCATGACTACCACAGCTACACTTTCATGACTACCACAGCTACACTTTCATGACTACCACAGCTAGTTTCATGACTACCACAGCTACACTTTCCTGACTACTGCAGCTAGTTTCATGACTATCAGAGCTACAGCTTCATGACTACCACAGCTGGTTTCATGACTACCACAGCTAGTGTTATGACTACCACAACTACACTTTCATGAGTACCACAACTAGTTTCCTGAATACCACTGCTAGTTTCATGACTACCACAGCTAGTAGTCATGACTACCACAGCAGTGTCAGGACTACCACAGTTTCCGCTTTATGACTACCACAGGTAAATCTTTATGACTACCACGGCTACAGCTTCATGACTATCACAGCTAGTTTCATGAATACCACAGCTAGTTTCATGACTACCACAACTAGTTTCCTAACTACCACAGCTACAGCTTCATGACTGTCACAGCTACAGCTTCATGACTACCACAGCTACAGCCTCATGAATACACCAGCTTGTTTCATGACTACCACAGGTAAACTTTCATGACTACCACAGCTAGTTTCATAACTACACCAGCTAGTTTCATGACTACCACATCTAGTTCCATGACTAACACATCTAGTAATCATGAGTACCACAGCTACAGCTTCGTTACTGCCACAGCTAGTTTCATGACTACCTCGGCTAGTTTCATGACTTCCATAGATAGTTTCATTACTACCAAAGCTACAGCTTCATGTCATTAAATGCTGCTGTTGTCTCATCTCCAATTACAAGCAGATTCGGAGTGGTCAAAACAAAAAATAAATGAATGAATCATGTCAACATGACACCCCCTCCCCGAGCCACTCCCCCACCCCCCACATACACACAATATTTATTCTCCAATCATCTCTCCACATCTAAAAATATACCTAGTTGTTTGGGAGTTACTTCATCACCTTACAGCTTCTCTCTATATTACACCCACACGCACACTCATGAACACTCACACTCACACTCACAAGTGGACACTATTTGCAGGCTGCCCTGTGTGCCTGTGTGCCTGTTTGCCTGTGTGTGTGGTGTGTATGTGTGTGTGTGTGTGTGTGTGTGTGTGTGTGTGTGTGTGTGTGTGTGTGTGTGTGGGCCCTGCAGCCAGCTATGGGACATGTCCCGCTGTACACCGGATCCACTGCATTTTTTGACGCACAGTCGCACAGCGCAGCTGAGAGACACTGGCACGCATAGCTGAGTGGAAGAGGAAGATGAAGAGAAACACGGAGGGGGAGATGAGGAGAAACACGGAGGGGGAGATAAGGAGAAACACGGAGGAGGAGATAAGGAGGCTGACAGAGGACACATGTTGCAGATTCCTGCACACATCAACAAGCCTACAGAGACGTAGTATGCTGTCCACAAAGTCAGAGATGAAGGGAGAGAGAGAGCGAGCGAGAGAGAGAGAGAGAGAGATAAGATGCCGTATAGGATAAATGATAAGAATCAGTGTTTTGTCTGGCAAAGAAGAAGTCCCAGTGGGAAGCGGTGATAGAAGAAGAGGATGTGAGGGGTGGCTGACAGATGGGCTGCAGATAACCAGCAGGCTGTTGTGTAGATGGACATGCTGTCCAACTCATCGGTGGCGGGACGCACAGGGGCTTTTACAGCGACAAAGGTCTATGAAGATCAAAGAAGGTTCGTGTGGATACAACGTTTATTGACAGAAAGGTGTCATCAGTCAAAAGTGACCTCTTCAGTCTCCGTCTCCAGTCTCAGTCTCCAGTCTCAGTCTCAGTCTCAGTCTCCAGTCTCAGTCTCCAGTCTCAGTCTCAGTCTTCAGTCTTAGTCTCCACTCTCGGTCTCCAGTCTGTTGAGCATAAAGAGGTCTGTGAAGATGGTTCACAATGAAAATGACTGCATCAACACTTGACTCCAAACGACTGATTAATAAGTCAAAACAGACCTGACAAGAGTCTGGTTTGTTTTGACCACTCTCGTGTGGTTCTCAATCAAGGTCCTCAGGGACCACCAACACTGCCGCTTTTCTGTTCTATCAGGTGTATAACTCTTCACATTTATCTGTTGGTCCGGTCATTCCAGCCCCAACCAGGAAGATCTGGACCCAGAGCCCTGGTGGATGTAAAGAACTACCTGGCAGAATAGGAAACTCAGCAGTACTACTGGTACCTGAGGACCTGACTGAGAGCCACCGCCATACAGTCTTCATGTAAGACAGGGGAATGTCATGTACCCAACAGATCCGACACACAGTCTGTCCTCCCACAGCAGGACGACCCCAGCCCGGAAGTTCACCTTCACACTACACATTCATGCATTAGATGTTCTGCACACATGTTCCCAGCATCGCACATCCAACAACCTGTTTTCCGCAGGTCTCTAGCTGCTGTTGGAGTGTTTCTCAAACTGTCTCCACCCAACGCCGTAGCAAAACATCATGCGTCACAGAGAAAGCTCACACTGGAAGTGGACCATGATGACAGCGCACCACCCTGGTAGGCCAACTCACCGTGCATGGAAAAAAACGGTGTATTCATGCCTTAGTGTCTGCGGTAGGGAAGGCTGCTCCCTCATCTCTCAACACCTGCTCTCACAACACACACACACACACACACACACACACACACACACACACACACACACACACACACACACTGCATGTGGGTGCATGATTATGAATGTCAAAACGTGAAGCCAGGTAAAAATACCCAGCATTTTGTATTCACACACACACACACACACACACACACACACACACACACACACACACACACGCATACACACACATTTGGTTCGTTCCCTTTCTGCACATTATCCATTCACTCCTACCTTAATGACCATGCGCGGTCAAATTGACGGCCGGTGTTTAAACTCTATATTGTGTCAAGATAGTTGAGATATTCATGCATTACACATGTCAGTATGTGTGTTATGAAACTAACTGACACCAACATTAACATGTTAACAACTATAAGACTATTTTTAAACAATTTACACTTCAGAGAGGCATGGCCCAACTTGAATAGCAACATTGAAAAAGTGAAAATATTACCTGAAAAACAAAACGGAAAACACATGTTGCTAATCTAACAAACGTAACGAGGCCGACCCTATACTGTGTCAAGATAAGTAGCCAGTAGAGATATTAATGCATTACACGTGTCAGTACGTCTGTTATGAAGCTAACTGACACCAACATTAACATGTTAACAACTTTAATACTACTTTTAAACAAGTTAAAATGGCCGCTGTCCAACGCCTGTAAATCCTGCAGAGCCACGGTGGTGGTCATGGTGCGTCTGTAACCAGACATGTTGGACATCATCACACATCAAGTGTAGACTGTTTCTCTCCACCGGAGGGCGCTAGTGGGTTTCTAGGACACAGCAACGAACTTCACGAAGCAAATGACGCGACCAACACACGTCATCAGTAGCGACGTGACGCACATCAACACGCACAAATTCCGAGCGGTCGTTTTGACCGCCCATGGTCGTTTTAGGTAGAGCTTATCATGACTTTTTTGTGCAGTTGATGTAAAACTCATGTTAATGGCAGGATGTGTAGTTTCAGCAGCATCCAAGAGGGGCAGGCCTGTGTCTTGCCCCACAAACTTATCAAACTGAAAATCCAACACGGTCATAATGACCGCCTTGGCCGTTCCTGTGTTGACTGTGTAACTACATAGTTCACGATGGATGACAAACTGCAAAACACAACCTCTACTTCTTACACACCTGCTGTGTTAACCGTTGTGTTAAATGTACGTGTTAGAAGACTAGACTAATACTTTATGTCTATCTCTGCGCAGATGAAGTGGATTATTAAACCGTTATAAAGAATCGTACTGACTACCGAACTTCTGCTGGAGGGAAAAATGCAGCCTCTGTTTATTCGGTCGTTTTGGGAGAAGAAGAAAATGAACAGCGTCTCAGTCATGTAATCAATCCGCGCATGCAAGCGCAACACCGCCCACTTGTGGACAAACATAGTCGTAAACAAAATAATAGTACACAGTAACACATAGTCATACAAATACACTGGTGTCATATCTCAACACTCCCACTTATGAATCATGAGCTTACTGTATACCTTTTCATATTCACAGAACAAAATAAAAAAAAACTTGGTATAACCCATACCACTCACATTTCACACACCAAACATTGCCTTAGCAAATGTCTTCAGTTTTACCTTGGATGCGGGCTTCGTCATTACATCTGCAACCATTTCGTCTGTAGGGCAATACACCAATGACATCCTTTCCTCTCTTATGGTAGACCTTATAAAGTGGTATTTGATATCCACATGTTTGCAGCGTTGCCTACACACCGGTATCCACATGTTTGCAGCGTTGCCTACACACCGGGTTCTTCGCTAAAGCTATTGTCCCCTGGTTGTCCTCATAAACCACTGTTCTCTTGTATTCATATGAATCAATACCTCTCAGTAACTATTCAACATAAATACATTCCTGGATGGCTAAAGCCAGAGCCATATACTCCGCCTCGCACGTAGAAAGTGCCACAGTAGCTTGTTTCTTGGCTTTCCAAGAGATAAGTGCACTTCCCCTGCTCATGCTCACACAGTAACCTGATGTGCTGCGTCTATCCGCAGTATCTGAAGCCCAGTCGGCATCACTATATGCCTGTAAGCCAAGCTTCTCGTCGCTCTTCCTGTAACAGAGCTGTTTGTCTGTGGTGCCCTTAAGGTAATGAAACACATGTTTTACTGTCACCCATTGCTCTTCAGTAGGCTCTGCAAAATGCTGAGATTAGCTTGCTCACAACAAAACATAAATCTGGACGTGTACATGTAGCTAAGTATATTAGACTCCCGACCACCTCTCTGTACTTTTTCACATCTAACATTTTTGGTGCATCTTCTGAGTAGTCTAATTTCTGCTCACATGGGGTTTCTCTTACCCTGCACTCCTGCATATCAAAACGCTCCAATATTTTCTCAGAGTACCTTTGTTGTGAAACTGTTACACAGTTGGCGGACTGAGTGAAGTCCATCCCAAGAAAGCACTTTAACCTGCCCAGATCTTTCATCCTGAATTTTGTGGACAGCATCTTTTTCACTTTACTCAGCATCTCTGTGCTGCTTGATGCTATGATAAGATCATCTACCCAGGTTATAATGATCGTTTTCCCTTCCTTTGACTCCTTGGAGTACACACAATGGTCTGATTGGTTTTGTGTAAAACCATCACCTGTCAAACACTCGTGTAACAGTAAGTTCCAATTGCGGCCAGACTGCTTGAGGCCGTAGATTGACTTCTCTAGTTTACACACTAGTTATTCTCCCTTCTCAATATAACCCTCAGGTTGTTCCATGTATATGTCATAGTCTATGGGGGCATGAAGATAGGCCGTCTTTACATCCATCTGGTGTAAAATCAAGTCATACTGAGCCGCCTTCTGTAGAAGCACTCGAACACTTGTTAGGTTGGCTGTCGGCGAAAATGTCTCCCCACAATCCACCCCAGCTCTCTGGCTATATCCCTTTGCTACAAATCTAGCCTTGTACTTGTCGTGTCCGTCTATATCTGTCTTTATCGCATACACCCACCTTCCTCCCACTGTTTTCTTGCCCTCTGGCAATTTCGTAAGGGTGAATGTTTTGTTGTCTCTTAGAGACTCCATTTCCTCGTCCATTGCCCTGGACCACTTTTCTGATTCTGGCGATTCCATGGCCTCTTTAAAGGTCAGAGGGACACCGCACACTGCCCTGTATGCATAATCTATAGTAGTGAGTGAGCTGTCATCACTGTCGCCCTGACTATAGTCAATCAGGTATCTCGGAGGGTTGCGTTCCCTTTGGGGGTACCTCCCACTGGCTGAGGCTTGTGACGTCACCCTTGGGTGCTCCTCGTCATCATCCTCGGGTGCTGACTGTGTACCGTCAGTCTGTACATTTTTCTGTACTCTAGGCTGAGTTGCAGCTGTCTCAACAGACTTTCTCTCTCTTACCCAGTCTTCTGGGTGCAGACCTGGTGTCTGAGTCTCATTTTCACTAGTTGCCTTGTGTACAAATTTAACTAGTCTGTGTTTCTGTACTTTCTCTTGGTCAGGGTAGTAGACTAGGTAGGCCGGGCTGTTCTTGTCATGTCCTACAAAACGCCCCCTCTCACATCTAGAATCTAACTTTCCCTTGTCCTGCTGGTAAGCATAGCATTCTGTCCCGAACTTTTGCATTCTAGCCATGTTGCACTTTTTTCCTGTCATTGCCGTGTATGGCGTAGAGCCTGTGTGCTTGTTGAAGCATCTGTTTCTGGTGTGGGCTGCCTCCTGTACAGCATAATGCCAGAGGCTCTTTGGTAGACCACTATCTATTAGCATACACCTTGCCATCTCGAATAGTGTGCGTCCTTCTCTCTCTGCAACGCCATTTTGATGGGGAGAGTATGGGCAGGACGTCTCATGTCTTATTTTGTTCCGTCTCAACAGGGTTTGAAACTCCTTGCCTGTAAACTCAGTTCCGTTATCCGACCTTATGCATTTCACTGTCCCATAGGGAGCTACATCTGCCAGGAATTTCTCGGTCGCTTGCACTGTGTCACTCTGTTTTTAAGAAATAAACACACACTGCCCCTGTGCACACATCTGTAAATGATTGCATGTACCTGAAACCATTAATGGACTCGTTTGCCACAGGACCGGCTAAATCAGTGTTTACCAACTCCAGTGGTGTCTTGGCTTTGTCTATAGATTTCCTGTTCCTGTTTTGGGTAAACTTCCCTTCTATGCATACTGCACACTCTTTGTCAGGTTTACACACTTTACCCTTTATATGCATAACATCAGTGATATCCTGTAGCTTTATGATATCGTCATAGTTGCAGTGGCCCATTATCTCATGCCAAGTTTCCATATCATGGCTCACATGGCACTTTTCAACAACACATTCAGTTTGCAAATAGTACATTTTCCCCTGTACAAAAATGTCAAACCTGGTACCATCCGGTGACATCAGGGCATCTCTGCCCTCTTCGAAGAACACACTGGCTCCGTGTGCTGTCGCAGACTTCACAGAGAAGAGCTCTTGGGGGTACGATGGAATATATGGTGCGTTCCGCAGTGTCACTCTACACCGTCGCCCCTCACTGTCGAGCAGACATACCGTAGCATCTCCCCTGCCCTGCACCACACCAAAGGTGCGCTTACCGTCCGCCAGCTCCATGCAGTGTTTCTCTGGCTCGAACGAGCTGTCAAAGCTCTTGAACTTCTTCTTATCATTGACTATATGGGAAGAAGCCCCACAGTCCACAATCAATCCTGGTTTGAACTGTTGCCGTCGTCCTGGTCCTGCTGAGCTCGTCTCTCCAGCCTGCACTCTGAAGATGTAGTTCTCTTCTTCCGCAGCATTCCCCGGTCCCTGACCTCGACCTGCTCCGTGACCACCACCGCCGCCGCCACCTTGCTCACGTGCACACCTGGCTCCATCAGTGCGGTCCTTCTTCTTGCACACTTTGTCCGTGTGACCCTTGATCCGGCAGAAGCTGCACCACACGCTGCGTGAACAGTCCGATTTCCGATGGCCTTTGTCACCGCATCGCCAGCACACCGTTTGTTCAACATCTCCCTCACAGCGTTTCACTGGCTTTTTCTTAGGCGCTGCGTGGGCCTTCATCACCCTCTCGGACGTCTCGTCCGATGCTGTAGCATTAGCTACATCTTCAGCCGCCTCAAAGTTTCTCAATTTGGCCTTAAATTGTCCCAATGTCAACTCACTGTCGCCATGTGTCACCATTAGAGTGAATGGCTTATATCTCTCGGGTAACCCCCTCATCACCATGGCCATCAGTAGTCCCTCACTCGGTGCTTCTCCCGCCCCTTTGAGAGCCGTAATGATTCGTTCAGCTCGGATAATGTATTCGGTTATCGTCTCATTATCAGCTTTCTTTAGCCCAGTCAATGTTACATACAGAGCGACAATCCGGGGTCTGCCCTTACCAATGTAATGTTCCCGCAACACCCGTAGACTCTCTCTACCTTTGTTCTTCGTTTCTCTGAAGATCAGTCCCAAGCTTGTGTTGTCAAATAAAGGCGCCAATGCGCAGTAGGCGTCCGCGTTCCGCTCCTCGTCTAGGGCCTGCTCTTCCGCTGTCAAAGGTCCCGCGGGCTCGGTAAGGATGGTGGTTTTCAGCCCCACACCATGCATGCAACAGAGCATTCGCTCTTCCCACAGTTCATACTCATCGGCCTGTCCGTTGAATGTGGGCCACCTGCTCTTCTTCCGCTCCATCTCCCTAGGTAGCGTTAGCTTAGCTTAGCGTTCCGTTAGCTTCCCGATAGCCTCTCTCGATGCTAACTAGCTTCACACTTGCTAACTTGCTACTCCGTGCTAACCTGCGCGCATCCCGCCATCTGAGGTTATCACACTTCGTGTACTTCTTTTATCAAACTACTAAATAATCCAACGTTATCTGGGCCCGTAACCTGTTAGAAGACTAGACTAATACTTTATGTCTATCTCTGCGCAGATGAAGTGGATTATTAAACCGTTACAAAGAATCGTACTGACTACCGAACTTCTGCTGGAGGGAAAAATGAAGCCTTCGTTTATTCGGTCGTTTTGGGAGAAGAAGAAAATGAACAGCGTCTCAGTGACGTAATCAATCCGCGCATGCAAGCGCAACACCGCCCACTTGTGGACAAACAAAGTCGTAAACAAAATAATAGTACACAGTAACACATAGTCATACAAATACACTAGTGTCATATCTCAACAGTATGAGTTAACCGTTGTATTAACTGTATGTGTTAACCATTGTATTAACTGTATGTGTTGTATAAACTGTATGTGTTAACCGTTGTATTAACTGTATGTGTTAACCGTTGTGTTAACTGTATGTGTTAACTGTATGCGTTATCCGTTGTATTAACTGTATGTGTTAACCGTTGTGTTAGCCGCTGTGTTCACTGTATGTGTTAACCGTTGTGTTAACTGTGAAACCGGTTATTTTCTTGCCCGGTGCGGGATTCGATACGGGGTGTACTGCACCACAAGGCGACATCACTAACCGCTCGGCTAAAGGGTCAGACCCGTTAGCTAGGGACTAACGTGTCTTATTAGTAGTTTACAACTGTATGTGTTAACTGTTGCGTTAACCGCTGTGTTAACTATAAGTGTTAACCGTTGTGTTAACCGCTGTGTTAACCGTTGTGTTAACTGTTGTGTTAACAGTCGTGTTAACCGTTGTGTTAACTGTAATGAATGAAAGATGTTATTATTTTGAAGGTCCTGTCACGTGTTTAACTTGACCTACTCACGGGTGTACGTGCAGTGCGTGTGACGTATACAGGAAGTTAGACACTCATGTTATGAAGGTTGTATGTTGGATGAACGAAACGCTAGTAAAAGCTACACAGTTAAGAACCTACGAAGTCGGCTCATTCTTGAATTATTCTTATGTCAGTAAGACAAGGCGTCTACGGACATTACATTAACCGTTGTGTTAACCGCTGTGTTAACTGTATGTGTTAACCGTTGTGTTAACCGTCGTGCTAACCGTTGTGTTAACTATTGTATTTAGAAATCACTTCAGGACACAGCGCTGTCGCTCGACACAACCTCTCCGTGGCATTCTTTATTTAGACTGACACAGCATCACAGGCAGACCCGATCAAACAACCCAGAGCCCGCAGGCATCACCAATCGATCCCAGCACAATAGAACAGCACCAAATCAAATGCAGCACTGTCGATGTGTGCAGACATAACATCCCCCCCCCCCGGCAGGATTTCAAACATGAAAGGTTGACACAAAGTCCTCTAGGTGGCCAGGGCGTAAACGTGTGCGAACAGGTCGCGGGGCGGCCTGAGGCTGGGCAGGCCGAGGTGGGGAGGGAGAAGGCAGGGGAAGCTGAGGCCCAGGAATGTCTGGGGCCCATGTAGGAGCTGCATGAAGCCCCGGGGCATCTCGCCATGCTGAGGGAATGGCTAAGGTTGTGTCACCAGCTGTGTGTGGCGGAGCTGACACCTTCCGTAGACGACTGGAGTGCCACCGAGTGCCATCGCTGAGGAGGTAAGTGGCTGGGCCCAGCTGACGGGTGACTTGGAGAGGAGAGGACCAGTATGAAGCCATTTTATTGTCCCTGTGGGGCCTGCGGACCCTGACCCAGTCTGACACATTGATGTCTGGCACCCTGGTTCGTTTTGACTGGTCAAACCGTTGCTTCATCCGCGTCTGCTGACGAGTGACTGAGGCTCTGACCCCAGAGGGAGGTGCCTGGGGTGTGGAGGGGCGGAGCCTGTCAAGGGGCATGCACAGTTCCCGGCCTAGCATGAGAGAGGCTGGGGAGACGCCTGTGGTCGAGTGCTGTGTGGCCCGATAGTGCAGCAGAGTGTGACGGATGGCCTGCGTGAAAGAGCACCCTTGGGCCACGTGTGCTCTGAGGCCGTTCTTCAGTGACTGGTGAAAACGTTCAACGCCGCCATTGGCCTGGGGTGGTAGTACGCAGTGCGTATATGACGGATGCCCTTGCTTTCGAGATAAGCAGTGAACTCAGCAGAGACCAGCTGAGGGCCGTTGTCAATGGTGATGGTCTTTGGGAGGCCCCAGCGAGAGAAAAGAGAGTCCAGGAAGTCGATGATGATCTGTGAGGTCACAGTGCCGGAAGTGGTGAGTTCAGGCCATTTTGAGTGTAGATCGTAGGCGACCACCATGAAGCGTTGGTGGTGGGGAACTCCATGGATCTCACCACAAATGTCCAACTGCAGGTGTTCCCAGGGCTGAGAGGGCCAGGCGAGAGGTTGCAGGGGTGGGGGAGCCTGGTGGCCAGTCTTGCCACTCACAAGGCAGGCAGAACAGTCCTTCACCAGAGCCTCAATATCTCTGTCTATCCCCGGCCACCACACCAGGTCTCGGCAGCGCTGTTTCAGTTTCACAATGCCCAGGTGGCTTTCATGCGCCATATCCAAAACACGTGCACGGAGAGCAGCTGGGACCACTGTGCAAAACCCATGTGCCACGCAGGTGTCGTTCCAGCAGGAGAGCTCCTGTCTGACTCGGGCGAACGCAGCCAGCTCCTCTGGGACCTTGTGAGGCCAGCCGTTCTGGATGTAGGTGCGGAGCTGGGAGAGGACAGGGTCCTGTTCGGAGGCTGCCCTCAGCTCCTGCAGAGAGACAGTGGCCTGGAGGGGTGTGTGTAGCATTTGGACAATGTCCTTTTCCACACAGTCAGTGTCCGTCTGTGGAGCTGGGGTGGAGACAGAGCGAGAGAGCAGGTCGGCGACAACATTGTCTCTGCCTGGGGTGAACTGCAGGCTGAAGTTGTACTGGCGGAGGCGGTCAGACCAGCGGTGCAGCCTCAGGGGTTTGTGGCCTGTCCCAGATGTGGACAGCAGCGCTGTCAGGGCCTGGTGATCTGTCCTGAGGGTGAAGGAGCGGCCATAGAGGTAGAGGTGCCACCTTTCACAAGCCCAGATACAGGCTAACGCCTCACGCTCACCCACGGAGTACCGCTGCTCGGTCAGGTTGAGGGCACGGGAGGCGAAGGCAATGGGCTTCTCCACACCGTTCTGGGTTTGAGACAGCACAGCCCCTATCGCTGTGGCTGATGCGTCACAGGTCACAAAGGTGGAGCTGGAGATGTCGAAGTGAGCCAACACTGGTGGTGAAGTCAGTTGAGTCTTGAGATCACGCACAGCGTCACTGCATGCCTTTGACCACACCCATGGCTCGTCCTTACGCAGCAGCTGGCGCAGGGGGGCTGTGGTCGCAGAGTACTGGGGAAGAAACCTCAGGTAGTAACTTGTCATACCCAGGAAGGAGGCGACCTGGGCGGCCGAGCTGGGCTCAGGGATGGCCTGAATGGCGTCCACGTTGGATTGTAGTGGAGTTACACCGCTCGCTGACAGCCGGAACCCCACGAACTCGATGGCTGGCACAGAGAGGACACATTTTTCAGCATTGAGAGTTAGCTTGTGCTTGGACAGGGCTGCGAAGACCATGTTGAGGCACTTATCGTGGATTTCACTGGTGGGCCCGTGTACCACTATATCGTCCAGATAAATGACCACGCCCAGTATGCCAGCCAGCACGGAGACCATGAGTTTCTGGAAGCAGCTAGGGGCGGAGCTGAGACCGAAAGGCATCCTGGTGTAGCGAAACACTCCTGCATGTGTCACAAAGGCTGTGAGGTTTCGGCTGCTGGGGTGGAGGGGCACCTGTAAGTACCCCTGTCTGAGGTCGAGCTTGGAGAACACCTCAGAGCCATAGAACTGAGCAGTGAGTTCTTCTGAGGTGGGCAGTGGATACTTATCAGGGACCACTGCCTTATTTACTGCACGTAGATCGACGCAGACACGCTGGCCCCCCGACTTCTTCTTAGCCACCACGAGGTTTGAGACCCAAGGTGACGCGTCCACCGGTTCAATGATGCCAGCTTCCAGCAGTTGTTGCAGCTCGGCGGAGACCCCATCACGGAGAGCCAACGGGATGCGGCGCAGTGGTTGGATGACAGATTTCACAGCAGGGTTGAGGAGAGGTTGATGGGCGAAGGCGGAGAGGCAGCCCAGCCCCATAAACAGCGATGGCCACTTCTGCTGCCAAGGTGTGGCAACAGTCAGGATTGCTGCCCCCCTTGTGTCTAAGAGGGAGAACCCCAGAGCGGAGGACAGGTCCAGGCCCATCAGGTTGGCCCCACGGCGTGCCACATGAAAAACTGCATTGGGCACCAGCTTGGTTCCATCGCGGACAGTCACTTGGAGAGAGCCAACCAGATCGATTTTGGAGTCACCATACCCACAGAGGACAGCTGAGGGTGCGGACAGTGGCAGTGAACCGAAAAATTGACTGTAGGTATCAACATTCAGGAGAGACACACCTGCACCGGTGTCCAACAGCAGGGGGATGCACACATCATTAATGTTGACTGTGCATGATTTGAATGACACTGGCCCAGAGCTCACCTTGTGAATGACGGCGGTTGAAGACTGGGAGGTGTTGCCCTCTGACCCAGCCGAGTAAGATCGACAGACGTTGGCAAAGTGATTTTGCTTACCGCAGCTACGGCATGTCTGGCCACGGGCAGGGCAGTTCTGAGCCCTTGAAACATGAGACCGAGATCCACAGTTACCACAGGACTGTTGAGGGCGGGGCCGAGAACGCCGTCGTTGCAGTTGCAGTTGGCTGGGTTGCGTCCCGAGGGGCAGCCGTGAATAGAGGGAGGAGTCGTTGGCAGCTTGACTGGAGGTGGCCACTTGCTGTGTATTTAGCATAGCAGCACACTCAGCTGCTCTCTCAACCTGTAGTGCGATGGTAATTGCTCTGGACAGCAGCAGATCGTCTTTTTCCAGCAGGAGAGTCTCACGCACCTTTGCGTTTTGGTGTGTTCGATTAGCTGGTCGCGAACCATCTCGTCCTGAAGCGCGCCAAACTTGCATGAGCTAGCTAACCCTCGGAAATTAGCTACGTACTGCTGCACAGACTCACCAGGCAGTTGGTGTCGCTGACGGAATATAAATCGCCGAAGGAGGGCGCTCTGTGGAGCAGCGAAATGGGTGCTCATAAGTCCCACAGCTTCGTCAAAGTTTGTGACGTTCCCCAGAGTCCCGAGCACACGATGACCCTCTGCTCCCAAGCAGTGTAGCAACAGAGCCGTCTTCCTAGCCTGGCTCACGTCGTCGAGCCCTGAGGCGATGATGTAATTTTCAAAACTATGTAGCCAGCGAGTCCATGGTACCGGAGGCTCGCCAGGTAACGCCAGGAAGGGGGCAGGTGGTGGGAGAGAGATAGCAGCCATCCTCGTCGCCAATATTGTATTTAGAAATCACGTCAGGACACAGCGCTGTCGCTCAACACAACCTCTACGTTGCATTCTTTATTTAGACTGACACAGCATCACAGGCAGACCCGATCAAACAACCCAGAGCCCGCAGGCATCACCAATCGATCCCAGCACAATAGAACAGCACCAAATCAAATGCAGCACTGTCGATGTGTGCAAACATAACATTAACTGTTGTGTTAACCGTTGTGTTAACTGTATGTGTTAGCCGTTGTGTTAACTGTATGTGTTAACCGTTGTGTTAACCGTTGTGTTAACTGTATGTGTTAACCGTTGTGTTAACCGTTGTGTTAACTGTATGTGTTAACAGTTGTGTTAACCGTCGTGTTAACTGTATGTGTTAACAGTTGTGTTAACCGTCGTGTTAACCGTTGTGTTAACTGTATGTGTTAACCGCTGTGTTAACCGTTGTGTTAACTGTATGCAGGGGTTAAAGTGGGATTTGGTAAGTGGGGGATCTCTGTATTAGAGGTGGGCAAAAGTGCGGGAGTGATAGGTAGCTAGCTAACGTTAGGCTAGCTAACCACTGGTCCAGTAGTCCCGACGTTAGCATTGTTAGCTAATAATAGCTACCGGTAGTTAACGTTTGCTAGCTAGTTAGTTATTTGAATGAAAATATTGCATGGCCAGAGCTAAGGTTGGACAAACATAACTAGGTAGCTACAGGTAACATTACCGGACGCTAGCTACCGATAGTTAGCTTGCCTAGCAGCATTCAAACAACTAGCCAGCAACGTCAGCAACTAGCTAGCAACGTTACCGGGTGGAAGATAGCTAGTTAGCTAGCTAGCTAACGTTACGTTCGCTAACGTTAGTCGCTTGAATGAAAACCACAGCAGAGCTAGACAAAACTATTGGAAATACTATTGGAAATACACTGAAGATACTCACTCTTTATGCCCCCCAGTCCAAGATAATAGTGCAGGTAGCAGGTTGACGCTCTCTCGAGTCTGGTCTGCCTGGTGCGGTGAACTGACCCTGACCCGTGAGTGTGAAGCCAGTCTCTTCTGACGTCATGTCTGGTGAAGCCACACAGCAGGCAGGTGCGGGTCACGTGAGGACGCGACGTCATTCAAACTTTTAGAAAAAGTAAAGTAGTATAAAAATAGAAGAACGACTTTATTTGCCATTTATTTTGTAATGCTTGTGAATTGGCTGCATCATGTTTTTTATTTTAAATTTTACTGTGACAAAAAGGTTGGAATTACTCCTGTCTACAGAGTGCCGGATCTCAGCTCCGGTTGACTCGGGGGAGGAGGAGGAGGGGAAGTGCCGGTGTCGGGATCCGGGGAGCTCCGGCCCACTTTAATCACTGGCTACAGGTGTTAACCGTCGTGTTAACCGTCGTGTTAACCGTCGTGTTAACCGTTTTGTTAACCGCCGTGTTAACCGTTGTGTTAACCGTTGTGTTAACTTTTGTGTTAACCGTTGTGTTAACCGTCGTGTTAACTGTATGTGTTAACCGTTGTGTTAACAGTCGTGTTAACCGTTGTCTTAACCGTCGTGTTAACTGTATGTGTTAACCGTTGTGTTAACCGTCGTGTTAACCGTTGTAATAACCGTTGTGTTAACCGTCGTGTTAACTGTATGTGTTAACCGTTGTGTTAACTGTTGTGTTAACCGTCGTGTTAACTGTATGTGTTAACCGTCGTGTTAACCGTCGTGTTAACCGTTTTGTTAACCGCCGTGTTAACCGTTGTGTTAACCGTTGTGTTAACTTTTGTGTTAACCGTTGTGTTAACCGTCGTGTTAACTGTATGTGTTAACCGTTGTGTTAACAGTCGTGTTAACCGTTGTCTTAACCGTCGTGTTAACTGTATGTGTTAACCGTTGTGTTAACCGTCGTGTTAACCGTTGTAATAACCGTTGTGTTAACCGTCGTGTTAACTGTATGTGTTAACCGTTGTGTTAACTGTTGTGTTAACTGTTGTGTTAACCCTTGTGTTAACCGTTCTGTTAACCGTTGTGTTAACTGTATGTGTTAACTGTTGTGTTAACCGCTGTGTTAACTGTATGTGTTAACCGTCGTGTTAACCGTTGTGTTAACCGTCGTGTTAACCGTCGTGTTAACCGTTGTGTTAACCGTCGTGTTAACCGTTGTGTTAACTGTTGTGTTAACCGTTGTGTTAACCGTCGTGTTAACTGTATGTGTTAACCGTTGTGTTAACCGTTGTAATAACCGTTGTGTCAACCGTTGTAATAACCGTTGTGTTAACCGTCGTGTTAACTGTATGTGTTAACCGTCGTGTTAACTGTATGTGTTAACCGTCGTGTTAACCGTCGTGTTAACTGTATGTGTTAACCGTTGTGTTAACCGTTGTAATAACCGTTGTGTTAACCGTTGTAATAACCGTTGTGTTAACCGTCGTGTTAACTGTATGTGTTAACCGTCGTGTTAACCGTTGTGTTAACTGTATGCAGGGGTTAAAGTGGGATTTGGTAAGTGGGGGATCTCTGTATTAGAGGTGGGCAAAAGTGCGGGAGTGATAGGTAGCTAGCTAACGTTAGGCTAGCTAACCACTGGTCCAGTAGTCCCGACGTTAGCATTGTTAGCTAATAATAGCTACCGGTAGTTAACGTTTGCTAGCTAGTTAGTTATTTGAATGAAAATATTGCATGGCCAGAGCTAAGGTTGGACAAACATAACTAGCTAGCTACCGGTAATGTTACCGGACGCTACCGATAGTTAGCTTGCCTAGCAGCATTCAAACAACTAGCCAGCAACGTCAGCAACTAGCTAGCAACGTTACCGGGTGGAAGATAGCTAGTTAGCTAGCTAGCTAACGTTACGTTCGCTAACGTTAGTTGCTTGAATGAAAACCACAGCAGAGCTAGACAAAACTATTGGAAATACACTGAAGATACTCACTCTTTATGCCCCCCAATCCAGGATAATAGTGCAGGTAGCAGGTTGACGCTCTCTCGAGTCTGGCCTGCCTGGTGCGGTGAACTGACCCTGACCCGTGAGTGTGAAGCCAGTCTCTTCTGACGTCATGTCTGGTGAAGCCACACAGCAGGCAGGTGCGGGTCACGTGAGGACGCGACGTCATTCAAACTTTTAGAAAAAGTAAAGTAGTATAAAAATAGAAGAACGACTTTATTGGCCATTTATTTTGTAATGCTTGTGAATTGGCTGCATCATGTTTTTTGTTTTAAATTTTACTGTGACAAAAAGGTTGGAATTACTCCTGTCTACAGAGTGCTGCCGGATCTCAGCTCCGGTTGACTCGGGGGAGGAGGAGGAGGGGAAGTGCCGGTGTCGGGATCCGGGGAGCTCCGGCCCACTTTAATCACTGGCTACAGGTGTTAACCGTTTTGTTAACCGTCGTGTTAACTGTATGTGTTAACCGTTGTAATAACCGTTGTAATAACCGTTGTGTTAACTGTATGTGAAGACCAACAGTTTCCACCAGTTGTCACATTCTGTCTGTCATTTTCACTGGATATTACTCAACCAGCCTAATGGTTTCGCATAATAACGCACAGAAAACACACACACACACACACACACACACACACACACACACACACACACACACACACACACACACATTTAAAACTGTGTGAAACAGTGGATATAGAACAAAACTGTGCCACGATTTTCTGTCTGACAGGTGTGTCGTTGTAACGACACGAGGCTTGTGTGTGTGTGTGTGTGTGTGTGTGCGTGTGTGTGTGTGTGTGTGTGTGTGTGAGTGGGGGTGTGTGTGAGTGTGTGTGTGTGTGTGTGTGTTTGTGAGTGGGGGTGTGTGTATGTTTTTGTGTGTGGGGGGGGGGATAAGCGAGTATGTAGAGGGCAGATGGGGCAGAAAAAAGAAGAATGAAATACACTGTAGAGGGCCGGAGGGACTTCCACACCTTGGTGTGGTGGGGACACACAGGGCAGAGCCGGGCCGGAGCAGCGGGGCCGGGCCGGAGCAGCGGAGCCGGGCCGGAGCAGCGGAGCCGGGCCGGAGCAGCAGAGCCGGGCCGGAGCAGCGGGGCCGGGCCGGAGAAGCAGGGCCGGGCCGGGCCGGAGCAGCGGAGCCGGGCCGGAGCAGCGGAGCCGGGCCGGAGAAGCAGGGCCGGGCCGGAGAAGCAGGGCCGGGCCGGAGCAGCGGAGCCGGGCCGGAGCAGCAGAGCTAGGCCGGAGCAGCGGAGCCGGGCCGGAGCAGCAGGGCCGGGCCGGAGAAGCAGGGCCGGGCCGGGCCGGAGCAGCGGAGCCGGGCCGGAGCGCTGAGTCCGTGTGCGTGTTTGTTGTGTTTGTGTGCGCAAGGAGGGGCGGTGTGCTTCTAAAGGGCGTGTGCGTTCTCGTGGGAATACAGAGGAAACGCATAGGAAGACATAGCTGGCAGCGCTGCGGCATTTCTAGATGGCCAGATAAAGTGAGTGGGAGACGGGGAAAAATAAGTGTCACTCTTTTCATGGCCGGGGCAGCGCGGAGGGGGGCGGGGCCCCGTATGTGCCGGGACAGGTATTCTATGGAACAGCCCGCGGAGGTGTGGCGTGGGCGCGCTCCGCCCGGGACCTGGCGCCGGGCCCAGCAGATGGGCAGAGCAGCGGAGCAGCGGAGCAGCGGAGCGGGGTTTGTTTCTGGCTGATCGACTCGATAAGGACGAGGCCCACACGCAACGAGCCGCTTTGAAGGTGCACCGAGCTGCTGAAAGGGCTTGTTCCAGTTCAGCGCTCACCGAAACGAACACCTTGTTTAGTGCGGAGTGCTGGGCGATACGATAGTCTTATCACGGTAAGTATCGCGATTTTACACGATATGTATCACGATACCTGGTATGCAGAAACACCATCTCCAACCCAGTTCACATGGAGCTGCTTGGTAATATAATACACATAATAAATATAAATATAAAAAATATATATAGTGTAATATCAAACCTAAACTGGTTTGAAATAGTACTCCTTCAAATACTTCAGCGCTCATTTTGTGAGAAATTTCAGGTCAAAGATTCTCGTTATCGTTGATTCAGGCAACAAAATATGACATCTGAATGTCATACAGATACGGTACTACCGAAAGATCCGTCCACCATCCATTATCCAACCCGCTTATCCTGCTCTCAGGGTCGCGGGGACGCTGGAGCCTATCACAGCAGTCACTGGGCGGCAGGCTATTGAAAGATGATGGTTACACTTTACTGTAGGGGGTCGGAAATTACCTAGTAATTTCCTAGGAATAAGGTGGTAATTATCACGTAGTTTCTTAGAAATAAGGTTGACGTTACCTTGTAATTTGGGTTAGGGTTAGGATTAGTTGTGAAATTACCTGTGTTGGTAAATAAGGGTGTACCGCTTTAAGAGCAAGATCTGGGGTCGGATTCTGATTGGTTGGTAGGGAGGGGGGAATGAGGAAGTTGTTGTTGTTGTGTGGCGCGAACGGTAGTGGGAGCTCCGCGCAAGTGAAAGGAAATATTATTAGTAAGAACTGTGATGTATTGGACCTATGTCAACGTTTTGTGCAGCTGTGAAGAAGGATTAAATGTGTTTCCAAAGAGAGAAGACGGCGTCCTCGCCATTTTCAGACGAAGTGAACTATTGAACTGTGTTGGGTTGTGCTCCGGAGTTTAGCTAGCTAGCGCCAGGCAGTGACGGACAGCGCCAGCGAACTTCGGCCCCGGACCCGAAATATATTCGGTTCCCCTGTAACTTCCGGCAAAGGTAGTCAGAAGACGGAGACAGGAAAAGTAACACCTGTAAAAACTACCACTTTATTACTAGGGAGTTGTTCCCAGCAGTTTTAAGACAGCTGTGGTTAAACCTCTACTTAAAAAAACGCAGCTCGATTCAGGGTCTCTTAATAACTATCGGCCCGTCTCTAATCTTCCATTCTTTTCTAAAGTACTAGAGAGAGATATGTATCAACAACTTTCAACCCATATAAAAGAAAACCATCTATATGGCTTTCAGGCCCTGTCACTCCACTGAAACTGCTCTGACCAGAGTGGTAAATGATCTTCTACTGGCGATCGACTCTGATTCCCCTTCTGTGTTTCTGCTACTGGGCCTCAGTGCAGCCTTTGACACCACTGATCACTGTATACTTTTAGATAGATTAAATTGTAATTTTGGTGTCTCTGGCGTAGCTCTCTCTTGGCTTAAGTCCTACTTATCTAGAAGAACACATTGTGTCTGCTATAATAATATTATATCAAAATTCTCTTACCTTAAATATGGTTTGCCTCAGGGCTCAGTACTTGGCCCTCTACCTTTCTCTATTTATATTTCACCTCTAGGCCAAATTATACGCAGTTACGGAATAAATTTCCATTGCTATGCTGATGATACTCAGTTGTATGTGCCTATAAGGGCTGATGATCATACTCAAATCACTAACTTAGAGGCCTGCTTGGCTACTGTGAAAAACTGGATGTCCCTTAACTTTCTGCTTTTAAATTCATATAAAACCGAGATGCTAGTCATTGGCCCTGCTAGACACAGACACCAATTTGATCAAGTAACGATAACAATCGACAACTCTGTGGTTTCACAAAGTGTGGCAGCCAAAAATCTTGGTGTTACGTTTGATCCCAGCCTTTCCTTTGATAAGCACATTAAATAAATCACCAGGACTGCCTTTTTTCACTTATGTAACGTAGCTAAAATTTGGTCTTTTCTCTCCATGGCTGACGCAGAGATTCTAATACATGCATCTGTTTCATCCAGACTTGATTACTGTAATGTTCTGTTCTCAGGTCTGCCACATTCTAGTACTAAAAGTCTTCAGATGGTTCAGAATGCTGCTGCTAGAATCCTAACTACAACTAGGAAATTTGACCATATTACACCAATTCTTGCCTCCCTTCATTGGCTTCCTATCCATGTTAGATCAGAATACAAGGTGCTTCTGCTGACTTATAAAATCCTAAATGGGCTTGGCCCATCCTACCTGTCTGATCTCCTTAAACCTTACATGCCATCTCGAGCACTTCATTCTCAAAATACAGGGCTCCTGTGTGCACCCAAAGTTAAAAAGAAGTCAGCTGGTGGCAGCAGGGCCTTTTCCTATCGAGCTCCAGTGTTGTGGAATAACCTGCCTGCTGCCATCACACCATCAGAGTCTGTTGAGTCCTTTAAATCCAAACTTAAAACTCATCTTTTTGCCTTAGTTTACAATTAGTTGTCTTTAAGTTGAGTGCTTCACAACCTGTATTGGATGGTGGGTCGGTTTCTGTCTCAATTAATTTACCAACCGATCTTCTGCCGATGAGATTATAGAGTATAGATTATAGATTAGAGTATAGATTATAGCATATAGATTATGACTAGTTGATGACTTAATTGATTATGACTAATGACTATTGCAAACTGTTCTCTTCTCTCACATGTCTTTTCTCCCTCTCTGAATGATGTCTTCTCCTTTCTATTTTTCTGTGTTTGAATGGTGTCATGTGCGCACGTGCAGTCGGTTCTCCTCCCAGGTCTCCGTGGTGATGCTGGTCGCCATTTGGACGCTGACTGCCCTTCCTCTCCTCACATTTTATTTTTATAAATTCCATATAATTTTTTTACGGCCCTGTGATGGTCTGGCGGCCTGTCCAGGGTGTCTCCCCGCCTGCCGCGCAGTGACTGCTGGGATAGGCTGCAGCATCCCGTGACCCTGAGAGCAGGATAAGCGGTTAAGACAATAGATGGATGGATATGATGACGCTGGTCGCGTGGCTCGGATCACTGCTTGGCATCCTCCTCATCATGTTCTTCATAAACATTATAATTGTGTTATCCTCTTTCAATGTTGTATTGTGTAAGTTGTGTAAACACAACATCTATTGCACGTTGTGCCTCATGGGAGAGAGATCCTCCTCTGGTGCTGTCCCTGAGCTTTCTTCCTGTTGTTTCTCCCTGTTAAAGGGTTTTTAGGGAGTTGTTTCTTATCCGATGAGAGGGTCTAAGGACAGGACGCTGTGTTGCTGTGTAAGCCCACTGAGGCCAACTTGTAATTTGTGATACTGGGCTATACAAATAAAATTTGATTTTTTTTAAGCACATGGTAATTTCCGACCCCCTAAAATGAAGTGTCACCAAGAGGATCTACGATAATATTGAGTTATTGCCTTGCCCTCCTTCCACCTAACAATGCCGATGGGTGTACTCTCTGACCAAAACCTGAATTTCGACCTACACACGAACAAGCTTGTGCAAACCTGCTTTTTCCAACTCCAGAACATCGCAAAACTCAACCAAAATTACTAATGAATTACTAATCCATACCCAACCTCCTCACGCCTTCACCACTGCAGTGCTCCTCTCTCCTGCCTCAGCCAGGCTGCCGACCAATCCCAGATCCCACATCACGCCAGTCCTCACCTCCCTTCACTGGCTCTCCGTGAACTACAGAATAGACTTCAAGATACTGCTTATCACATAGATGGTGGACCTCATCTTAACAGAAATCTGTGTCTGCAGCGCAGGCGGAGGAGGAGGAGGAGGAGGAGGAGACCTCCCAACACGACACAAGGCAGCTGATCCGGGCTGAGGAGCGCCCCAATCTCTGCTGCAGCACTATCTGATGTTGGGGTTGCTGGCCACCTCCCCTGACTTTCTTGGTAAATGAAGACATTTTCTTTTAGTGTTTGATTTGAAATGTGTCGCTGGTGACATTGAGGGTACACTTCACTCCCACCTCACCCACCTTCCGCAGCGTCTTCCTACCAACGTGCGGAAGGAAGCACGCCAGGAGCAGCGCTGTGAAATGCCTCGTTTCTTGGGCTGAATCGTTTCTGCGGATTCTTAACCAGCGGGGAGCCTTCAGGTGAGCCGAGCTGGCCCTACAGCGCGGCGCCGCCCGGACGCTGCACACAGCGAAAGGTGCTGGTGCTGATGAAGAGTCACCAGCACCAGGGGTAACGTGAGAAACAGGTGTGTGAAGGACTGCTAGCATCTTACTGTCACAGAAGGAAAGAGGTTCAGAGAAACAGAGAGAAGAAGAGGAGGACTGATCGACTCAGAAACCAGGAGGAGAAGAAGAGGGCTGTGAGGGTCACGCGGTCAGCACCATTAACATGGCACGTCCATCAGAAGCAACGTGTCGCATTACACTGGAGGACAAATGGCAGAAGAGCGTGTCCATAAACGTTGAGCGAATGGGACACACCTGAAGTCTGGCCGAGCCGAGCGCGTTCACAGGTTAACACCACCGTGTCTGGAGAAGACGCTCTTAAAAAGCAACTCTGTGAAGGTTTGTCTCCATCTAGATGGTTCCAGTGTGCATCACATGTCAGTGAGCGTGAGGAGACCTCCACCTCCACCTCCACACACTTCATCCAGTCCATCAGTCTTAATCCACTCTTACGTCCTCCAACACTGAAAGTGTAAAGCAACACACACCGTCCCTTTTCAGCCCTTTTAACAGAAGCGAGCAGAAACATTTCAGACAGGAACACGTCACACACACGTCACACACACGTCACACACACTTCACACACACGTCACACACACGTCACAGTGAATTAAAATAACCAATCCCAAGATTCTCGGATGACATGGTCTCATTATCACATTTTTTCGTTCAGTTCTCATACTGGTCCCGTTATAACAATCATACTGGGAGGCACATCACCCAGCAGTATGAGAACACCTTTCTGACAGTTCACGTGACATCATCAGTACAGCATGTGTGATAACATGATCCACGTGACATCATCAGTACAGCATGTGTGATAACATGATCCACGTGACATCACCAGTACAGCATGTGTGATAACATGATCCACGTGACATCAGTACAGCATGTGTGATAACATGATCCACGTGACATCATCGGTACAGCATGTGTGATAACATGATCCACGTGACATCATCAGTACAGCATGTGTGATAACATGATCCACGTGACATCGCCAGTAAGTACAGCATGTGATAACATAATCCACGTGACATCATCAGTACAGCATGTGATAACATAATCCACGTGTCATCACCAGTACGGCATGTGATAACATAATCCACATGTGACATCATCAGTACAGCATGTGTGATAACATAATCCACATGTGACATCATCAGTACAGCATGTGATAACATAATCCACGTGACATCACCAGTACAGCATGTGATGACATAATCCACATGTGACATCATCAGTACAGCATGTGATAACATAATCCACGTGACATCACCAGTACAGCATGTGATGACATAATCCACATGTGACATCATCAGTACAGCATGTGATAACATAATCCACAAAGAAAGACAGACAGGATAAAGGATGATACAAAGAACACCACCTACCATGTTGTTTACAGTTCATTCATATGACGTTTAATTACAAAGATTTATTTATTTTCTCCCTAATTGTATCCGGCCAATTACCCCACTCTTCCGGGCCGTCCCAGTTGCTGCTCCACCCCCTCTGCTGATCCGGGGAGGGCTGCAGACTACCACATGCCTCCTCCCATACATGTGGAGTCACCAGCCGCTTCTCTTCACCTGACAGTGAGGAGTTTCACCAGGGAGACGTAGCGCGGGGGAGGATCACGCTATCCCCCCAGTCCCCCCTCCGAGTAGGTGCCCCGACCGACCAGAGGAGGCGCTAGTGCAGCGACCAGGACACGTACCCACATCCGGCTTCCAACCAGCCAACTGTGTCTATAGGGACGCCCGACCAAGCCGGAGGTAACACGGGGATTCGAACCGGCGAGCCCCATGTTGGTAGGTAACGGAATAGACCGCTATGACACCCGGACACCCTGACTCTAAAGATTTCATAAACACATTTCCACCGACACTTCACTACTCTTTTGGTTGTGACAGTCCATTCTTTATACAACTTCAAGATGAAGAAACCCTTTAAATAGCAAGTCGTGCACTACACAGGCATAACCCAGTAATACGTGCACATGTAGTAAAACACAGGTACTAAAGTATAATGAGTGGTAATTACCGAGTAATATATAAGGACAAGTGTGGCTTTTCTAGGTCTCTAGTTTGTTTCCTGGTCATTATAAAGTGTTGCATGTCATCTGCATCATGACGGGTCCTGTACAGTGTGTGATGGAGGCTATGTTAACATCACATTATAATGACAAGCAAACAAACAAGAGATCCAGAAAAGCCCAAGTTTTACTTGGATATTACTCAGTAATTACCACTCAGCATACTCCAATCACATGCTATACTCATATATTCCTCGCTTATTTCCGTGTAATGCACGACTTATTAAAATGGGGTGTAGCTAACTGAGCAGGTCTGGGAGTAAGTCCGAACTGGAAGGAAGTGCTTCTTCAGCATGGTCCTCATTCAGACATTAGCCACTTGCTAGTGAGTTAGCATACAGGCTCACAGTTTCCCACTTGTGCCGGTTCACATGCAGAGTGTTCAACACAGACTTGCCTACATGGCTTTATGGCTTTATTACAGAAAGTACACCCCCGCCTGCTCCCCAGGCTGTATTCCAGAAGGGTTTTGGTCTCGCCATTTCACAAAGTTTCCAGTATATTCATACTCTAACAAGATGTGAAATACACAGAGTCGTCATCATCATATAGACAGATCCCCGTGCAACCATCAACAACAGAACCATGACAATGTTGACTCCATGGGAAGTAATGAACGCATGACCTGAGAGTTCATGTCCACTAAGAGTCTTACCACCCCACTAAGAACGAGAAACTTTGCATTCCTGACGGCGGAACCAGTATTGCTTCCTTTTGTTCCTCATAACAGGTGCAGCGGTCTAAGTCATGTGATCGACACAACTTAGTAATAACGGTTCTCTGTATGCATCTGCAGCTCGAGCTACTTCCAGAAATACACCCCGCATGCTGCGGGGGTCAAACAAAGTTGAGCCCATTTTTAAAACATGAATACATTTGCTAGAACAGAGGAAGTTGCAGTATTTGATGGAATCTGGGTAAAATGGAAGGACAGAAGAACAAGGCTGCACGGCATCTCTTCAAACCACAACGGGCATGCGACTCTAAAGCGTTCTCTTCCCTGAGCTAAAGCACCGCTTCAAAACTCAATTCAACGTGACCCACAGGGGCTGTGTATTAAGAGCAGAACTTTTTTCTTTTTTTGTATTTTTTATACCTTTATTGGATCGTGATAGTGGGAGCAGACAGGAGATGGGGAGGGTGACACAGGGGTTACACATGCAACAGAGGTCGTCGACTGGATTCGAACCGGCGATGGCTGTACGAATGTATCAGGTTGTTCTGCGTAAATGTGAAAAAAGCCCCGTACACAGACCACCTGGTGTCTGAGAAGCTCTGCCTTCTCTCAGGCCTGGATTTAGGAAGACCTCAATGGCTGGTGGCTACTGCCCAACAATGAACTTGGAAGGACAAACAACGCAAAGTGAGATTTTCCCAACGATTCACTTGTAGCCACTATCCCCCTGCCCTGTGCTGCGTTCCCTACTCCTTCTTCTTCTTCTTGTCCTTCTTTTCAGAGGGGCAGTTCCAGTAGTAGAGGACCTGGAGAGTGATGATGCCGTTACAACAGGAAGATATGACATACGTCAGGGCCATCAACGTGTCTCCAGTTTCCTGTGTAAGATGGGATTGATATGCTATTAAGCTACAGCATTGGGCGATGCATAAAACAACACACCTGTGAAAAAGCACATGCACACGTTAACACAAAACTATTGTATGTCTCCCACGGTAAAGGTGTCAGGGCGGGCTTGCACCAGTCATTCATAAATGTGTGACTAGGTTTGTGTGTTAAGTCCTTTCCAAGTTCTTAGTATTAACTAGTAAGTTGTAACCTAGTGATTTGCTAACTTGGATTGCACAGTTCCAGTGCAGGTTCTGTGGTAGCTAGTAAAGCCTTAGGGATGCACAACTCTGTCACGAGGCAAACATCACATCAGCCAGCCAATCAAAAACCCTTTACACATGTAAGTAGAGAACAACACAACTGCCTCACGAGCCGATGTTTGACAACGAGGTCCACATTATCGTAAAAATCAAGTGGATGCAGCTTGTAAAATGTGCTTCCAATGAATATTTTCAAATAACAGCTGCACATGGTCCAAGAGCAGGCCATTGTTGTTTGTTGTGGTTTAAGTTTGGTCCTTTAGGGTTCTTGCTGTTGTTTCACTAAAACACTACAGTTCTCATTTGCTTACTCTATGGCCTAAACTGGACAGTCACTGTGAAAGGATAGTGCAGAGTGTACACACACACACCCTCCCTGCAGAGTGTACACACACACACACACACACACACACCCTCCCTCCCTCCCTCATACCTGCACTGAGGTGAAGATGCGAGCGAGGGATCCAGCGAACAACAGGAAAACAGAGATGGCAGACAGCTGGCCTGTGTGTCCGTTCCGGAAGTTAGTAGCTGCCTGGATCAACTGAGACAAGGGAAAGTGGGTATTTGTGTCTTTCACTCGTCCTGTGAAGTTAAATGCCTCGAGAATATCACTAGTCATGTCAGATTTCAGGATAATGTGACATCCGCTGGGCCACTAACACCAAACACAGTTCACAGTCACTCATGGTATGTTTGTCTTTTGTTTTCTCATCTCTCATTTTACTTGCTCTTATGTACATGGCCTCATTTAGCGGATGATTTTATCCCAAGCAACGCACAAGTTCTCTGCAACTGCAACATCATCATCATCATACCAGCATAGACCATCACATAGCATATGTTAAATGCTATATACAACGATGCTGGCTTAATGTTTGGACAGTAAAGGGCAGACATGTAATATGAAAAGTACGGAGTCAAAACATTAGCATGTTTGTGACATTCTTTGATAGGCATTTTTGTAAGTCACACTGCGTGGGTGTAAACGGTAGTCATAGCTGACATCTTGTTGTGTATGTTGGCAGGCAAACACCTGAAGGAAACAGAGACAGACACATTTAACCAACCCTGCCAATGATGATGGCCGGCATATTGGAGGCTTGCATGGTGGTGACCACTGACATGGGAGTGATCGGAGACAGGACGCCGCCAAGCAGTACAAAATACACCATCAGCAACAGAAGACCTGCAACAGGGGCGAAGAAAGTTCAAATGTCATCGAAGATGTTGTTGAAATTGAAGCCAAGGATTGAAAGCTTTCTAAAATACCTGATATTCTCTACTGAAAAGCTAAGTACTGTTAACCACAGGTTTTGTTTTGTTTTTCTCCTTTTTTCCACTAAATCTATCATGATCCACTCTCTTTATGATCCATGAGCCACTCTCTTTACCAGTCCTTTATTTGCAAGTTGTACCATGGTTTTAAGGGGGGGGGGGGGAGCAAGCAAGTCTTCAGATTCAGGATTCAGGACTGCACTAAAATTCTATTGGCAAAAACATGCAATTTCGATAATAGACAGCAAATTTTCGGTTATCTTACAAATAAAAGACCAGTAATTAGAAAAAAAATATATACATATGACCAGTAATTATGGAAAAAAAACAAAAACAGCCACTGAGGATGCACAAGCCAGTGCATTCTTAGTGCCGGTCCCAAGCCCAGATAAATGCGGAGGGTTGTGCCAGGAAGGGCATCCTGTGCAAAACCTTTGCCAAATCAAGAGTGTAGAGGTGAGAGTCAGAACGTTGAATGTTGGCACTATGACTGGTAAAGGGAGACAGCTGGCTGATATGATGGAGGGAAGGTAGGGAGGTATACCGTGTCTGCAAAACACCTGGTGGAAGGGGAGTAAGGCCAGCAGCATTGGGGGTGAGTATCAGTGCATATGCCCCACAAGTTGGGTGTGAGATGGAAGAGAAAGAAGAATTCTGGAGTGAGTTGGATGAAGTGATGGAGAATGTACCCAAGGAGGAGAGAGTGGTGATTGGAGTGGACTGTTGGTGAAGGGAACAGAGGTCATGAGGAGGTGATGGGTAGGTATGGCGTCAAGGAGAGAAATGTGTAAGGACAGATGGTGGTGAATTTTGTGAAAAGGATGGAAATGGCTGTGGTGAATACATATTTCAAGAAGAGGGAGGAACACAGGGTGACGTACAAGAGTGGAGGAAAATGCACACATCAGCAGTAATGTGGATGTTGTACTGGACTGTTGTGGTGAAGAGGGAGCTGAGCCGGAAGGCAAAGCTCTCAATTTACCAGTCAGTCTTCGTTCCAATCCTCATCTATGGTCATGAGCTTTGGGTAGTGACCGATTGGGTGAGATCGCAGATACAAGTGGCTGAAATGAGTTTCCTCCGTAGGGTGTCTGGGCTCAGCCTTAGAGATAGGGGGAGGAGCTTGGACATCAGGAGGGAGCTCGGAGTAGAGCCGCTGCTCCTTCACATCGAAAGGAGCCAGTTGAGATGGTTCGGGCATCTGATCAGGATGCCTCCTGGGTGCCTTCCTTTGGAGGTTTATCAGGCACGGCCAACTGGGAGGAGACCCCGGGCTAGACCCAGAACTCACTGGAGGGACTACACGTCCAATCTGGCCTGGGAACGCCTGGGGGTCCCCCAGGAGGAGCTGGAGGGCATTGCTGGGGAGAGGGACATCTGGAGTGCCCTACTTAGCTTGCTGCCACAACGACCCGACCCCGGAGAAGCAGCTGATGATGAATGAAAGTGCACACAGGTGGACTATATCTTATGTAGAAGGAGCGACCTGAAAGGGATTGGAGACTGCAAGGTGATGACAGGGGAGAACACACCTAGGCATTATCGGATTGTGGTCTGCAGGGTCCGAAATGAACTTTTTGGCTTACCGGCCAAGGGGACTACACTGGTAGATGAAAAAAATCTACCGGCCAAGCATATTTTTTACTGGCCAAAATAATTAGTAGCTTTTGTGTGCCATGCATACGTTTCAGTACATATCAATGAGAGAATAAGGTATCGTGTTGAATAAAAGCTTTTAAAAATGTGACAAGAGCAGATCTGAAGCAAAAATATTTTTATGTAAAATTAGTCAATGGTTAAAAGATAAAATGTTACAAGTATGATTTCATGTTTTATTTGCAGTATTATTATAATTACTCGAGGGCTCCACATGCCCGTCCCTAGTCCCAGACTTCTTCTCACTCTACAGTAGCCACTCTCTTTGCACCGTCCATGAAGTCTGGCCTCCTGGTCCGGACAGAGTCTTGGTGCCACAGATCAACAGCACTGGTTGGGTCATACTCCCTGATCTCGGGAGATGACAGCTGCTCCATCAGTAGATCCCAGAGTGTGTCTGAGTTGAGGTTGGACCGCCAATCAGTTTTAACCTGTTTCATGGTGTTGAAGCTAGCACACAGCTAACGTTAGTGCAAACTCGGTGTCACATACTAGTGCTAGCTGGCTAATGTTAGCTACAGCCAGCACTTTGTTTACGCTGTATAAGGATATTTTTTTTATAAATTTCTTTCTGATTTCTCCCAATTTAGTAGCCAACTGCCCCTATTCTAATTCAAACACCACCCTCGTACTGCATGCGTTCGAAAACTGCGTCTCTCCGGCCGGCAGTCTTGAAGGAGATGCCTCGCCACTTTCGTGACAAGGCGAATCCAGGCCGAACCACTGCTTTTTCCCCACACAGCCAGAGATGCATTTATGTGACGAACACAAGCCGACTTTGCTCCCCTCCCGAAGACGGCGTTGCCAATTATTACTGCTTCATCGAATCTGGCCATAGTCGGACCTGACGAGACTGGGGCACGAACCCCGGTCCCCAGTGGGCAACTGCATCGACACAAAGCCGATGCTTATACCGCTACACCACCGCGGACCCTGTATAAGGATATTTTGAGATGACAACTAAATTCATTTACTCGTACATCCATTCGAAGTCGGAGAGTGGTCTTGCCTTCTTGCCAGTGACCTGCACAGTCCTAAACATGTTCTGCATTCTCATGCTGGTCTGCTCGGACATGGCTATTAGCGCCTTTATGGAGGATGTTGCGAGGACAGGCTCCAACTGAGCCCGAGAGACTCAGTTGTGACATCTGGAGGTCTCATGTTCCCTAATGTTTTCTACCTTCATTATGTTGTTACCGATGACAAATTAATTGCTATGGTTTTTGGCATCCTGGCGACAGACGGAGCAACTCATTATCACGGCCTGTGCATTATACTCCAGCCAGCCTCTCGCAGCTCCTTTATCGTCATACCTCCACTTTCCACTAAACTTTATTTTTTTCGGTTTGGTGGTGATGGTGGCTTCTTTCTCCTCTTTGGGGCATGGTTGTCTTTTTGATGGTGTTTTTGTGTCTTCTAAATATGGTGTTGCTCGCCAACATTAGTTAAAAGAATAGAGTAGGCTAGTACTGAGTTTGACGGTGCTGCTGTCGTTGTTCCTCTCGAGTGTGTGTGTCATGTTACCCGTCAGTAGCGTCTAGCAACATTCTAATGCACTTTGGTTGGTTAGTTTTTGTTATTGTTGTTGCTATGTTATTGTTCTAATGTGCTTTGGTTAGTTAATTTCTGTTATTGTTATTGCTATGTTATTGCTGTTGCTAAGGAGAGAGCGAGGGAGAGAGAGCGAGAGAGATGGGGGGATTAAGTGGTGGGATTTCACTTTTTTTGTTACTTGCCATGTGGCGGATAGGCTTCTGAGATTTACTCACCAATCAGAAAATCTACTCGCATTTGGCGGGTGGCGAGTGTTAATTTCGGACCCTGGTGGTCTGTAGGATGACTTAGGAGATCAAGAAGAGGAAGAGAGTGAAGGCAGAGCAGAAGATCAAATGGTGGAAGCTGAAGAAGGAAGACTGTTGTGTGGAGTTCAGGCAGGAGGTAAGACAGGCACTGGGTGGTAGTGAAGAGTTGCCAGATGGCTGGACAACCACTGCAGAAATAGTGAGGGAGACAGCTAGGAAGGTACTTGGTGTGTTATCAGGACAGAGGAAGGAAGACAAGGAGACTTGGTGGTGGAATGAGGAAGTACAGCAAATTATACAGAGGAAAAGGTTGGCAAAGAAGAAGTGGGATAGTCAGAGAGATGAAGAAAGTAGACAGGAGTACAAGGAGGTGCAGCGTAAAGCAAAGAGAGAGGTGGCAAAGGAAAAGGAAAAGGTGTATGGTGAGTTGTATGAGAGGTTAGACACTACGGAATGGCGACTGCAAGCCAGTACTTTTCCTAACATCAGCGGCTGCCTAATGTTCTTGTGGCTGAATGGGAGTGAATCCCATCAGCCATGTTCCAAAATCAAGTGGAAAGCCTTCCCAGAAGAGTGGAGGCTGTGATCGCAGCAAAAGGGGGGACCTTGATGCGCCTGGTTTTGGAACAAGATGTTCAACAATCACATACGGGTCTGATATTTGGGTGTCCACATACTTTTAGCCATGTAGTGTATCGCTGGCTGAATTGGTATGTGAATAAAATATGACAACTTTCACCAAATATTGTAGGAGATTACATTTTTTGATTAGGGAGTGGAAAGGAATTCATCACTGTACTGTACATGCCCATGGTGATAAGCACAGCGCCACTGCAAACACCATCTTGTAATGCTCAGTGTGAATGTAAGCCTACCTTGGGTGGTTTTTCCTCCGTAGTGCTGAATGAGGAACCCAATGGCTACTGTCTGCAACATGAGGAACAGAGCCTCTCCCCAAGCACTGCGGTAAAGATACACACGAAGGTTTGTCAGAAAAATGACACCAGAAGTAATTTGGCTATTATCTGTCAGAACATTCACCACAGTGAATGCACATGCATGAGGCTTTGTTTTAAAACATATACACTAGATTAAAATAACTAACCCAGCCACAGAGGATGCATAAGCCAGTGCATTCTTAGTGCTGAAAACCCAAGCCCAGATAAATGGAGAGGGTTGAACCAGGAAGGACATTTGGTGTAAAATCTTTGCCAAATCAAGTATGCAGATCATAAATCAGATTTCCATACTGGATCGGTCGAGACCCGGGTTACCAACGACTGCCACCGGTACTGTTGGCCAGCAGGGTGCCGGTGGAAACTATGACTGTTGGGAGAAGGAGAGGGGGAAGGTATGTGCAGAGGCAGCGGGAGAGGAGGAGGGGGAGGAATGCGGAGGTGAGAGTTGGAACTTTGAATGTTGGCACTAAATATAATGTAATGTAAACTAATGGTAAAGGGAGAGAGCTGGCTGATATGATGGACAGAACGAGGGTAGATATACTATGTGTGTAAGAGACCAGGTGGAAGGGGAAAAAGGCCAGGAGTATTAGAGGTGGGTTCAAACTCTTCTACCGTGGTGCGAACGGGAGGAGAAATGGGGTAGGGGTAATTCTGAAGGAAGAGTATGTCAAGAGTGTGCTGGAGGTGAAGCGAGTGTCAGACAGAGGGATGAGTATGAAGCTGGAAATCGAAGGTGTGATGATGAATGTTATCAGCGCATATGCCCCGCAAGTTGGGAGTGAGATGGACGAGAAAGAAGAATTTTGGAGTGAGTTGGACGACGTGGTGGAGAGGGTACCCAAGGAGGAGAGAGTGGTGATTGGAGCAGACTTCAATGGACATGTTGGTGAAGGGAACAGAGGTGATGAGGAGGTGATGGGAAGGTACGGAGTCAAGGAGAGAAATGCGGAAGGTCACATGGTGGGGGATTTTGTGAAAAGGATGGACATGGCTGTGGGGAACACATATTTCAAGAAGAGGGAGGAACACAGGATGACATATAACAGTGGAGCACACAGGTGGACTATATCTTATGTAGGAGGCGCCATCTGAAAGGGATTTGAGACTGCAAGGTGGTGACAGGGGAGAATGTAGCTAGGCAGCATCAGATGGTGGTCTGTAGGATGAGTTTGGAGACCAAGAAGAGGAAGAGAGTGAAGGCAGAGCCGAAGATCAAATGGTGGAAGTTGAAGAAGGAAGACTGTTGTGTGGAGTTCAGGCAGGAGTTAAGACAGGCACTGGGTGGTAGTGAAGAGTTGCCAGATGGCTGGGCAACCACTGCAGAAATAGTGAGGGAGACAGCTAGGAAGGTACTTGGTGTGTTATCAGGACAGAGGAAGGAAGACAAGGAGACTTGGTGGTGGAATGAGGAAGTACAGCAAATTATACAGAGGAAGAGGTTGGCAAAGAAGAAGTGGGATAGTCAGAGAGATGAAGAAAGTAGACATGAGTACAAGGAGACGCAGCGTCAAGTGAAGAGAGAGGTGGTAAAGGCAAAGGAAAAGGCGTATGGTGAGTTGTATGAGAGGTTAGACACTAAGGAAGGAGAAAAGGACTTGTACCGATGGGCTAGACAGAGGGACTGAGCTGGGAAGGATATGCAGCAAGTTAGGGCGATCAAGGATAGAGATGGAAATTTGCTGACAAGTGAGGAGAGTGTGCTGAGAAGGTGGAAGGAGTACTTTGAGGGGCTGATGAATGAAGAAAATGAGAGAGAGAGAAGGTTGGATGATGTGGGGATAGTGAATCAGGAAGTGCAGTGGATTAGCAAGGAGGGAGTGAGGGCAGCTATGAAGAGGATGAAGAGTGGAAAGGCAGTTGGTCCTGATGACATACCTGTGGAGGCATGGAGATGTTTAGGAGAGATGGCAGTGGGGTTTTTAACTAGATTGTTTAACACAAACTTGGAAAGTGAGAGGAAGCCTGAGGAGTGGAGAAGAAGCATACTGGTACCGATTTTCAAGAACAAGGGCGATGTGCAGAACTGCAGCAACTACAGAAATATAAAGTTGATCAGCCACAGCATGAAGATTTGGGAAAGAGTAATAGAAGCTAGGTTAAGAGGAGAGGTGACGATCAGCGAGCAGCAGTATGGGTTCATGCCATGAAAGAGCACCACAGATGTGATGTTTGCTTTGAGAATGTTGATGGAGAAGTATAGAGAAGGCCAGAAAGAGTTACATTGTGTCTTTGTAGATTTAGAGAAAGCATATGACAGGGTGCCGAGAGAGGAGGTGTGATGTTGTATGAGGAAGTCGGGAGTGGCAGAGAAGTATGTAGGAGTGGTTCAGGATATGTATGAGGGAAGTGTGACAGTGGTGAGGTGTGTGGTTGGAATGGCAGATGGGTTCAAGGTGGAGGTGGGATTACATCAAGGATCGGCTCTTAGCCCTTTCTTGTTTGCAATGGTGATGGACAGGTTGACAGACAAGATCAGGCAGGAGTCGCCATGGACGACAATGTTCGTGGACGACATTGTGATCTGTAGTAAGAGTAGGGTGCAGGTTGAGGAGAGCCTGGAGAGGTGGAGGTATGCACTGGAGAGAAGAGGAATGAAAGTCAGTAGGAGCAAGACAGAATACCTATGTGTGAATGAGAGAGAGGACAGTGGAATGGTCAGGATGCAAGGAGTAGAGGTAAAGAAGGCATATGAGTTTAAATACTTGGGGTCAACTGTCCAAAGTAACGGGGAGTGCAGGAGAGAGGTGAAGAAGAGAGTGCAGGCAGGGTGGAGTGGGTGGAGAAGAGTGTCAGGAGTGATGTGTGACAGAAGGGTACCAGCAAGAGCTAAAGGGAAGGTTTACAAGAAGGTAGTGAGACCAGCTATGTTGTATGGTTTGGAGACAGTGGCACTGATGAAAAGACAGGAGGTGGAGCTGGAGGTGGCAGAGATGAAGATGATAAGATTTTCACTGGGAGTGATGAAGGAGGACAGGATTAGGAACGAGTATATTAGAGGGACCGCTCAGGTTGGACGGTTTGGAGACAAAGCAAGAGAGACAAGATTGAGATGGTTTGGACATGTGTGGAGGAGAGATGCTGGGTATACTGGGAGAAGGATGCTGAATATGGAGCTGCCAGGGAAGAGGAGAAGAGGAAGGCCAAAGAGGAGGTTTATGGATGTGGTGAGGGAGGACATGCAGGTGGCTGGTGTGACAGAGGAAGATGCAGAGGACAGGAAGAGATGGAAACGGATGATCTGCTGCAGTGACCCCTAACGGGAGCAGCCGAAACTGGTAGTGGTCAACACTAGATTAAAATAACTGTAAGAAAATGTTTAAACCAGCAGTGGGGTTTCCATCAAGCCAGTTTATGCAGAATTGTGAATTTGAAAAGGCTGAATGGAAATGGTAAAAAAAACAAAAACAAAACACAAAACCACAAAAAAGTTTTAATGCTCACTTGAAGTGGCTTTTGCTTGTTAATGAATAGTTTATACGCTAAATGACCGATGGAAACGCTGTTGCCGAATAACAAATAAAATGTGAATAGAATTGAATCACATGTTCAGCTGGTTCCTAAAGGGAAAATTCACTGATTTTCAACTGCATTTCTGTCTATGCGACAGGGACAGCACATGAAAAACACCTGCAGTGTTCCCAATTCTTTCTGCTTCTCTGGGGCAGCAGTGAAACCCAGTTTTTCTGTGGCCTTGAAGTGACGTATCGTGACGTCATTTGGTGGCTGGAAACATTCCAGCCTGGCAGGGTTTCTAATAGTCTAATCTGGTCTAAACACGCTGTCCAAAAAACACATGCTCATTCTCTCGGCGAACTTACGGTTCCTTTGGTGGAAATGCCGTCCCACAACACTAGCAGAGGGTTTTATGGATGATGACACAGAGGTATACGTACAATGCATTCTGGGACACATGGGCACTGTGGGAAAGTCTCTGTGAGCAGGGGAAAACCGATTTCTCTGTCAATATAGTAGGACTTTATTACTTCAATCGACTACACTACTTGTCAGTACTGACTGCACACACACAAAACGATCAGTGACATGTCCCATTAATATCAACTGATCCATCTTTGTTGTGGGTGTTAGAAAGGCTGCAAATGGCTGTGTGTGTAGAGCGCCGTTGGTACCGCCTCCCGTTGCGGGGCAGAACATTCCTCATTCTCCAGGGGAGCGTCGGACCTGTTTACATGACAGACCGAAAACCAGCATGAGGTTATAGTGTGAGATTACCGCCGTATAGGTTTTTTTTTTTTTAAATAAATTTATTTCTAGTTTTTCCCCTTATCCCACCCGTTTAACCCGATGGCATATGGCCGGAACTCTTGTGGAATAACTCCCCTGGCTCACGTTTCCACAGGAAGGAGATAGTCGTAACACCAGCTTCCTTCAAACTCGTGTCGCCTGCTCTCGCTATTTTACACGCTGAAGCCTCCTCGCATGGATTGCATTACTTTCAGGCCGCAAAGGAGGCGTAGGGAGAATGCTTTCAGTTGCTTGGCTGCAGGTGCCCGGGTGGGCCAGAGGGGTCGCTGGAGAACGACGAGTCCCCGAACACTACACCAATCTACACCCACTATCCCTTGGGTAAGGGTGGCCTAATGAATGCCTTACCCCGTGGACGCTCTGGCTGTGACCGGTTACGGCGAGTCTGGGATACGAACCTACCAGCCATGTGACGAGCGGGTTGCAAGAATGGCGGCGCAGTATAGTTTAAGAGAGATTTTATTTTCCCCCTCTTCCCCGACACACCTGTTGTGTTCCTGTGCGTCCAGAGAAATGCAAGTTGTGCTGTTTACTTACTGGATATAACTTCATTGCTTTGTCAGGTTTCTGTAATTACAGTGTGAACGAGTACTAGTGAAACGCTTCATTTATCACCGCTAACGGCACCGAGCTAACGGTTAACAGCTAATGGCTTTCATGTTTGTGCTTATGCTTCTGACGGTTCTTACCAGTTGTAATTTATGTATAATGTTGCCAATGATGCAGAGCTTTTCTTTTTTTTTTGCATTTCCCCCCCTTTTTCTCCCCAATTGTACTTGGCCAATTACCCCACTCTTCCGAGCCATCCCAGTCGCTGCTCCACCCCCTCTGCCGATCCGGGGAGGGCTACAGACTACCACATGCCTCCTACCATACATGTGGAGTCACCAGCCGCTTGGGGTGTAGCACGTGGGAGGACCACGCTATCCCCCCTAGTCCCCGCCCCCCCCCGAACAGGCACCCCAACTGACCAGAGGAGGCGCTAGTGCAGCAACCAGGACACATAGCCACACCTGGCTTCCCACCTGCAGACACAATTGTGTCTGTACAAACCCCGACCAAGCCAGAGGTAACACAGGGATTCGAACCTACGATCCCCGTGTTGGTAGGCAACAGAATAGACAGCTATGCTACCCGGACGCCAATGCATAGTTTTTCTGAATGATTACTTATGTTTCTAGCGAGCTCCTAGGTTATACTAGCTTACTGTGACTAAGATACTGCAGTCTAAGGTTAGCTCGTTAGCTTGAGTGTTGTAGCTAATCTGTAGGCTAGTGTATATTTGCTGTTATCAAATGTTATTGCATTTTTTCTGAGTTGTTATCAATGGTTACTTTGTACCGTTTCATCTTTCAGAACCACACACATACATGGACTGATATCAAAGCCAGTAGCCTCATGCCTGTTGTGCCTTAAACAATAAAGTACAAGGACCTGAAGATCCACTCTCTGTGTCTTGTGCCCTGGCTGACACCCAAGTGCGACCGTCAGCTAATTAATGCCACACCCAGTCCTAGACATTCCCTCCACAATAGTGGGTGTTTAAGTATGGACATATGACGTAGGATGTGTAAAACTACGTTCAAGGTTTTGTTTGCTTAAACAGATCTGATGGAAAGGCAGTTAATTTGCATTTTATTTTTTACGATTTTAGAAAAGCTTGTTTAACCCTTAAACCTACTTGACAACTGAATGAGAACATAATTACTTTCTATGTGTTTCTTTGTGTCTATGTGATTACCTCAATTACATGCATGAGTGTGTGCATGAACCTGAAGGGAAAGTTGTTGGCAATACTGTAGGCCATGGTCCCTGTAATAGCCAGGAGCTCTAGCAGCACAGAGTTGAAGCTCAGCCCTTCAGCACTCTTCGCTCCCATCAGCTTTATGATCTGTGGCAGCTTCACTGTGAGGGAAAGACAACGATTAATGAATGGAGGGACACAGGGAGGGATGAGGAGGTAACAAAGAGGAAAGGGAAGAACTACACCATTATTTTGCAGCTGTGTGGTCAATAACGTGTATATTTGTAGCCAAAGCAACAAGCATGGAGTAAGAAAGGGAAACAGAAATGAAAGGAAGCGATATATATTACCCATCACAGATCCCAGTATGATGCCAATCCCGAGGCCTTTGCTCAGCACTATCTTCAGACACGGCACTGCGGACAAACGGAACCAGTCACAATGCAGCTGTATGTCACGATTACAACACATCTATATGAACGTTGGAGGTATTACTATGCCACAAGTTCATTTAAATAAAAAAAGACAAGCGCAAGGGAAACCATCTCATGGGTATAGTTGGCAAGACAGGGAACACTCACAAAACCACCACATCCTCTTCTTCTGCACATCCTCTGCATTTTTTGAGACAATGATTTAAAGAGAATGCTGGCATGGCAACTGACCCTACCAATAACAATAAAGACCCCAATGTGGAATTCTTATTGAGTGAGAGAAAACACATGCTGTGTTTTGTTATAAAATACTAGTATATGAGTAGCTGATCACAGGTTTCTCACAACCACCTAGTAACCGCCCAAGACTTTGTATTGTAAAAACAATTCTTCTACCTTTGTTAAAGTAATGCAACCACCAACACCACTACTACCTCCATTACTGATAATAGTAACAGCAGTAAGTGACATTGTAGTATATCGCCTTTTTTTGCTCATTTTTAACAATACTGTTATTATGAATTTGTAGCAAGTTTTTTTTTCTTCCAAGTTGTTTATACAATCTATAGCGTGTCCAAGTCTTAAATGCTGGATAAATAGCACCTGATGATCAAGACAAGTTCCCCCTCGAGGACAATAAAGTTTATCTTATCTTATTTCTAGCAGTCAGCTATGATAAGACACTAGTGCTGCAAGATGTATCACTCCCCCATAGCACAAAAACAGTTCTTCATAGGAGACAGAACTCATAAACTGTGACACCTGCAAGTCTCCTGAGGAGCTGAATGTTTGGAAGGGATTCTAAAGTTTTGGACAGAATTTCTGATTTCTGATAAAAAAGGAAAAACAGTGGTAACAACTTTAGCATGATAGTCATAGAAAGGCGAATCAGTTCGAAATGAAAACGAGTCGCTATTCTAGCTCCTTCATTCCTCCTGCTATCAGGCTGTTCAATGCTGAGAGTAGCCATTTTAAATAAATGCGCTATATTGTTTTAAACCACAACAGATGGTTCATACCTTGTTTGTTTTCCACATGGCTTGTGGGTCTGTTCGTCCACTGACTGTAGCGGGGGAATGTAATGTGCAACATATCTTAGGATGCTTCATTTATTTATTTATTCTATTCTTTTAACTTACGTGACTTTTTACCCTTCACCTGGTCCTCGTGTGAGTCTGCATGCAGGACCACATGGGGGTGACAGTGTGCATGTCTCGCTCATGTACTGATCTGTGTGTTCTCTGACATACTGATGATTGCCACTTTTCTGTGAGTTTATGTATGGTGTGGGTAGTTTGTAAAACTGAATTGCCCTTCTGGGATAAATAAAGTTGTCTGAATCTGAATCTGAGTTCATCTGGACACAACATTTATTAAGAGAAACGTTTCATCATCATCTACGTGACCTCTTCAGTCTCACCTGACTGCAGGTACCCCACCCTTATAAACAATACAGTGGCATAAGGACCCAAACCAACGACCAGTTTCATATGCAAACTACTGTGACTATTAACTAGAGTTGAACCAGTGGTGATTCCATATGTGGCGGGAGTTTCGGAATAGCTGAGACGCATATTTTTCCAAACATCGCGTCTCAGCTGCTTTCAAGCCTCAAAACACGCTGCACCAGAAGTTGGTCCACCCCAAGGATCGGATCCCCCAGCACAACCAGAGCAACATAGTGTAGCTGTTAAGTACCAGGAGGGTTGCTGTGACTTGTAGATTGGGGAAACCAAACAGATGCTGGCCAAGAGGATGACACAACACAGGAGAGCTAACACGTCAGGCCAGGACTCCACAGTCTACACCATCTACATAGTCTACACCATCTACAGACCAGGATTCCACAGTCTACACCATCTACAGGCCAGGACTCCACAGTCTACACCTTCTACAGGCCAGGACTCCACAATCTACACCATCTACAGACCAGGACTCCACAGTCTACACCATCTACCGGCCAGGACTCCACAGTCTACACCATCTACAGACCAGGACTCCACAGTCTACACCATCTACAGACCAGGATTCCACAGTCTACACCATCTACAGGCCAGGATTCCACAGTCTACACCATCTACAGACCAGGACTACACAGTCTACACCATCTACAGGACAGTGGCCACTCTTTCAATGATGAGGATGTGTACATCCTTGATGGGGAGGAATGCTGGTTTTAACGGGGAGTCAGAGTCCATCTATGTGAAGAGGGAACGACCATCTAAGAGTACATCTGTCACCATCTTACAACGCTGTGATTGCAGACATTCCCAAATCCTCTGTGACTAGTACACATGGCCACTGTAACTCTAGTTAATGCTCATGGTAATTTGCATATGAAACCTATAGTGGGTTTGGGTGGTTATGTCACTGTCTTGTTTATAAGGGTGGGGTACCTGCAGTCAGGTGAGACTGAGGAGGTCACTTAGATGATGATGACAGGTTTCTCTCAATAAACCTTGTGTCCAGATGAACTGATTCAACTTCCTGTGATCTTCTTGCCTGGATTATTGAGCATGCATAAAGACTTTAGCGTGATAGCTTTCAGGCAGCCCACAAATAAATCAGCTTTGCGCCTCCACTTTTACAAATCATTATTTCCAAAGGAGGGTACGAAACTCAGAATACGGTTAAATGTGCGTTAATATAAACTCCACTGACGATGCACACCATCCTCATCCTCATCTTCAACGCTCTAACCGCAGTTGAGGACTGCAGAACTGCTAGCTACTGACATCCAGCTCTGGTGTCAGTTATTAAACAACGCTGGTGTGGGTTATTAAACAGTTGTGGTGTGGGTTATTAAACAGCTGTGGCGTGGGTTATTAAACAGTTGTGGTGTGGGTTATTAAACAGTTGTGGCGTGGGTTATTAAACAAGTGGGGTTAGGTAGGTGCACTCTGATCAGCTCAACTTGTTCAAACTCTGCATGGAAAGCCAAAGACAGTTGAATCAGTCATGTGGACACACGGATTACTGACAGAAAGGCTTCGTCGTCACCTGAGGGACCTCTGTCTTCAGTCTCTACGTGGAAAGGCTTCGTTTGCGAGCTGAGGGGCGATAGAGGTGTTCCATTCCACACGATTACGCAACTCGATTATTAATTTAAAGCGGGGAAAAACGCTTCACTTACCATCCAGGAAGTTGAAGTTCAAGAAAAACTCATCATAACACGATTCTGGCATGAAATATGTCAGTAAAACCCCTTTCAGAGGATCCATAAAAGAGGATTCCTTTTCGTAGCCCGTTTCAGACGCCATAACTGTCACTGTTCTTCTTCCGTCCTCCTTTTCTTCCTCCTTGGCTTTAACGGGGTACTGCGAACCGAGGTGCATGCCGCCACCTACTGGACTGGAGTGTGTAGCGTCATCTACTCCCGTATTTTCACAATGTGTGTGTGGTGTGTGTCTGTCTGTGTGAGAGTCTATAAACGGCCAAACTAAAGCACTTGGGGCCTTGGTTCTTTTTGGAGGTTATTGGGGATGATCAGGGGCACCTATAAAAAAATAGCAGAACATTAAAATTATGCATAATTATGCATAAATATGCAAGATATGCATTTTTCTAAAAATGGCTAAAAACCACTTTTCTCGGCATTTCAGGTGATTCTGAGCATCTTTGATTTTTTTCACCTATATAAAAAACAATTTTCTGGGTTTAGAAATGTTTTGGCATTATGCAAAATATATGCATTTTTTCAAAAACGCACTTATGATCCTCATTTTTTTGGAGGTGGTAGGTATTGTTCCAGAGAGGACCAGAAAAATAGCAGAAAATTAAAATAATTATAATAATTAGATAATAATTAGATAATTATGCAAAATATGCATTTTCTTAAAATGGCTAAAAACCACTTTTCTCGGCATTTCAGATGATTCTGAGCATTTGGGGGGAGGGAGTTGGAGTGGGGGGGGTTAGGGGCAGGGGGAAGGCGGTTAGCTGGCTGGATGAAGAGGAGGGAGATTTAGACGGGTGGATAACCAAACCGCTACATTGTAGCGGGGTTCTTCCAGTGACTTCATAAAGACGTTATATGATGGGTAGTAAACCTGTTACGTTTAAGGATTTAAGGGTGATTCTTCAATTAAGGGAGTTTTTCTGTCCCCAGGGTAGATTAAAAAAACAAAACAAAACAAAACAGAAACAAGTGTTTATTTGTCAGAGTTAGGTTGTGTTAGCTATGAAAAAAGATTTGTGTCTCAGTGATGACATTTTGATACTTTTTCAGTATGTTGAAAATTCAAATGTGCCAGAATGTCAGTGTTTTGGGCTTGTCCCCAACCCAGATTTTTTAACTTCCCCTCTATAATAAAGTCATAAACATGGTTAAATTCACTAAAGCTTTACTTTGCATTTTCTCATCATAATTTAAAGACATATTTCACATTTGTATGGTTTATATGTGTGCAGTTTGCACATTTTTATAGCTAAATGTCGCCTCATACATGTGCCATTACCATCACACCCAACATTTTAGAGCAACAACGTTTTTTCAAACAACAATGTGGTTGCCATGGAAATAAGAAGTGCCAGAGGCGCGTGCCCAGTCATGGCAGAGGCGTGACTTTTTCATGCGCACGAATGTGAGTAATGTGAAGATGTGTATGTCCTGATGTGACAGGATGCTTATTACAAGTCATCACCAAACACCTCACCAGCTGAGTATCCTGCTTCACAGACAGGACACTGCACTTTACTCGCCTGTATTCATTGTACATTGGACAGCACAAGGAAGGGACAGCTCAGGGTGGACGGTTTGGAGACAATGCAAGAGAGACAAGATGGAGATGGTGTGGACATGTGTGGAGGAGAGATGCTGGGTATACTGGGAGAAGGATGCTGAATATGGAGCTGCCAGGGAAGAGGAGAAGAGGAAGGCCAAAGAGGAGGTTTATGGAGGTGGTGAGGGAGGACATGCAGGTGGCTGGTGGGACAGAGGAAGATGCAGAGGACAGGAAGAGATGGAAACGGATGATCCGCTGTGGCGCCCCCTAACGGGAGCAGCCGAAAGTAGTAGTAGCAGTAGTAGTAGATTCATTGTACATTGTATGCTAGCTAACAAGTTAGCTTAGCAAGTCTAAGACTTCGCCAACTTTTTCCTCCAAAAAGTGAAAGTTGTCATGACCACCACGTGTCACTACATCACATTTTGCTGTCACAACTTTGAGAAAAGCATCAGAATATCAAACCTATTTTGTAGGACGATCGAAGCCCTGCTAAGATATTTGTCCCACACCACTTAATGGAGCTTTTGAAGAAAACAAAAAAGAAAAAGAACAGACTTTAAATAATTTTATTTTTTATTTTTTCATAATGTCATAAGCCGGAAGTGCCCCAAATCACCCTGAAACAAAGCCCTTTGCACCTGTTATTGTTGGTTCCTGTCTGTAACAACCTCTGATGCTCCTCTTCCGCCCCATACCTACCACCCTGCCCTTCAGCCTCTCCCTCTCCACTCGGAACCTCCTACATCCTGTCAGCACGTGCCCAGCCCCCCCCCCCCACATTTAGCCGCCAGGGTCTTCCTCACTGTGTATAAAGTAGCACCGAGTCCTGTGTGTCCTGATTTCAACCTAGAGCAAAGGACATGTTTCCTACACTTAACCTCCAGTACTTCCCCCTCCGACAGACCTCGGAATGACGTCATGACGTCCACCCTCAGTGCAGCTATCCCAGACTTCCTGCCACCACTTCATTACTCCGCCATTCTCTTCTGGCCTCCAGCAACACGTCTAAAATACCGTTATCATTTCTGTGTAATGCACCTTTATTTAATTCAAGCTTATCTGCGACCTCATTTTCCTCTGTCCCAACGTGTGCTGGTATCCAACCGAAACGAGTGTTCCTGGCTGCTTCAGATTAACAAGATCATATAAACCTCAATTAATAGAAGCTCTCAAAGTGTTTGTCCTGATTTTACACTTTGAATCGCAGCAGCAGAACCTGAACACATCACTACCTTAACCGGTTTGGCCTCCTCGGCCCACCGAAGATTAGTGCTGTCAGTTCTGCGGCGTACACCGAGCCCCTGCGTGAAGCTCTCCCAACACCTCCTTTATGGATCCTGGAATGGAGAGCCCACCCCTACTGGCTCATTACTTCCGTGTTTGGAGCCCCCTGTAAACATACTGAAATCCTTACCGTAGCTCTTCTGCAAGCATTCTTGAAGCGAGTACCCACGCTGCCATTCCTCTCTGCACACGCTCTCCTCTTTTCTGGTACTTGCTGCTCTGCTTTGGGTTGTACTGTTTCACTTTCTGCTTAATGTCTCATCCAAAACCTTTACCAGAAAACCATGTGTACTGCCGCCAACAGTTCTGCAGACCAGCTGATGCTGAACTTCCATCTCCTCCCCCCTGAACGCTCACCAGGATGTTGGTGATACCTTGGTTCCCCTCAAACGCAGTGGCAGTTCACCGCTTCAGCGGGCAGTGCATCAACGGGCGTAGGCTTGACTGCTTCTGAACTAAGTGCTGATGCCGTGTATTGTATCCTGTCCAGCATGTCTGTGAATGTTCTCCTTCATCCAGGTCATGGTTATCCAAAGGAGTTGAATCAAGTGCAGCTGGACTTGGTATATATCCGTGAAGACGTTTCGCCTCTCATCCAAGAGGCTTCCTCAGTTCGTGCCTTTCTGACTAGACCAAGCTAGTCTTGACTGATACCTTGGTTCCCCTCCCAGCCAGGCAGACTAGCTTGGTCTAGTCAGACTAGCTTGGTCTAGTCAGAAAGGCACGAACTGAGGAAGCCTCTTAGGTGAGAGGCGAAACGTCTTCACGGATATATACCAAGTCCAGTTGCACTTGATTCAACTCCTTTGGATATCCTGTCCAGCTTTTCGGCGTGACCTCTGGCTGCTGGTTCATGCAGCGTGCAACAGAATCCAGTGTGGCTCCTATCGCAGCCCTGTATGTGTGTAATTGTGCTTCTTTCTCAGCTCCCCATTCAAATCTGACCACACACCTCACTAAACGGAGGAGCCCTTTTTACATTTGGTCTCAATATTTTCAATATGACTCTCACATGTGTTTCCCCCCACTCTTGATGGTATTTAAATAAAGTTAAACTTGGTCCATTTTGTCACCATTTTGTTGGGGCGGGGGGCATGAACATTTCTCTTCCTCCAAAGGGGGGCATGGCAGAAAAAGTGTGAGAACCACTGGTGCAGCCCAATACCACACATGACAAATGTGCCTCAGGGGGCTGTGCAGCAACACAACATCCTGTCCTTAGACCCTCACATGGGATAAGGAACAGCTCCCTAAAACCCTCCAACAGGGAGCGACAACAGGAGGAAAGCTCAGGGAGAGCACCAGAGGAGGAGCTCGCTCCCGAGACGTGCAGTGATGTTGTGTTTACACAACTTACACAATACAACATTGAAAGAGGATAACACAATTATGATGGAATTATGAGATATATGAAGAATATGATGAGCAGCATGCCAAGCAGTGTGCAGACGCCACTGGAAGAGTCCAGGACCCGAGCCACGTGACCAGCCTCACCATGACATTAAAACAGCACAACAACATTATATGGCTTTATAAGATATATGAAAGGAAAATGTGCTGACTTTATTGGCAACAATGCACAAGTATGGTTGATCACATGTATAATCATCACATGGAAATACACGTTCTTACAGTTCGTCCTCCCACGTCACAACACAGTTTTGTTTTGTTTTTTGTGGTGACACAATCTATTGCTTGGCATATCAAGGCCTTGGCCCACCATATCTACATGTTAACACGTTTTCTATGTGAAACAAGTGGACTCCCACCCATTGTCTGCACTGGAGAAGACCTTCATTAGACTAATTTGCCGGCATATGCACAGCAGATTAGATAAGCTGGACTGGAAGATGGGCTGGGACGTCAGCAGAAGAATCCGTCTACTACCATTTCACCTGTAAGCAGCCAGGTGTTCTAGCTCTTCACTTCCGTGCCTCCTTCTCCACCGGAAGTCCACCAGAGCTCCCTGCAGCACTCGGTGGCTCAGGGACACCGTGTCCTTTCTTAAGCAGACAAGGTCCCAGACACTGTGAGAGGCAAGTCTGATAACCTCTGCGGCCGATGGCAACCCTTTTACATGTTTCTTAACTCTCTTCCATCTGTCTCCTGATTAAAGCCCCTCTCCCCTCCCTTTTTTCCTGTTCTTCCGTTTCTTCCTATGGTTGTTATGGTTGGGTTGATTTATTAATTGATTCGCTTGCTTCATAAATGTGTTCTGTTTTTTTTTATTTATACAAAAATGTTAAAAAAAATACTGCAATACTGCAACTCAGGCTCACTTCCAGCAGATGGCGGTAACGTCGCGGCAGAGCGCTGTGTGTCCCTTGTCCCTCCGGGCTTGCCGTACAGAAGCGGAGCCTGTGTTGTTGGCTTAGCGGCGCGTGAGCTGGCTGAGATGTTGCGGATTTAGCGGGAAACCGTCGGTAGCCGTCCGCTGTTAAGATGGCGAGCGAGGCTCGCGAGTTCACAGCGACTCCGTTTAACGAGGGGGAGTTGGACATCGCCGGTGAGCCGTACTCCGTCTCGGTTCTTAAAGTGGGCTACTGTCGGCCGCAGCCCGACGGCTCTTTCCAAGCTGACGGGACCATCTCCCTCCTGACGGGCCCCAAGACCATCCTGGTGGACACCGGGGGACCGTGGGACCGGCGCTTCCTCATCGCCGCGCTTCAAGACAAAGGCCAACAGCCGGAAGACGTGGACTTTGTGGTCGGGACGCACGGACACTCGGATCACATCGGGAACTTGAACGTTTTCCCCAACGCGACGATAGTTGTAGGATGTGACGTAAGTGAGGGTGAGCGGTACCTGCCTAACCAGCTGGCGGAGGGACGGCCCTACCCACTCGATCAACACGTGAGTTTATGTGAGCGTGCCGGTGTGTCGTTTCTATCTCCCGCCGGAATCGGACCTCCCATCGAGTGAACGCGCCAACACGCGTAGCTTGCCGTCCATCAAGTTGGACACCGACCACTTACCCCGCGCCTGTTCTCATCTAGCGCGCATGTTGCTGTTACGCTTAGCCTGATATTACTGTACCCCCCCCGCCCCGACTTCGCTACGTCATTTACATGTCCACGTGACCCACCGTAGGCTGGTTTACCGGTCGCTGTAACGCAAAATCTGCAGCTGTCGGCAATCGACTGCGCATAACCGTAGTCCACTGACTTCCGGTTTCTACTGCAGCGGTCATACCAGTTTCCTGTTTGTTGGCGCGTGCTATTGACAGTGGCATATTTTTGGCGATGCCTGCAAGATTTACCACGGATACATGTCAACCACATGCACACACCTGTCCACACACCTGTCCACACACCTGTCCACACACCTGTCCACACACCTGCACCTTCACCTGCACCTGCACCTGCGCCAGCGCACGGTGACAAGCTTCCAGTTGCACACATCAAGTTACGTCCACCATTCTTTCCGTCCGCCCGTCCGCTCATCCTCTTAATTGTGGACGTAACTTGATTCGCCCTACGTATGAATGTGTGTGTGTGTGTGTGTGTGTGTGTGTATGTGTGTGTGCGCGCATCCCCGCGGCCCTGAGAGCAGGATAAGTGGTTCACATAATGGATGGATGGATGGAAAATAAAACCCCTAACGAACTACACTCGGTAATAACAAAACAATGCAAACAGAGCAAAAAAGAAAAAGTTTACGCCAGGGTAGCGTTGCATTAAGGATGACATGTAGTAGCTTCAGAGGACCACGCCGCGGCGCTGCGGCACCACCTGAATGTTACAGAGCACTGCGTAGAAGAACAGCAGCACTCTTTACGCCGAGCGGGCAGGTACATCACTCACACAGACACAGAACCTGCCAGGGTGATGCGGAGGAATCCGTCATGAACAAACAACACACCAGAGTCTCCATAGAGACGAGGGATGTCGGGGACAGAGGATGCAGTGCAGACAGATGCTCCCCCACCTGTTTTCCATCACCACACCACCTTATCTATCTAACAGGAAGTATGGCTAAAAAAAGAAAGGATAAGAGAGAGCATCTGCCGAAATGCACTACAGAGTGCCACCGCAGGTCATTCCTGCCTGCGGCCATCACACTGTACAACTCCTCCCTCCGAGTGCCGCACACTCGGAGTCAGTAGTCTTCCACTTACTTCACCCTGTTGGCTGCTCGGTTGCGCTGCAGTGGTGCAGTGTAGGCAGGGTGTTGTATGCTGGAGCATGGTGCACATGTGTTTACATATTTTGCTCTTGTTTCTGTTTCTTATTTTATCTTCTATTTCTATTTGTTTCTGTTTTTCTTGTTTCTATTTGTTTCTGTTTTCTTGTGGTCTTGTTGAGTTTTCTTGCTAGAGCGTGAGTGTCTGTAATGGGGTCTTATTTCCCCCCGGGGACGAATAAAGTATTCTGATTCTGATCCTCTGCTACACTCACAGCAGTCATTCAGACAGACAGACAGACAGACAGACAGACAGACAGACAGACAGACAGACAGACAGACAGACAGACAGACAGACAGACAGACAGACATACAGGCAGGCAGGCAGGCAGGCAGACAGACATGTAGACATACAGGCAGGCAGGCAGACATGTAGACAGGCAGGCAGGCAGACAGACAGACAGACAGACAGACAGACAGACAGGCAGGAAGGCAGGCAGACAGACAGACAGACAGGCAGGCAGACAGGCAGGCAGACAGACAGACAGGCAGACATGTAGACATACAGGCAGGCAGGCAGACAGGCAGGCAGACATGTAGACAGACAGGCAGATAGACATGTAGACATACAGGCAGGCAGGCAGACATGTAGACAGGCAGGCAGGCAGGCAGACATGTAGACAGACAGACAGGCAGGCAAGCAAGCAGACACGTAGACAGACAGACAGGCAGACAGACAGGTAGACAGACAGGCAGACAGACAGACAGACAGACAGTAGGTTAAAATGTGTCAGAGCCTTTAGGGAGAGCTTGAGGGGATTCTCATCAGCAGGACTTAGCGCTTCGTGGTAACTAGAGAGACTAACCAAACCTCTCAAGACTGAGACCCTCCTAAAAAGGAGGGTGTCATGAGAAGATGACATTGACTTTTTGACTGCAGACAAGCATGCCTCTAAATGTTAAAATGTGAGAAGATCATTTGACTTCAGATTTCCATGCAACCGAGTGTTGTCAGTGTAGCAGTGGACATTGTTCTCCAACTGCAAATAACTTTGCCAAGAAGTAGCATGCTGCATATAAAGAAGAATGCAAAGCACCAAGAACTGAGCCCAGTGGCCAGTAGCCAGATACACATGACTTCAGCCAAAATAAGCAAATCCAGAGACCCTTGTTCTGGAGGCAAGTCGAGTATAATGTGGTCAACACCGAGATGAGGTAACAACGATACTGAGGCTGGATCACAATCCATCGCAAGCAAAACAGCGTTTACCACGATTCAGTGAAGTGAAAAGGTGTAAATGTTAACTGAAATGGCTAAAAATGTGTTGGATGTAAGTTGTTGAGCCAAGATTTTCAAATAGAAAGGAAGGTCGGAGGTTGGTCTACATTTGTTGGGTATTCATGGCTAAAGGTTAGGTTTCACAATAGTGGTTTAGTCATGGCAGTTTTAAAAGACGCAGGAATAACCCCATTAGAAAGTGACAAATTAATAATATTGTAGCGTATTCAGGGAACCGCCACAGCCGGGACGCGAACCCGGGTCGCCCACGCCTACGGCAACTGCGCTAACCAGTCGACTAAAGGTTCTAACTCGTTAGCCAAGGGCTAGCGAGTCTCCTTATCTGTGGTCGTTACACTACCCCCCTACTTCGGGAAGCGCGTTCCTGCGGTTCAGCATATCAACTCCCTCACGCCTCTGGGCGCACGTGCTTCCCATGGTCTCATGGTCTCATCATCCCACTTCTGACACCAATGAGGCGAATTCGGGGGGCAGCCGGGAACCGCCACAGCCGGGAGATGAACACGGGTCTCCCGCCCCACGGGCGACTACGTTAACCAGTCGAGTAAAGGGTTCGACCCGTTAGCCAAGGGCTAGCGAGTCTCCTTATCCGTGGTCGTTACAGTATATAGCCTCATGGCGTCATATGTAGACGCCAGTAGATGAAACTGTGAATTTCTTTTTTTCTTTTTTTTTTAGTCAGGACTGCATGCCTGAGCTCAGTCTCACTTAAACTCACAATTAACTGATAACGTGACGATTCACCAGAACTAGCTTCGTGACCCATGTCGGGGCATGTGGTCCCGGGTTCTTAATAGTAGAATTGGGTTGGGTTCTGGTCTTGTGCTGTCTACTCTAACAAATAAACTCTTATTTCTCCAACAGGTGTCTGTAGTTCCAACACCAGGCCACACAGGAAATGATGTCAGTGTCCAGGTGAGGGGAACGTCTGCTGGGACAGTGGTAATTGCTGGGGACCTATTTGAGTGCTGCGCGGATGAGGGCAGCTGGCAGAAACTGAGTGAAAACCCTGCAGTGCAAGAGGTCAGCCGTCAGAGGATATGGAGCACCGCCGATGTCATCATACCTGGACACGGACTTCCGTTTCGAGTCCAGAGATGAGAACACCTGCTCTGACCCGAACTCTGTCTAAATCACCCCCAGAAGCACATCTCCTGCCAAGGAGCTCAGAACACACAAGGAACTTGATTTGGTATGCAAGAGGGGAAAATTAACAGCAAACAGTAAGGTAACAGTTAAAAGAATTAGAAAACACAATATATGTACACACACACAAGATAAAATAAAAATAGGTGCAATAATGGGAACACAATAAATTCTTTCACTGAAACTGAGTCAGTCACACTGGAAGTGCCAGGTGGGCAGTTCACACACCTAACAGTACGAGATTACTGCTGAAAACGTTCCAGTCACTGATGCATCTAGCCAGCCCTTAAACTAGAAGATAGCTAAATGCTAACCACTGTTTTAATTAGAAGATTTAAGTGCACATTTCATGTCTTCCAAACAGACCAGTCCATGTCCTGCTGCTTAAATCCCAGCTGAAGCGCTGTGAAATAAAGACACGCTTTGAAAAAGATCTACAGTTAGTATGTGCTTATTGTTGTTGATGGAGTTCAACGTTAACATTGGTGCACTGACCTTGTCTATAGCTTAACTATATATGTATGTATATATATATATAGTTGCGTCAGGAAGGGCACATCCGGCGTAAAATCTTTGCCAAATCAAATATGCGGATCATAAATCAGATTTCCATACCGGATCGGTCGAGGCCTGGGTTACCAACGACCGCCACCGGTACTGTTAACCAGCAGGGTGCCGATGGAAACTATGCTACTGTTGGGCGAAGGAGAAGGAGAGGGGGAAGGCATGTCCAGAGGCAGCTAGAGAGGAGGAAGGGTAGGTGAGAGTCGGAACTTTGAATGTTGGCACTATGACTGGTAAAGGGAGAGAGCTGGCTGACATGATGGAAAGAAGAAAGGTGGGCAGAGACCAGGTGGAAGGGGAGTAAGGCCAGGAGTATCGGAGGTGGGTTCAAACTCTTCTACCATGGTGAGAATGGGAGGAGTACTGGGGTAGGGGTAATTCTGAAGGAAGAGTATGTCAAGAGCGTGCTGGAGGTGAAGAGAGTGTCAGACAGAGTGATGAGTATGAAGCTGGAAATTGAAGGTTTATTGCTGAATGTTATCAGCACATATACCCCACAAGTTGGGAGTGAGATGGAAGAGAAAGAAGAATTCTGGAGTGAGTTGGACGACGTGGTGGAGAGGGTACCCAAGGAGGAGAGAGTGGTGATTGGAGCGGACTTCAATGGACATGTTGGTGAAGGGAACAGAGGTGATGAGGAGGTGATGGGAAAGTATGGAGTCAAGGCGAGAAATGCGGAAGGACAGACGGTGGTGGATTTTGTGAAAAGGATGGAAATGGCTGTGGTGAATACATATTTCAAGAAGAGGGAGGAACACAGGGTGACGTACAAGAGTGGAGGAAAGTGCACACAGGTGGACTATATCTTATGTAGAAGGCGCCATCTAAAAGGGATTGGAGACTGCAAGGTGGTGATGGGCAGAACGTAGCCAGGCAGCATCGGATAGTGGTCTGTAGGATGAGTTTGGAGACCAAGAAGAGAAAGCGAGTGAAGACACAGCCGAAGATCAAATGGTGGAAGTTGAAGAAGGAAGACTGTTGTGTGGAGTTCAGGCCGGAGTTAAGACAGGCACTGGGTGGTAGTGAAGAGTTGCTGGATGGCTGGACAACCACTGCAGAAATAGTGAGGGAGACAGCTAGGAAGGTACTTGGTGTGTCATCAGGACAGAGGAAGGAAGACAAGGAGACTTGGTGGTGGAATGAGGAAGTACAGCAAATTATACAGAGGAAGAGGTTGGCAAAGAAGAAGTGGGATAGTAAGAGAGATGAAGAAAGTAGACAGGAGTACAAGGAGATGCAGCGTAAAGCAAAGAGAGAGGTGGCAAAGGCAAAGGAAAAGGCGTATGGTGAGTTGTGTGACAGGTTAGACACTAAGGAAGGAGAAAAGGACTTGTACCGATTGGCTAGACAGAGGGACCAAGCTGCAAAGGATGTGCAGCAGGTTAGGGCGATCAAGGATAGAGATGGAAATGTGTTGACAAGCGAGGAGAGTGTGCTAAGAAGGTGGAAGGAATACTTTGAGGGGCTGATGAATGAAGAAAATGAGAGAGACAGAGAGAGAGAGAGAGAGAGAGAGAGAGCAGGTTGGATGATGAGGGGATAGTGAATCAGGAAGTTCAGTGGATTAGCAAGGAGGAAGTGAGGGCAGCTATGAAGAGGATGAAGAGTGGAAAGGCAGTTGGTTCTGATGACATACCTGTGGAGGCATGGAGATGTTTAGGGGAGATGGCAGTGGGTTTTTTTTTATTTCTTTATTTTTCACAGTAGTATATATTACAAAATGTATATCAAAACAATAACAGTTTCATTTTCTTCTGCCATTCAGGTTTTTTTTTTAAACTTACAAGAGAAAGTAAAAAAAATAATAAAAAAAATACATATTTATACACACATATATACACATACATACATACATACATACATATATACATATATATACGGACATACATACACATACACATAAAAAAGGCAAACTTTAAGAACTTTATAGAATTTGGGAGAGGTAACGTGTGGTACATAAGACTATACAGGAGAGAGGTGATATGAGGATTCCCAGTTTGCGGTAGGGAGAGTGTGAAGGTTCCCAATGCGTGGTAGGGAAAAGGAGTGTGAGGGTAGAGAGAGAGGGTGTATTAAAATCTAATTAATTCAATATCTCCACAAAATCTGGCCTTATGGGCCTTACATATTTGACCCACTTGGTCCAGAATTTAATAAACTTATTTTTCTGAAGACGGAGGGAAAAGGTAATCTTTTCCATAACATAAATGTCATTTACTATATCTATCCACTCCTGTATTGTGGGGGGTTCAGGAAGTAACCAATGTTTTGTGAGTGCTTTTTTACCAGCACATGTCAAAATACCAAATAAATATTCATCCGGCCGTCCTGCCTGGGAATCGACATTTCCTAAGAATATTGTGGAAAATTGCCAGGGCAGATCATTATTACGTATGCTTTTCAATGCTTTGTGAAGCTCTTCCCAGAAAGGTCTTATCATTGGGCACTCCCAAAATATGTGCCAGTGGTTGGCTTCCTGAAGTCCACACTGTCTCCAACATTTGGTGTCCCCCCCATCAATATGTGCTTTCTGTTTTGGTGTAATAAAAAATCGACGAAAACACTTCCACCCAAACTCCCGCCATATGTGGGAGTTGGTGCATTTCCAATGGAATTTACATATATCAAGCCAATCGTCATTTGATATTGTAAAGTTACCTTCTTTTTCCCATTTTTCTTTGATGTATTCTGTAGAGTAGGATTTCTTTGTCCTAAGGCCTTTATAAAATCTCGAGACAACACCCCTATTTGAGTCTTTTTGATAGGCACCAATAAATATCCTCAGTACAGGATCATTAAAGTCTGTTTTATCTTTAATGTTATGTTCAAAATGATTACGTATCTGGAGATACCTATAAAAATCAGATTTTTCAAGATCATATTCTTTCCTCAAGTTTTCAAAGTGTTTTAAGTGTCCCTTTTCTGTTAGGGAATAGAATGTTGTTATTCCTTTTGAAATCCAGGACTTAAATCTGTAATCCATTTTATTAGGCTTGAACTCAGGATTATAGGCACACCATTGCATTATTTGTAATGTATGGCCCAGTTTATATTCTTCTCTTATCATATTCCAGATTTTTAGTTGGCTGTTAACCCATGGATTTTGCACCTTATCTATAAACCTTCCTAAATTTTTGTGAGCCAATGCATGAATTGGAGAATCCTTCATAATGGAGAGTTCAATGTCTTTCCACCTGGCATGAAATGTTGGGTTACATATGTTGATTAAGGGTTTAGTCTGAGCTGCATAAAAATAATCCTTGAAACAGGGTAATGACATTCCTCCTTTCTCCCTTGGTAGTTGTAGAGTTTTGAGTTTAACCCTGGGTTTTTTTCCCTGCCAAATAAATCTGGAAATAATCTTATTTAATTCGGAGAATTGTTTTGAAGAAATTTCTACAGGGAGTGCTTGAAATAAATAGAGATATTGTGGAAGGATGTTCATCTTTACAGAATCAATTCGATGACTGAGACCAAGGAAAGAGACAGCATTCCATCTGTGTATGTCGTCTTTAATTTTTGTTAAGAGGGGACCATAATTTATCTCTGCCAGTGTTGAGACTTTTTTCGGTAAGTATATTCCTAAATATTTCAATGAGTTCTGATTCCAATTAAGGTGGAATTTTTCCCTAAGGTGTTTTGAGGGTGTACAATTAAAAGCCAGAATTTGCGTTTTCTTTACATTTAGTTTGTATCCTGCATATCTACCAAATGTTTCTATGAGTTTCATTAATTCAGAAAGTGAGTTCGGGGGTTTACTTAAATAAATCAAAATATCATCAGCGTACAATGCCAGTTTGTGGTCTTCTCCATTTATGCAGATGCCTTTGATGCTTTCAGTCTGCCTTATCCACTGTGCAAGAGGCTCAATATAAAGCGCAAAGAGTAATGGTGAGATTGGGCACCCTTGTATCGAACCACGCTCTAATATAATAGTGTCTGAAAGGTACCCATTCATTTTAATTCGGGCTAATGGTTTATTATATAATGTACGGATTGTGGAGTTAGAAAACAACGAGACAGGAGACGTGAGAGTAGACGTTGTCGAGGTAGTTTACTAGCTCCAACTTTGCATGTCATACATTCGACAAGGACACTGAACTGTGAACCGGAAGCGGAAGTGCATTATCTGACCCCTCGCCTCTTCCCTTAAAGGTACACCGTCCTCTTAGGTGAATGTCTCTAGTTATATAGATGTGGGTCACCACAGGATGCCCTTTACAAAGTTTTTGTGATAGGCCACATTTTTCAAGAATGTTGTATAAGAACGGCCAACTCACTGAATCAAAAGCCTTCTCAGCATCCAGACTAACTAAGAGGGCTTCCAATTTATAATGTTTGATATGGTTTAATATGTGCAATGACCGTCTAATATTATCGTGAGCTTGTCTTTGTGGGATAAACCCAGTCTGGTCATTATGTATAAGCTGGGGAAGGATCTTTTCCAGTCCTTTGCAAAGGATGGCTGCATATAATTTGTAATCAATATTCAGCACTGAAATTGGTCTGTGTGATCCACATTCTAATCTGTCCTTTCCCTCCTTCGGGACAACCGAGATAACGGCCTCACTCCATGATTGAGGCATTTTAGCATCCATTAAACACGTATTGCAAGCCCGAAGAAGGTTTGGTATTAACTCGAGTCGAAAAGCCTTATACCAGTCTGACGGGAAGCCACCCGGACCGGGTGACTTATTCGCTTTGAGCCTGGAGATTGCACTGTTTAGCTCTGTCTCAGTTACTGCAGCTGTTAATGTTGGATTTTGTTCCTCTGACAGAACAAGTAAATTGAGAGAATCAAGGAACTTTCCAATTTGTTGCTCGTCCTCTAAGCGGGGTTGTGTGTATAAGGACTTGTAGTATTTTTTAAACGTTTTTTGTATTTCATCTTGTTTATATTGTATGGTCTTAGAGACCGGGTCCCTTATTTTGTATACTGCGTTATCCGCTTGTTGTTTTTGTAGCTTCCTTGCTAAAAGTTTACTTGATTTTGAGCCTGACTCATAGTATTTCTGTTTTGTAAATACAATCTTTTTTTCAATTTCCTGTGAACACAATATATTTATTTCATTTCTGATTTTCTTTATTTTTGTCATCAGATTCGGTTTTTGTTTCCCTTTTATGTTGTGTCTCAAGATCTTTTAATTCTTTATTAGGGTTTATTAGTCTTAATTGTTTTTCTTTCTTTTCATGTGCACAGAGAGATATAATTTCCCCCCTAACGACTGCTTTCAAGGTATCCCATACTATAGCCGAATCAACCTCTCGCTTATCATTCTCTTCTAGAAACATTTTTATTTCCTCTCTCATTTGAGTCTTAAATTGTGGGTTGTTTAGGACACTTGTATTTAGCCTCCACAATGTTCCCCCGGGTTATCTCTGATATGTATAGTGCAAGAGAGAGGTGCATGATCAGATAAGTCAATACTTCCAATATCGCAACTATGCATATTCTATGGCGGTCTCTCTTTAACACAAAAAAGTAATCTATCCTTGAGTATACATCATGGGGGCATGAATAAAAAGTATAATAACGGCCTGATGGATAAAAATCTCTCCAAAGATCTAATATGCCCAGTTCTGCCATTAGAACATTAATTTTCCCATGTAATCATGTAGCGGATGAGTTTTTTGATGAATCCAGTTTTGGGTTGAGACGTATGTTCCAGTCTCCTCCGCATATGACAATTCCTGTGGCCCCTATCATCAAAGGAAATATTTTTCTGTAAAAAGCAAAATCCCTTCCAGGGGGGACATAAATGCTACCCAGTGTTATGATAGTGTCATCTATTTTTCCTGAGACTAATAGTATATATCTCCCTTCCTTGTCCGAAACCTCTGAAAGTTGTTCAAATGGTACTTTTTGTGATATTAAAATTGCTACGCCTCTTCTATGACCTGATTTATTATTTTTTAATAATACACCCTCGAAAACCCCATTCTTTTTAGTTTTTCATGTTCTGATGAAGTGAGATGCGTCTCTTGCAGGAGCACTATCTGTGCCTTTTCCCTTTTCATTTTTCACAGTATTTGACTTCTCTTAGCTGGGTTTAAAATCCCATCCACATTAAATGAAACAACTTTAAGGACTTGCTTATTCATAGTCTCCTACATTGGCTAGATTACAACAAATAAACCTCTCCCGATGTCTCTACTGGCATTAGATTTGTACAACAAAAATACCTCTCCCAGGGAACAAACATAAAACAAGAACAAAGTCAAAACAATGTTTAACAAAACGCCACCGGAACAGTTATGAACAGTTGTTTCCGATGTTGAGGCTCGTTTCAAAAGAGCCTTTCGGGGCTTTGTAAAGTCAAAGCCCCCATAAGGGAATGTCCCACGTTGCAACAGAGGTGGGGCCCTAAGGTGTGGCAACAAAACAACAAAAACAAAACAAAACAAATTGTGAACAGCTCGCCAATTAACAAGTCCCGACTCTTTTAATTAGTTAGAAAATAGAACTGTAGGATTTATATGTAGCTATGTAAATAACCATGGTGAGGCACAGCACTCAGAAATCAAATCAAATTTATCTGCATTTGGGCCAAAACTGTAGACCATCAGTCTCCTGTTGCGGGGGATCTTCTTCTGAATTTCTGGAGGTTTTCTTCATATTGAGAGCGGAGGTTCTTCTTGGGCTGTGTGCCGCCTTCCGCTGAGCTGAGTTCTAGATCTACACCCCGGTCACGCCGTCTCCCGGCCGCCTGCCAGGTAGGCAGGAGCCCGAGCTCTTCTTGATGCGGAGAGGTGGAGGACTTCACCACAGACACTGGGAACCCTCGTGGAGCCATATCCCGCGTTGCCTCCGTAGCCTCCTTGTATAGCCGGGTGCCGTCGTCGTAGAAGACCCGCATCTTTGCAGGGTCAGGTGTCTGAAACTTTATTTGTTTTTCTTTCAAAACTTTCTTGGCTTCGGCCTATTCACTACGTTTCTTAAGCACTTCCGGGGGAAGTCATTGTCGACGTAAAAGCGGCCATTGTTGTAGAACACTTCCTTTTTCCTGCCAGGCTCTCCGGAGCACCTCCTCTTTCCTCCGATAACTCCCGAACTTGACCACTACTGATCGGGGCTTGGCCCGGTGTGCCCGCTCAGTTCCGAGGTCTCTGACGCGGGGAAGGTCCAGCGAGCTTTTAAATAAGTTGTCTATAAAGCCAAGCGTATCGGTGCCCTCTTTATCTTCGGGTATTCCGTAAACCCTTAATGACCCCTCCGCGCTCGGCCCTCCTGGTCTATCAGCCTGGCTCCCAGGTTAGCCCGGCGCCGTATTAGCCGCTTGATCAGCGTTGATGTGGCTAGAAGCACGGACTCCATTTGGTTAATGCTGCCCTCTGCCTCGTCCAGTCTGTCGTTCGTTCTCTTTAGTTCTTGTTTAATCTCGGAGAGCTGTGCCGCCTTGTTGTCTCTTCTGAACTCCCGGACTTCCTTGAGAACACATCGCAGGTGTCGAGGTTACTTTCGCCATCCCCTCATCCGAGTCCGTTAATGTGAAGAAAAGACAGTCGAGACGTTTCTGGAGATAATTCCGCAGTTTATTATTTTGACAGATATCTGGAGACACAAACAGCCAGTCCTCCCTATGTGTCTGTCTTTCTTTGTGTGTGAGATTCTTTATATGCTAAACCTCCCTTGTTCATGCGTCACAGACGGCCTTGAGCTTTCTTACCGACTTGTTTTACTTCTCTACACCATCCCTTCTGTCTGCCTAACCTCCCCTCTCTGTTAGCTATCGCCCGTTTGGGTAGGGAGGGTTCATCTTGTTTTGACGTGTGCCTGCCTCAAGGGTCTCTCTGGTCCAGACTTCTTACCTCCTCCCGCTGACCTTGGCTACACAAGCATTCCTATCTACTTAGTAATACATGTAGCAAGTCATATAATTCACATAATGACATTTAGTTAACTCACCATCGTTGGATATATATGGTTTATGGTTCCAATAATATTTTAAGTAGTACACAGGCTGACTTCGGGGCCGTCTTCGCCATGTGGCGGAGATGAGTTTGGGGAGCTACTTCGGCTGCTTCGTCTCACTTCGGGATCGTTTTCCATCACGTTTTCCATCGTTGTCCTACGTCTAGTATTACCCCTTTTCTTCATTGTTCGACAAAAACTTCACAAGGGTTAACAGAACTAACGTTTTTGGGGTTATTTCTCAAAACCGTCGGGGAGCTCGAAAATTAGGCTGCCATCATTCTCTCGGTGGCGGAACTGGAAAAACGGCAGTGGGGTTTTTAACTAGATTGTTTAACACAATCCTGGAAAGTGAGAGGAAGCCTGAGGAGTGGAGAAGAAGCGTACTGGTACCGATCTTCAAGAACAAGGGCGATGTGCAGAACTGTAACAACCACAGAGGTATAAAGTTGATCAGCCACAGCATGAAGATATGGGAAAGAGTAACAGAAGCTAGGTTAAGAGGAGAGGTGATGATCAGCGAGCAGCAGTATGGTTTCATGCCATGAAAGAGCACCACAGATGTGGTGTTTGCTTTGAGAATGTTGATGGAGAAGTATAGAGAAGGCCAGAAAGAGTTACATTGTGTCTTTGTAGATTTAGAGAAAGCTTATGACAGAGTGCCGAGAGAGGAGGTGTGGTATTGTATGAGGAAGTTGGGAGTAGCAGAGAAGTATGTAGGAGTGGTGCAGGATATGTATGAGGGAAGTGTGACAGTGGTGAGGTGTGTGGTTGGAATGACAGATGGGTTCAAGGTGGAGGTGGGATTACATCAAGGATCAGCTCTGAGCCCTTTCTTGTTTGCAATGGTGATGGACAAGGTCAGGCAGGAGTCTCCGTGGACGATGATGTTCGCGGATGACATTGTGATCTGTAGCGAGAGTAGGGTGCAGGTTGAGGAGAGCCTGGAGAGGTGGAGGTATGCACTGGAGAGAAGAGGAATGAAAGTCAGTAGGAGCAAGACGGAATACCTATGCGTGAATGAGAAGGAGGACAGTGGAATGGTCAGGATGCAAGGAGTGGAGGTGATGAAGGCATTTGAGTTTAAATACTTGGGGTCAACTGTCTAAAGTAACAGGGAGTGCAGTAGAGAGGTGAAGAAGAGGGTGCAGGCAGGGTGGAGTGAGTGGAGAAGAGTGTCAGGAGTGATGTGTGACAGAAGGGTACCAGCAAGAGTTAAAGGGAAGGTTTACAAGATGGTAGTGAGACCAGCTATGTTGTATGGTTTTGGGGACACTACTGATGAAAAGACAGGAGGTGGAGCTGGAGGTGGCAGAGATGAAGATGATAAGATTTTCACTGGGAGTGATGAAGAAGGACAGGATTAGGAACGAGTATAGTAGAGGGACAGCTCAGGTTGGACGGTTTGGAGACAAAGCAAGAGAGACAAGATGGAGATGGTGTGGACATGTGTGGAGGAGAGATGCTGGGTATACTGGGAGAAGGATGCTGAATATGGAGCTGCCAGGGAAGAGGAGAAGAGGAAGGCCAAAGAGGAGGTTTATGGATGTGGTGAGGGAGGACATGCAGGTGGCTGGTGTGACAGAGGAAGACGCAGAGGACAGGAAGAGATGGAAACGGATGATCCGCTGTGGCGCCCCCTAACGGGAGCAGCCGAAATTAATAGTAGATAAATATATATGTTTTTCTTTTTTCAAAAAAGTTGACGTTCCAGTTGTAGTCAAAGGGGCATTTGTCCCACAATTCATATTTCCCTCAAGTCAACATAGTTTTTAATATAAGGAAGATTTTCACCACAATGATGTTGATAATTACACGTTTCCTTAGAGACCAGCAGGCAGCACAGTGCTCTGTCGCCTCGCAGCAAGACGGTTCCGGGTCTGAGTCTAGCCCGTTTGTTTAGAGTTTGTGTGTTTTTCCTGGGTTTCCTCCCACAATCCAAAGAAATGCATGCTGGGTGAATTGGAGACTAAATTATCCTGAGCTGAGGATGCTGTGTGACAGACTGCTCGTTTGGGCGTGTTAGAACAGCAGCCTTCCACCCAGTGCCTGCTGGGATAGTCGTATTCCGTCTTGGTTTGCTGGTTGTCAAACTAATTAAAGATCCAATGCAATTATTTTGCTTTAGTCAAACGAGTATTACTGCATAATATTAATGCTAGGAGTGTTATTGTTTAAGTTTCAGAAGTATGTTCAATGTTTAGAACTGTTTCTCCCTTAGCACAGCCACTTCTCTCAGGTGGTTGAAGAGGTGGGGCCTTGAGGTCGCGTGGCTGTTTATTGATAGCTAGCTAGCTACCTTGCACAACTGACAGACTGATGACGACAGTCAGCTGATAGTCTAATCACATCAGAGCATTAGATTATGCAATACATTGACCAGAAGCAGGTTGGTTTTCTGAAACAGTTTAATTATGATGACAACCAGGAGTCTTTCAGGAGGCTTTTTATTTCTCTTTATATTTATATTTTATTTATATTTTCACAACAGTAGTTCTAAATTTTGAGGAATTTTACAAACCTGTAAAAAATACAGATATTAAAACTTGATTTTCATTGGAATGGATTTTTAATCAATTCAGACAGTGGCAGATTGAAGTAGTCATGGGCCCCTCAGCTACTCTTTATGTGGGACTCCCTTACTACTTTGCTTTACCAGAAAACAAGCACAAAACCATCCAGACCCACGGTGCACCTGTGCAGTGCAACACGCAACAGTTAGGGCACGCATGCGTCCTACTAAACACCCCGCTCAGGTCGTCCATGAGTGAGTGAGTGACCATAATTTGCCACGCAAAGCCCATGGCAGCAGTTGCACGCACCATGGGAAAAGTAATTTAGTGCCATGTGTAAGTCAAGCCAAGCCAACCCCCCCCCTTTTCTCCCTAATTGTACTTGGCAATTTACCCCACTCTTCTGAGCCGTCCCAGTCTCTGCTCCACCCCCTCTGCCGATCCGAGGAGGGCTGCAGACTAGCACGTCTCCTCCGATACATGTGGAGTTGCCAGCCGCTTCTTTTCACCTGACAGTGAGGAGTTTCACCAGGGTGACGTAGCGCGTGAGAGGATCACGCTATTCCCCCCAGTTCCCCATCCCCCTGAACAGGCGCCCCGACCGACCAGAGGAGGCGCTAGTGCAGCAACCAGGACAGATACTCACATCCAGCTTTCCACCCACAGACACGACCAATTGTGTCTGTAGGGACGCCCGACCAAGCCGGAGATAACACGTGAATTCGAACCGGCGATCCCCGTGTTGGTAGGCAATGGAACAAACCGCTACATTACCCGGACGGCCCAAGTCAAGCCAGTTTTATTTGTATAGCCCAATATCATAAATTTGTCTCAGGGGGCTTTACAGCAACACAACATCCTGTCCTTAGACCCTCGCATGGGATAAGGAACAACTCCCTAAAAAACCTTTAAGAGGGAGAACCAATAGGAAGAAAGCTCAGGGGGAGCAACAGAGGAGGATCTCTCTCCCAAGACGCACAACGTGCAATGGTGTCGTGTTTACACAATGTACACAATACAACATTGAAAGAGGATAACACAATTATAACGGAATTGTGAAATATGTGAAGAATAGGAAGAGGAGGATGCCAAGCAGTGTCCAGACTCAACCAGAACAGCCCAGGACCCAAACCACGCAACCACCATCACCATGTTAAAAAAAAAGTTTCACATGTCTTAGTGAGAGAACTTTAAGACAGGATAACAAAATGATATGGATTTATAAGATATATAAAAAGAAAATGTGACGCGGAGGATGCCAAGCAGTGTCCAGGTGGCAACCGCCATCACCCTGGAGACCTGGGAGGAGGACAGACTGCAAGTGCACACAAGGGAGACTCACATCACACCATTCACACAAAGAAGAAGAGAACGAAGAAGGCCTCATTCAGAGAGAGAGAGAGAGAGAGAGAGAGAGAGAGAGAGAGAGAGAGAGAGAGAGAGAGAGAAGACATGTGAGAGAAGAGAACAGTTTGCAATCGTCAATAATCTATACTCTAGAATATCGTCAGTAGAACAGTGGTTGGTAAATTCATTGAGACAGAAACCGACCTACCATGCAGTACAGGTTGTGAAGCACTCAACTTAAAGGATACTAATTGTAGGCTAAGACAAAAAGATGAGTTTTAAGTTTGGATTTAAAGGACTGAACAGACTCTGATGGTCTGATGGCAGCAGGCAGGTTATTCCACAAGAACGGGGCCCGATAGGAAAAGGCCCTGCTGCCACCAGCTGACTTCTTTTAACTTTGGGTACACACAGGAGCCCTGTATTTTGAGAGCGAAGAGCTCGAGATGGAATGTACGGTTTAAAGCGATCAGACAGGTAAGATGGGGCAAGCCCATTTAGCTCATCTAGAAGTCCAACAGGAAGCCAATGAAAGGAGGCAAAAATTGGTGTAATATGGTCAAATTTCTTAGATTCAGTTAGGATTCGAGCAGCAGCATTCTGAACCATCTGAAGACTTTCAGTACTAGAATGTGGCAGACCTGAAAATACAACATTACAGGAATCAAGTCTGGATGAAACAAATGCATGTATTAGAGTCTCTGCATCAGCCATGGACATGAAAGACCGGGTTTTAGCTATACTCAAATGAAATAAGGCATTGTTGGTGATTCCTTTAATGTGCTTATCAAAGGAAAGGCTGGGATCAAACGTAACACCAAGATTTTGGCTGCTACACTTTGTGAAATCACAGAGTTGTTGATTGTTATCTTTAATTGATCAAATTGGTGTCTGTGATAAAAACCCTGCATCTCGGTTTTTCCCGAATTTAAAAGCAGAAAGTTAAGTGACATCCGATTTTTCACAGCAGCCAAGCAGGCCTCTGAATTGATCAGTTATATGACCATCAGCCCTGATAAGCACATACAGCTGAGTATCATCCGCATAGCAATGGAATTGTATTCCATAACTGCGTATAATTTGGCCAAGAGTTGAAATATAAAGAGAGAAAAGTAGAGGGCCAAGAACTGAGCCCTGAGGTACGCCATATCTAACATCAGAGAGTTTCGATGTAATATTACTACATCAGACACGATGTGTTTTTCCAGATAAGTAGGACTTAAGCCAAGAGAGATCTAAGCCAGAGACACCAAAATTACAATTTATTCTGTCCAATAGTATACAGTGATCAGTGGTGTCAAAGGCTGTACTTAGGTCCAGTACTAGAAATTGTGTAAAAGCATGAGTAAAAGCATGCTACGAATATTACACGGCACACACTCGGGGCGCACTGGCATACACACACACACATTGAGACAGCCTTTACTATAAACAGCACTGCTACAGAAGAAAAGGCCTTCACGGTGCATCTGCATGCTTAGCTGGTAACAGCTTTTAGCTTTCTAAATCAACAGGTACAACATCAAGAGCAGTACAGAACACCCTGTTTTAAACAGGCAAAATCACAACATACTTACAGAGACACAAGCCGAACCGCTCTGCAATACTCGAATAAAATAAAGCCATAAAAATACAAGAAACACAGCAGCGCATAATAACAATTAGGCAACAGCAGCACAACCATACATATACATTCACACCTTTCCTTCCATATTTTTTCTGACAGAGAAGTCCTCAAAGAGGCTGGTAAAATTCAATTTGCAAAGAATAGCACTTTCAAGGTATATCAGAGACAGGTGATTCATTCTGTTTCGGCCCATTGTGGCTCTCAGTCTATTTTTAACTTGTCCCAGTTTTGAAAAAGAACGCTCCCTGAAGGCACTGGTTACAGGCAAAGTCATAAACAGTCGCAGTGCTATATAAATATTTGGAAAAAAACTTACTGTCGTTTACTTCCTCTTATAAGTTGCAGCAGTGACCTTGCTGAGGTGTCCTCGTATTCTTTAATATTCTGAATTGTTCAATTTCACCGACAAAATCTTCCTCCAGATCACCTGCACGTTTCTTCTGTAGATTAGCCACCCCTGTACGAAGATCTCGTATGGAGATGGACAGAATATTGTTCAAAAAGTCATCTTTTGCAAAGTGGACCTCGTCCATGCATACCATCAGGTGCCCGTCCACCCACTGTATGTCCCCAAAACGGCGGTGATCACCTCATTTGGACTGTTCTAGAACCCGCGCATGCCGTTCGGCCTTAAGAACGCCACGCAGACATTCCAGCGCCTCATAGATTCGATGCTACGGGACCTGCCTTTTGTTTTCGTCTATCTAGACCAGTGGTTCTCAACCTTTTTGGGGTCCTGGACCCCTGCGTATTTTTGATCTACCCTGAGGACCCCTCCACCTGATCTTGGGGGAGGGGGTTGCAATTTGATAGAAACAGTAGAAACTGCATTTTAAATTGCATTATAGCACTTATTCACTCTTTGTGGCAAAAATAAGAGCTTTCAGTTGTAACTTAGATATAGTTAACAAAACAGAATTCTTATGCAGTAACTTTCAGATATATGTAACAAAACAGAATATGTATTCAGTAACTTTCAGATATATGTAACAAAACAGAATATGTATTCAGTAACTTTCAGATATATGTAACAAAACAGAATATGTATTCAGTAACTTTCAGATATATGTAACAAAACAGAATATGTATTCAGTGAGTTTTCAGATAGATGTAACAACACAGAATATGTATTCAGTAACTTTCAGATATATGTAACAAAACAGAATTCTTATGCAGTAACTTTCAGATATATGTAACAAAACAGAATTCTTATGCAGTAACTTTCAGATATATGTAACAAAACAGAATATGTATTCAGTAACTTTCAGATATATGTAACAAAACAGAATATGTATTCAGTAACTTTCAGATATATGTAACAAAACAGAATATGTATTCAGTAACTTTCAGATATATGTAACAAAACAGAATATGTATTCAGTAACTTTCAGATATATGTAACAAAACAGAATATGTATTCAGTAACTTTCAGATATATGTAACTAAACAGAATATGTATTCAGTAACTTTCAGATATATGTAACAACACAGAATATGTATTCAGTAACTTTCAGATATATGTAACAAAACAGAATATGTATTCAGTAACTTTCAGATATATGTAACGAAACAGAATATGTATTCAGTAACTTTCAGATATATGTAACAAAACAGAATATGTATGCAGTAACTTTCAGATATATGTAACAAAACAGAATATGTATTCAGTAACTTTCAGATATATGTAACAAAACAGAATATGTATTCAGTAACTTTCAGATATATGTAACAAAACAGAATATGTATTCAGTAACTTTCAGATATATGTAACAAAACAGAATATGTATTCAGTAACTTTCAGATATATGTAACTAAACAGAATATGTATTCAGTAACTTTCAGATATATGTAACAAAACAGAATATGTATTCAGTAACTTTCAGATATATGTAACAAAACAGAATATGTATTCAGTAACTTTCAGATATATGTAACTAAACAGAATATGTATTCAGTAACTTTCAGATATATGTAACAACACAGAATATGTATTCAGTAACTTTCAGATATATGTAACAAAACAGAATATGTATTCAGTAACTTTCAGATATATGTAACGAAACAGAATATGTATTCAGTAACTTTCAGATATATGTAACAAAACAGAATATGTATGCAGTAACTTTCAGATATATGTAACAAAACAGAATATGTATTCAGTAACTTTCAGATATATGTAACAAAACAGAATATGTATGCAGTAACTTTCAGATATATGTAACAAAACAGAATATGTATTCAGTAACTTTCAGATATATGTAACTAAACAGAATATGTATTCAGTAACTTTCAGATATGTGTAACAAAACAGAATATGTATTCAGTAACTTTCAGATATGTGTAACAAAACAGAATATGTATTCAGTAACTTTCAGATATATGTAACAAAACAGAATATGTATTCAGTAACTTTCAGATATATGTAACTAAACAGAATATGTATTCAGTAACTTTCAGATATATGTAACAAAACAGAATATGTATTCAGTAACTTTCAGATATGTGTAACAAAACAGAATATGTATTCAGTAACTTTCAGATATGTGTAACAAAACAGAATATGTATTCAGTAACTTTCAGATATGTGTAACAAAACAGAATATGTATTCAGTAACTTTCAGATATATGTAACAAAACAGAATATGTATTCAGTAACTTTCAGATATATGTAACAAAACAGAATATGTATTCAGTAACTTTCAGATATATGTAACTAAACAGAATATGTATTCAGTAACTTTCAGATATATGTAACAACACAGAATTTTTATGCAGTAACTTTTAACAATGCAAACGGGAGCGAGATCTCTTATTAAAATACAATAAATTACACTTGTGAAACAGATGTAATTAGAGAAAAAAGTCCCGTTACCCTTTATAGTTTAGGTAGATAAAGGTCTCAGTCACATTTGAGTAAAATAATCCTATTTCTACAAATGTCATAGTGTAGAGCCGAAGGAACGGAGAAGACCGTAGGTTCATTCTGACAATGTATTTACATAATGTTCAACTCAGTTCCTAAACGGTCAGACATACATTAATATAGGTCATATACATGTACACTGAAAAACTGACAACATGCATAAATTGAATTGAACTTTATTATCTTCACTAAGATAATATATAATATTCTAAGATAAAGTATATTCAAATTATGTCACATTTACAACTGCAAAGATTTGTGCAATTCCAGTGTGCCTTCTTGCATGAGCACCTTGCACCACAACCACTGTGCTTTGACAACTGCACTTGACTAGTTCACTGCAGGCTTTTGACGCCATCGGTAGAATGCTCTACCCCGGGGCTCGAACTCAGGACCTTCTTGTTCTGAGGCGACCGCACTAACCACTGCGGCACCGCGCGGGACCAAGTAGAAAATCAAAGTCCAATAATAAGTGGTCACAGGAGAAACATGTTGTACCAGGTGTGAACAGATTCAACGGAATCTATCTGGATACAAAAAGCCAACTCTAAACAGGACCTAGGGTGCACAGTGGGGTATCATCAGCATAAGAACTGAAATATGTTTACAAAAGTATCATAACTCTCAGGTAATATGGGCACAAATACATTAAAAAGTATCTTATTACAAATACTTGCTCATCAAATTTATCGAAATAAAATACACAATACTGGTATGAGAAATTGTATTTAATTAAAATACAAGTAATTTGACATTTAAAAATAAAAAATACATTCTATACAAACTGATATCACATTTTAGTCATTTAGTGGCCCCAATATGGGTCTGACCTTAACCCCTCACATTGAAAAAAGGAGCCCTGCTACTTTCCCCACACTTCATAGATCTGAAGTGGCCAATCAGGATATCCTGGAGGTGGGAGGCTGTGAATTCAGGGGTGCATGCTGGGTGGTTTCCATCAGTGAAAGCGGCTATTGACTGATTGAGTGAACAGCCGATTGAAATGCAACTGGGGGAAGTGAACAGTTAGGCTACAGTGATGTACTAGTTCTTTCAGAAGACAGTAAGACTGGGCATTTCGCAGATGCCTTCTTCAAGAGTGACAAATAAGTGCAGTGGAGCAAGTAAATGTTTGAGATCTCCAGCTTTGCAAGCAACTAATTGAACGAGTGCAAAAGACACATAACAGTACCATTACAGCAGAGTATGATACAGTACAAAATAATGGAAGAGAAAGAGAAGAACCCCCTTCCCCCCAATGCCAACAACCTAAAAAAGGAGAATACTCTTCTGTGTATCCCCTAACACTGCAGTCCTTCCATTTCAGGTTTGGTTGTTTTTCAGCACAACTAATTTCTCCATCAGTTCACCTGTCAATCAGCTGTGAGGGAGGTAAACCATGCCTGCTAAGGAGAAGAGATGCCCAACTGGTGCTGATGATGGCAAAGTGGCGATGAATCTCACAAAGAGCAACTTGATCAGTGGGTATGAATCCAGCGAGGAAAGGTCCTTTCTGGGGTCCTCCAGAAAGTGAAGGGTCTCCAACTCTGCTTTGCTGTGTCTGGGCAACATCTCTCTGCCCAGCTGGCTCTCAGTTCCTGTTGTTGGGATTGGAAACAGTAGAAGCTTACCGGGAAATAAGGTTGTTATGAATATATACATTAAATTCAATAATTTTTAATATCGCAAAATATTTAAAAATGTGACATGAAACTAGCTACTCATTTATTTTTTAACTGATTAATGTTCATTTTTGATGATTAATTCATGACATTGCAGTTTAAGCTTAAGACACTGAAGTGAGAGTAGTTTACCCGTACCCTGGTCAGAGAAGGTGAAGAAATCGTCTTCATTCTCGTCAGTGGTGTTTGATGAGGCAGTCTCACCTTCTGACACAAGGCCGAGCTCTTCAGCTGACCCAGAAACAGGTGATGTATCCTCTTCTTCTCTAAGGCTAGTTTGGGAGGCAACCACCTCATCTTGAAAAACAGGTGGGTTGCTGTAGCCAGGATGGCTTCGTTGACACCAGTCTTCAGCTGTAAGAAGCTACTGAACTTTTTCTCAAAGTCGGCTATGGTGGCTTGTGAGATATGTGAGCAGTACCGCAGGCTTGAAGCTTGCAGGCCATGTTGTTTAGCCTGAACAGCAAAGAGGGCAGGGATGAGCTCACCATGAGGTCTGACCTTGGAGGCAGTCAATTGTAATGTCAATGGGCTTGAGGACTCGGCAGTATTTCTCAAGGAAATGGAGCTCTACCTCTGAACGGTGGGAGTTGCAAGGCAGGCATGGTGTCAGGAAGCTTCTCCCGAAGAAATGCCAGCTGGCTCAAACAGTCATAAAGAGAGTTTCACCAACAAACGCAGGGTGTCTTCAGTTGCTGGTTGGTCGTCATTGAGTATTTTTGCATATTCTGGTCTGCCAGAAGCACTCCACAGGGCTGAACATTTTGCCACAGATGAATTAATCAGCCTGGAGAGAGTTGAACTGTCTTCAGTTGCCCAGTTGAGTTGAATTGCTTTAATTGCATCAGTGGTTGAACCCAAACTCAGTGTGTGAGTGGAAAACCTGACGTGAGGTGGTAGAATGGTAGCACACTCTGACACTGCTTCTCCCTCTGGATCTATTATTACAAATGAAAGATCCGGTTCCTGCTCATCTGTCTCATCCTGTGCCTCTGAAACGACTGTGATATCGAAGTCTCGAAAGGCTTTTGAGAAGTTTGATGCATTGTCAGTTACAGTCAGCACAATAGTGTCAGTTGTGAGTCCATATTCTGAGTCTATTTCCTCCAGTAGTTCTGCAATGTGAATGTAGGTATGTGGACTGGGAAAATGTCTGCAAGCAAGAGCAGCTGATTCCTGTTCTAGTGGGTCTGTTTGTGTCCAATCTACAGTGGCTCCCGTACAACTGGTTTTTTTAGTTGACCAGATTTCTGCAGTGGTGCAAACATGTATGCACTTAAGTCTCTCCTTCGCATTTGCTGTTTTATTATTAAAGTCGTCATCGATTCTTCTCTCAAGTGTCCTCCTGGAATCCGGCTCTTAGAAGGTACCAATGCTCAAATGCAGAAACTTTAAGCAACCAGCCAGTTGAGTTTGTTTTACACTTTCCAAGAAAACATTTAAAGGCCAGGACATAAAGTCAGAAAATCTGACTGTAGGGAGAAGAAGCAACGAAGATTTGCAGTTTACTCTGCACAGTACCCAGAATAATCTGACTGGTCTGACTGCACATTTCAGGGGATCCTGAATGAGGGACGGTGCTCCAGCTTTACTGTGATCACTCTCGATGTATCGGCTGCGGTGTCGACCATCTGCAATGTCACGCTCCTTTTCTGCGAGTTTGAAACAAAGTACGTTGCCTAAAACAGACTGGGGGAGGGCCGTATCACGGGAGGGGTCATCGGAGCAGGAATTGTGGTAAGTTTCTTCGACACAATTGGCTGTACTTTGATTTAGTGAGATACAGCTCTAAGTTTACGTGCTTGGCGTCAAATTGGCCGAAAAAAAAGAACAAAAACCGCCGGGGTGTTGGGTTTTATGGGCAGTGTGTGGCACGTGCCCTGTCAGTGTGTTGCTCTTTTCATGCCAACTGCTTTCAGCTGAGTAAAAGATGTATGACAAGTGTGACGGAGCTCCCTGTTATCTGTCATTCTACACTATGGTGGTATTCCATCCATCCATCCATCATCCATCATCCAAACCACTTATCCTGCTCCCAGGGTCGCGGGGATGCTGGAGCCTATCCCAGCAGTCACTGGGCGAGGCCAGGAGACACCCTGGACAGGCTGCCAGACCATGGAATTAGTTTTAGGAAATCCAATTCACTGAAGGCCATGTGAGTCCTATGCATTGGAGCTATCAGAATCAGAATCAGAATCAGAATCAGAATACTTTATTAATCCCCGAGGGGAAATTGGGTTCTATTACAGACACTCACGCTCCAGCAAGAAATAACTAAAAACTAACAAGATACAAGATACAAGAAAATAGAAACAAATACTACTACTACTACTACTACTACTACTACTACTACTTTTACTACTACTACTGGCTGCTCCCGTTAGGGGGCGCCACAGCGGATCATCCATCTCCATCTCTTCCTGTCCTCTGCATCTTCCTCTGTCACACCAGCCACCTGCATGTCCTCCCTCACCACATCCATAAACCTCCTCTTTGGCCTTCCTCTTCTCCTCTTCCCTGGCAGCTCCATATTCAGCATCCTTCTCCCAGTATACCCAGCATCTCTCCTCCACACATGTCCAAACCATCTCCATCTTGTCTCTCTTGCTTTGTCTCCAAACCGTCCAACCTGAGCGGTCCCTCTAATATACTCGTTCCTAATCCTGTCCTTCTTCATCACTCCCAGTGAAAACCTTAGCATCTTCATCTCTGCCACCTCCAGCTCCTCCTCCTGTCTTTTCATCAGTGCCACTGTCTCCAAACCATATAACATAGCTGGTCTCACCACCATCTTGTAAACCTTCCCTTTAACTCTTGCTGGTACCCTTCTGTCACACATCACTCCTGACACTCTTCTCCACCCACTCCACCCTGCCTGCACTCTCTTCTTCACCTCTCTACTGCACTCCCCGTTACTCTGGACAGCTGACCCCAAGTATTTCCCTGTACAGTGGACTATATGTTCGTCAGTGCCAGCTGAAGTAGCCTGCAACTACAGTAGACAGAGGATTTATCGACGGACATGGTGATTCAACATCTGCAGTGATCATTCATATGATAAGTACATGATTTCCCCTTTGTGTAATAAGAAGTGAAATAGGATGTGTAAATAAATAAAGGCGATGGAGTATTTCCTATTCTGACGTATTGAATTGAATAAGATTCCAAAAATGAAGAAAGGACTTTGTTGAGATGTTTGCACGGAGAGAAATCTTAAAAGCACTCCTTCATCATACACAGCAGCCGGGTGTACCGGAAGTTCCGGTGCTGCGCAATGACCCCGACGTGATTTGAACACGCACCCTTCTGATCTGGAGTCAGACGCGCTACCGTTGCGCCACGAGGTCCTGCGCTTCCGGGAAGTCCATTTCACTAGAACTCGAACAGGACAACATGGAAACCGAAATTGTCCACACCTCGTTAAACTAATTAGTTCGTTAAGTTAAATGGGAGAAATTGGGGTCTGTTGAGAAAGTTGCTTGTTCCTGCTGGGATGCTGAGATCAGCAGTTCAAGTTCACACCCATGAACCCCCAGGGCCTACACGTGTACCTGAATATAGTATTTTAATTGAGTTAATTCAGCATAAAAAAACCCCAAAAATATCTCCTACCTCACAAGAGGCATAACGCAAACATCAGAAGCAGTGGGACATACAGCGGGACACACAGTGGGACATACAGCGGGACATACAGCGGGACATACAGTGGGACATACAGCGGGACATCCGTCTGAGTTCAAACTGGTTGTAGCAAAACGCATCCACTCCACGTCTTGACGCATGCTCAGTACTGCAGGCGAGGAGCCCACAGGAGGGTTGAATCAGTTCATCTGACAGACACGTCACATCATCATCATGTAAGTACCTCCGCAGTACCCCCACCTTATAAACAACACAGCGGCATGCCGTGGTGGAGAGGCTTAGGGTACCACTGATCCAAAGAGCTACACCGTCCAGAGCTCTTCCAGGATGAGGAGGTGCACATCCTTGACAGAGAGGAACGCTGGTTTGAACGGGGAGTCAAAGAGGCCACCTATGTTAAGAGGGAACGACCATCCCTGAACAGGAGGGGGGGGGTACAGAGTACACCTGTCACCATCTTACAACGCTGTGATGGCAACTATTCCCCAATCCTCTGTGAACAGTACACATGACCACTGTAACTCTACTTAATGGTCAGCTGGTGGTTGGTTTGGGTGGTTATGCCACTGTATTGTCTATAAGGGTGGGGACACCTGCAGTCACTGTATTGTCTATAAGGGTGGGGACACCTGCAGTCACTGTATTGTTTATAAGGGTGGGGGTACCTGCAGTCACTGTATTGTTTGTAAGGGTGGGGACACCTGGAGTCACTGTATTGTTTGTAAGGGTGGGGACACCTGCAGTCACTGTATTGTTTATAAGGGTGGGGACACCTGCAGTCACTGTATTGTTTGTAAGGGTGGGGGTACCTGCAGTCACTGTATTGTTTGTGAGGGTGGGGACACCTGCAGTCACTGTATTGTTTATAAGGGTGGGGACACCTGCAGTCACTGTATTGTTTATAAGGGTGGGGGTACCTGCAGCTACTGTATTGTTTATAAGGGTGGGGGTACCTGCAGTCACTGTATTGTTTATAAGGGTGGGGGTACCTGCAGTCACTTTCTTGTTTGTAAGGGTGGGGACACCTGGAGTCGCTGTATTGTTTATAAGGGTGGGGACACCTGCAGTCACTGTATTGTTTATAAGGGTGGGGACACCTGCAGTCACTGTATTGTTTATAAGGGTGGGGGTACCTGCAGTCACTGTATTGTTTATAAGGGTGGGGACACCTGCAGTCACTGTATTATTTATAAGGGTGGGGGTACCTGCAGTCACTGTATAGTTTATAAGGGTGGGGGTACCTGCAGTCACTGTATTGTTTATAAGGGTGGGGACACCTGCAGTCACTGTATTGTTTATAAGGGTGGGGGTACCTGCAGTCACTGTATTGTTTATAAGGGTGGGGACACCTGCAGTCACTGTATTGTTTATAAGGGTGGGGACACCTGCAGTCACTGTATTGTTTATAAGGGTGGGGACACCTGCAGTCACTGTATTGTTTATAAGGGTGGGGGTACCTGCAGCTACTGTATTGTTTATAAGGGTGGGGGTACCTGCAGTCACTGTATTGTTTATAAGGGTGGGGGTACCTGCAGTCACTGTATTGTTTATAAGGGTGGGGACACCTGGAGTCGCTGTATTGTTTATAAGGGTGGGGACACCTGCAGTCACTGTATTGTTTATAAGGGTGGGGACACCTGCAGTCACTGTATTGTTTATAAGGGTGGTGGTACCTGCAGTCACTGTATAGTTTATAAGGGTGGGGGTACCTGCAGTCGCTGTATTGTTTATAAGGGTGGGGACACCTGCAGTCACTGTCTTGTTTATAAGGGTGGTGGTACCTGCAGTCACTGTATAGTTTATAAGGGTGGGGACACCTGCAGTCACTGTATTGTTTATAAGGGTGGTGGTACCTGCAGTCACTGTATTGTTTATAAGGGTGGGGACACCTGCAGCCACTGTATTGTTTATAAGGGTGGGGACACCTGCAGCCACTGTATTGGTTATAAGGGTGGGACACCTGCAGTCACTGTATTGGTTATAAGGGTGGGGACACCTGCAGCCACTGTATTGGTTATAAGGGTGGGGACACCTGCAGCCACTGTATTGGTTATAAGGGTGGGGACACCTGCAGCCACTGTATTGGTTATAAGGGTGGGGACACCTGCAGTCAGCTGACATTGAAGAGGTCTCTTAGAATCAGAATCAGAGACATTTTGTCAGTTATTTCATGCACGTGCACACATGACATGAAAGGACACACCGTTTCCCCAGCCCACAGCAGTGCAACACAAAGACAAAAACTACCAGAACTACAAGAACACACATATCCAAACAAACAAACATATATCTAAAGTCTAAAAAAAGATCAGTGTCCAGGAGAAGGAACGCCAACCAGGATGACTGTTGGAACTGCGGTCTGCATGGGCTAGCGGTTAGCTTAGCCTGCCCCGCTTCCGCGTCCTGTCAGACCGTCCTCGGTGTTTCCTCTTCGGGCACAGCTCCGGTCAGGGCCGTGGTCCTTGGGCCCACAGGACGCGGCAGACCGGGCTCCCTCAGCCGATGTAATGCCAGCTCTCCCAGCCAGGCACCTTGGACACACCTCCCCGCACTCCACACGACGACACTAAAAAGCCGCTAGACCGCCCTCGGTCTTATCGGAACTGCCGGTCTTCATGGGCTAGCAGTTAGCTTAGCCTGCCCGCTTCGGCATCCTGTCAGACCGCCCCGCTGTTTCCTCCTCTGTAATTAGTTAGCAATGAGTGGACATTTTGATAATGATGTCATTAGTTAGCAATGAGTTGAAATGTTAATAATGATGTCATTGGTTAGTGATAAGTTGAAATGTTGATAATGACGTCATTAGTTAGTGATAAGTTGAAATGTTGATAATGATGTCATTAGTTAGTGATAAGTTGAAATGTTGATAATGATGTCATTAGTTAGTGATAAGTTGTAATGTTGATAATGATGTCATTAGTTAGAGATAAGTTGAAATGTTGATAATGATGTCATTAGTTAGTGATAAGTTGAAATGTTGATAATGATGTCATTAGTTAGTGATGAGTTGAAATGTTGATAATGATGTCATTAGTTAGTGATGAGCAGAAATGTTGATAATGATGTCATTAGTTAGCGATAAGTTGAAATGTTGATAATGATGTCATTAGTTAGTGATGAGTTGAAATGTTGATAATGATGTCATTAGTTAGTGATGAGTTGAAATGTTGATAATGATGTCATTAGTTAGTGATGAGTTGAAATGTTGATAATGATGTCATTAGGTAGAGATAAGTTGAAATGTTGATAATGATGTCATTAGTTAGTGATGAGTTGAAATGTTGATAATGATGTCATTAGTTAGTGATGAGCAGAAATGTTGATAATGATGTCATTAGGTAGAGATAAGTTGAAATGTTGATAATGATGTCATTAGGTAGAGATAAGTTGAAATGTTGATAATGATGTCATTAGTTAGAGATAAGTTGAAATGTTGATAATGATGTCATTAGTTAGTGATAAGTTGAAATGTTGATAATGATGTCATTAGTTAGTGATGAGTTGAAATGTTGATAATGATGTCATTAGTTAGCGATGAGCAGAAATGTTGATAATGATGTCATTAGGTAGTGATAAGTTGAAATGTTGATAATGATGTCATTAGTTAGTGATAAGTTGAAATGTTGATAATGATGTCATTAGGTAGCGATAAGCTGAAATGTTGATAATGATGTCATTAGTTAGTGATAAGTTGAAATGTTGATAATGATGTCATTAGTTAGTGATGAGTTGAAATGTTGATAATGATGTCATTAGTTAGCGATGAGTTGAAATGTTGATAATGATGTCATTAGTTAGTGATGAGTTGAAATATTGATAATGATGTCATTAGGTAGTGATAAGTTGAAATGTTGATAATGATGTCATTAGGTAGTGATGAGTTGAAATGTTGATAATGATGTCATTAGTTAGTGATGAGTTGAAATATTGATAATGATGTCATTAGGTAGAGATAAGTTGATAATGTTGATAATGATGTCATTAGGTAGTGATAAGTTGAAATGTTGATAATGATGTCATTAGTTAGTGATGAGTTGAAATGTTGATAATGATGTCATTAGGTAGTGATAAGTTGAAATGTTGATAATGATGTCATTAGTTAGTGATGAGCAGAAATGTTGATAATGATGTCATTAGGTAGAGATAAGTTGAAATGTTGATAATGATGTCATTAGGTAGAGATAAGTTGAAATGTTGATAATGATGTCATTAGTTAGAGATAAGTTGAAATGTTGATAATGATGTCATTAGTTAGTGATAAGTTGAAATGTTGATAATGATGTCATTAGTTAGTGATGAGTTGAAATGTTGATAATGATGTCATTAGTTAGCGATGAGCAGAAATGTTGATAATGATGTCATTAGGTAGTGATAAGTTGAAATGTTGATAATGATGTCATTAGTTAGTGATAAGTTGAAATGTTGATAATGATGTCATTAGGTAGCGATAAGCTGAAATGTTGATAATGATGTCATTAGTTAGTGATAAGTTGAAATGTTGATAATGATGTCATTAGTTAGTGATGAGTTGAAATGTTGATAATGATGTCATTAGTTAGCGATGAGTTGAAATGTTGATAATGATGTCATTAGTTAGTGATGAGTTGAAATATTGATAATGATGTCATTAGGTAGTGATAAGTTGAAATGTTGATAATGATGTCATTAGGTAGTGATGAGTTGAAATGTTGATAATGATGTCATTAGTTAGTGATGAGTTGAAATATTGATAATGATGTCATTAGGTAGAGATAAGTTGATAATGTTGATAATGATGTCATTAGGTAGTGATAAGTTGAAATGTTGATAATGATGTCATTAGTTAGTGATGAGTTGAAATGTTGATAATGATGTCATTAGTTAGTGATGAGTTGAAATGTTGATAATGATGTCATTAGTTAGTGATAAGTTGAAATGTTGATAATGATGTCATTAGTTAGTGATAAGTTGAAATGTTGATAATGATGTCATTAGTTAGCGATGAGTTGAAATGTTGATAATGATGTCATTAGTTAGCGATGAGTTGAAATGTTGATAATGATGTCATTAGTTAGCGATGAGTTGAAATGTTGATAATGATGTCATTAGTTAGTGATAAGTTGAAATGTTGATAATGATGTCATTAGTTAGTGATAAGTTGAAATGTTGATAATGATGTCATTAGTTAGCGATGAGCAGAAATGTTGATAATGATGTCATTAGTTAGTGATAAGTTGAAATGTTGATAATGATGTCATTAGTTAGCGATGAGTTGAAATGTTGATAATGATGTCATTAGGTATTGATAAGTTGAAATGTTGATAATGATGTCATTAGGTAGTGATGAGTTGACATTTTGAAAAGTTGGAATCAGTTGGACAGTATGGTTCATTTCAAACAATGCAGAACCAAAAAATGAAACAAACATGTTTATTAAATTAACTGTGTAATAAAAAATGACCTTACTTTTGCCGTTTTTTTCTTAGTAAAATTCAACTTGGAAAATTGTCAAGATTAATTAGTCTAATATCTTTTAATGGTCTGGGTAATTAATTCTGCGAGGCTGGCAATACTGAATAATAAAAGAGGTCAGTAAAAGTGGAAGTGGAATGACATGGTATGTCTTCTCTCAAATGTCATTTGTACCAACAGGAACGCTACAATAAAGTCAAACACCTCTTTCCCCCCTTTAGATAATATCTTCTGTTGAGGAGAAGGCAGGTCTTTCACTCATCGGACGTCCGTGGAGCCTTTAGTGGGGCACCAGTGGCAATGAACGTGTTATGACTGTGCAGCTCGTGGATCCACGGGGAGAGACTTGACCCACAGTCTGCAAATCATAATCTAATAATAACTAATAATCCTGTGGACCCAAGGACCACGGCCCAGTGACCGCGGCCCAAGGACCACGGCCCGGGGACCATGGCCCAGGGACCACGGCCTAAGGACCACGGCCCAGGGACCACGGCCCGGGGCCCACGGCCTAAGGACCACGGCCCGGGGACCACGGCCCAAGGACCACGGCCCGGGGACCACGGCCCAAGGACCACGGCCCGGGGACCACGGCCCGGGGACCACGGCCCAGGGACCACGACCCAGGGACCACGGCCTAAGGACCACGGCCCAAGGACCACGACCCAGGGACCACGGCACAGGGACCACGGCCCAAGGACCACGGCCCGGGGACCACGACCCAGGGACCACGGCCCTGCCTGGAGCTGCGCCCGAAGAGCAAACAGCGAGGGCGGTGTGACAGGACGCGGAGGCGGGGCAGGCTAAGCTAACTGCTAGCTAGCCCTCGCAGACCGTTGTTGGCTGTTTTTGCCTTGTTCTCTCTGTTCTGGTATCTTTTAGTGGTGTTGTTTGTGGAGGTGTTTCTGTCTTTTTGTGTTGCCCTGCTGTGGGCTGGGGGAAAGGGAAGTTGGTTCGTACTAGCACATGAGATGAAAACAGAGATAAACTCTTCCTGATTCCTGATTCCTGATTCCGGGTCTGCATAGCACAGGCGAGATGGTATCCGCCATGACGCGACTCACGCCCACTGCAAACTGTTAAGCTTGTTAGGTTGTGTTGAAAAGTAGAAGACCGATAAATCCCTGCTGTCGGCTTAGCGCCCCCCCCTCCCCCCAACAGGTGTCCCGCCCTGCACAGCCCAGGATCTGCACAGCCCAGGACCTGCAAAGCCCAGGACCTGCACAGCCTCTCTTAAAGCCGCACAGAAGCCTCATATGTCCTTCCAAACTCAACGCACCACCAAACCACCAGACTTCTTTCAACCCCGGACAAGCCTCTCGTCGGGCCATTCGAGCCGGGAAACAAAGGATCCGCATCAGATCCTGAAAACCCGAACCACGTGGAAAGCTCTGGCGAACTCGTGACTCCTGATCGGCCTTGATAATCCCAGCCGGAGGCTCGCGGAGACAGGCATCAATGGAGCGTTTGTTCCATCATCCCGGTGGGGATGCTGTAACGGCGAGGGACAAACGGACGGGGGCGTTATGTCGTTACGTGACGCGTTATGAACGCTGGGTCATTACTTCTGTACAGGGATTTTGTTTAGAAACACGACGAGAGACAGTGGAGGGACATTGTCCAAGACACGTTTGTTCTGGACAAGGGGACATGCATCTGGAGAACAGATGCAAACAGAGGTGGACAGACGCAACGTTTACACGGGACACCACATGAACGGCTGGTTACAATGTTTCCACACAACTATTTATTGTTATTTTTTGTGTTTCTTTTTTCCTTTTGCTCTTTTTATCTGTCTGTATTAGTGTGTACTGTATTCTGTTGTGTTGATGTTGTTGCACTGTTCTGCTCATGTCTCTTTGAAAACTCAATAAAAACGTAAGTGAGAAAAGAAAAGAAAAGAATAACGACGAGAAAGCCCAACTTCACTTCTCCGCTCGCAACCCTGACTAAAGCCTGAAACCCAAACCCGCCAGCTGGCGGCGCGGTGGAGCAGCGAGGGACAGACGGCGGGCCGAGGAAAGGGGGGATTAGGTTGGAGAGGAGGAGAATAAGTAAGAGAAGCTCGCGCGGAAGGCTGCGGAGCACGCACGCGCTCCAGACAGGCTGGTCTAGCGGTCCTGGTGTGGGACCAGCACGAGAAGAGACGCGGCCCAGCTCCGTGACGGACGCTTTAACCAGCAGCTCCCTATACCCGTCTAGATCTTCACTACACCGGTCTAGATCTTCACTACACCGGTCTAGATCTTCACTACACCGGTCTAGATCTTCACTACACCGGTCTAGATCTTCACTACACCGGACTAGATCTTCACTACACCGGTCTAGATCTTCACTATACCGGTCTAGACCTTAACCAGAACCAACTTTACCGACTCTTCTCCGGCCGGAGCTAACGGACAAACAGCGCTCAACAACAACAACAACAACGACACAACTTCAACATGTGATGACAGACAACGGCGCTGCGCTTGTGTGCGGAGGGCACCGCTGTCTTCTGCTCATCGCTGTCGAGGAAAGTTCGCCTCGCTGAGACCGAAAACACCTTCCTCCTCCTCCTCCTCCTCCTCCTCATCTTCACGGCCCAGGTGAGCCCGTCCCCGGTCGACACTCCTACAGACACTTCTTACTTCCAGACTCTGGTCTTATTGTTGTGTAAACTAGCAGGCAACACCGAACACGCGGTTCTGGTGGCTTCTGCACATGGTTCTGATGTAAAACACCATGACCCTGAACTACTGACCAGCCTGTCGGCTGTAGAGCTTCACAGCAGGCTGTAGTCAACGCGCCCTTCCCGTGTTAATCCGCATGTTCTGCTCCGTAATCAGCAGCGGCTGTTGCTCACCGCTCACTGACCCGGACCCGGAGCCACCTTGGGATTTTATAGCGACACAACGGTGATATTCATTTAGAAGACAGCCAGCATGTCTCACCCTCATCCCACTCATCACTAGTATGGCGACTACTCACACCGTTTATGGTGACTACTGACACCGTTTATGGTGACTACTGACACCGTTTATGGTGACTACTCACACCGTTTATGGTGACTACTGACACCGTTTATGGTGACTACTAATACCGTTTATGGTGACTACTCACACCGTTTATGGTGACTACTAACACCGTTTATGGTGACTACTCACACCGTTTATGGTGACTACTTACACCGTTTATGGTGACTACTAACACCGTTTATGGTGACTACTAACACCGTTTATGGTGACTACTTACACCGTTTATGGTGACTACTAACACCGTTTATGGTGACTACTAACACCGTTTATGGTGACTACTCACACCGTTTATGGTGACTACTAACACCGTTTATGGTGACTACTTACACCGTTTATGGTGACTACTAACACCGTTTATGGTGACTACTTACACCGTTTATGGTGACTACTAACACCGTTTATGGTGACTACTCACACCGTTTATGGTGACTACTAACACCGTTTATGGTGACTACTAACACCGTTTATGGTGACTACTAACACCGTTTATGGTGACTACTCACACCGTTTATGGTGACTACTAACACCGTTTATGGTGACTACTCACACCGTTTATGGTGACTACTAACACCGTTTATGGTGACTACTAACACCGTTTATGGTGACTACTCACACCGTTTATGGTGACTACTAACACCGTTTATGGTGACTACTCACACCGTTTATGGTGACTACTAACACCGTTTATGGTGACTACTAACACCGTTTATGGTGACTACTCACACCGTTTATGGTGACTACTGACACCGTTTATGGCGACTACTAACACCGTTTATGGCGACTACTAACACCGTTTATGGTGACTACTAACACCGTTTATGGTGACTACTAACACCGTTTATGGCGACTACTAACACCGTTTATGGTGACTACTAAGACCGTTTATGGTGACTACTAACACCGTTTATGGTGACTACTCACACCGTTTATGGTGACTACTAACACCGTTTATGGTGACTACTAACACCGTTTATGGTGACTACTAACACCGTTTATGGTGACTACTAACACCGTTTATGGTGACTACTCACACCGTTTATGGTGACTACTAACACCGTTTATGGTGACTACTCACACCGTTTATGGTGACTACTAACACCGTTTATGGTGACTACTAACACCGTTTATGGCGACTACTCACACCGTTTATGGTGACTACTCACACCGTTTATGGTGACTACTCACACCGTTTATGGTGACTACTAACACCGTTTATGGTGACTACTCACACCGTTTATGGTGACTACTAACACCGTTTATGGTGACTACTAACACCGTTTATGGCGACTACTCACACCGTTTATGGTGACTACTCACACCGTTTATGGCGACTACTCACACCGTTTATGGTGACTACTCACACCGTTCATGGCGACTACTAACACCGTTTATGGCGACTACTAACACCGTTTATGGCGACTACTAACACCGTTTATGGCGACTACTCACACCGTTTATGGCGACTACTAACACCGTTTATGGTGACTACTCACACCGTTTATGGTGACTACTCACACCGTTTATGGTGACTACTAACACCGTTTATGGCGACTACTAACACCGTTTATGGTGACTACTCACACCGTTTATGGCGACTACTAACACCGTTTATGGCGACTACTCACACCGTTTATGGCGACTACTAACACCGTTTATGGTGACTACTAACACCGTTTATGGTGACTACTCACACCGTTTATGGTGACTACTAACACCGTTTATGGCGACTACTCACACCGTTTATGGTGACTACTAACACCGTTTATGGTGACTACTCACACCGTTTATGGTGACTACTCACACCGTTTATGGTGACTACTAACACCGTTTATGGTGACTACTAACACCGTTTATGGTGACTACTAACACCGTTTATGGCGACTACTAACACCGTTTATGGTGACTACTAACACCGTTTATGGTGACTACTAACACCGTTTATGGTGACTACTAACACCGTTTATGGCGACTACTAACACCGTTTATGGTGACTACTCACACCGTTTATGGCGACTACTAACACCGTTTATGGCGACTACTCACACCGTTTATGGCGACTACTAACACCGTTTATGGTGACTACTCACACCGTTTATGGCGACTACTCACACCGTTTATGGTGACTACTAACACCGTTTATGGCGACTACTCACACCGTTTATGGTGACTACTGACACCGTTTATGGTGACTACTGACACCGTTTATGGCGACTACTCACACCGTTTATGGTGACTACTAACACCGTTTATGGTGACTACTAACACCGTTTATGGTGACTACTAACACCGTTTATGGCGACTACTCACACCGTTCATGGTGACTACTGACACCGTTTATGGTGACTACTAACACCGTTCATGGTGACTACTAACACCGTTTATGGTGACTACTCACACCGTTTATGGTGACTACTCACACCGTTTATGGTTTGACCCAAACAGAACACAAAGGTGAAATAACCCGAGGTTCGGTGCCGCGTCACTCTCCAAAGAAAACCAAGTGTAGATTGTAGAGGAACATGTGTCCCGCATGCCGTCATGGCTGACAGGCTGCAGTGATGACGGGGGGGGGGGGGGTGCGGGGCCTCAGTCCACAGACAGGCTGAGGGTTCCGTTCCCACTTCCGCCATATAAACACAGGTAAACACACCATTTACCACCACACAACCTGCTGATGAATCACACAAGTACACGTACCTACCCCACTTTCAGCCTACACAATGCTGCATCACACACACTCTGAACAGGGACCAGACTAGCTTCTATTATGTGGACCAGACTAGTTTCTATTATGTGGACCAGACTAGTTTCTATTATGTGGACCAGACTAGTTTGTAATATGTGGACCAGACTAGTTTGTAATATGTGGACCAGACTAGTTTGTAATATGTGGACCAGACTAGTTTGTAATATGTGGACCAGACTAGTTTCTAATATGTGGACCAGAGTAGTTTGTAATATGTGGACCAGACTAGTTTCTAATATATGGACCAGACTAGTTTGTAATATGTGGACCAGACTAGTTTGTAATATGGGGACCAGACTAGTTTGTAAGACGTGGACCAGACTAGCTTGTAATATGTGGACCAGGCTAGTTTGTAATATGTGGACTAGACTAGTTTGTAATATGTGGACCAGACTAGTTTGTAAGACGTGGACCAGACTAGCTTGTAATATGTGGACCAGGTTAGTTTGTAATATGTGGACTAGACTAGTTTGTAAGATGTGGACCAGACTAGTTTGTAATATGTGGACCAGACTAGTTTCTATTATGTGGACCAGACTAGTTTGTAAGATGTAGACCAGGCTAGTTTCTAATATGTGGACCAGACTAGTTTGTAAGATGTGGACCAGACTAGTTTGTAATATGTGGACCAGACTAGTTTCTAATATATGGACCAGACTAGTTTCTAATATGTGGACCAGACTAGTTTGTAATATGTGGGTCAGACTAGTTTGTAATATGTGGGTCAGACTACTTTGTAAGATGTGGACCAGACTAGTTTGTAAGATGTGGACCAGACTAGTTTGTAAGATGTGGACCAGACTAGTTTGTAAGATGTGGACCAGACTAGTTTGTAAGATGTGGACCAGACTAGTTTGTAATATGTGGACCAGACTAGTTTCTAATATGTGGACCAGACTAGTTTGTAATATGTGGACCAGACTAGTTTGTAATATGTGGACCAGACTAGTTTCTAATATGTGGACCAGACTAGTTTCTAATATGTGGACCAGACTAGTTTGTAAGATGTGGACCAGACTAGTTTGTAAGACGTGGACCAGACTAGTTTGTAAGATGTGGACCAGACTAGTTTGTAATATGTGGACCAGACTAGTTTCTAATATGTGGACCAGACTAGTTTGTAATATGTGGACCAGACTAGTTTGTAATATGTGGACCAGACTAGCTTGTAATATGTGGACCAGGCTAGTTTGTAATATGTGGACTAGACTAGTTTGTAATATGTGGACCAGACTAGTTTGTAAGACGTGGACCAGACTAGTTTCTAATATGTGGACCAGACTAGTTTGTAAGATGTGGACCAGACTAGTTTGTAAGACGTGGACCAGACTAGTTTGTAAGATGTGGACCAGACTAGTTTGTAAGATGTGGACCAGACTAGTTTGTAAGATGTGGGTGTATGTGATCCAGGAATGAGAATGCAGGGAGAACAGTTTGACTTGGACTTGGCTTGGTAACACAAGCAACAGACTGAAAATACTTTACAGAAAGAGTCCACCTATGGGGGGAAAGTGTTGTATTCATGGCCATGACATTACCTGAGGCGGCACGGTGGCGCAGTGGTTAGCGCGGTCGCCTCACAACAAGAAGGTCCCGGGTTCGAGCCCAGGGGTAGTCCAACGTTGGAGGTCGCCCCGGGTCGTCGTCTGTGTGGAGTTTGCATGTTCTCCCTGTGTCTGCGTGGGTTTCCTCCCACAGCCCAAAGACGTGTAGGTCAGGTGACCCACCTGTACTGAATTGTCCCTGTGTGTGTGTGTGTGTGTGTGTGTGTGTGTGAGTGGGCGGGCCCTGTGATGGCCTGGCGGCCTTTCCAGGGTGTCTCCCCACCTGCCGCCCAGTGACTGCTGGGATAGGCTCCAGCGACCCTGAGAGCAGGATGGATGGATTGATGGATGGGTAGATAGATGGGTGGATGGATAGATGGGTGGATGGGTAGATGGATGGATAGATGGGTGGATGGGTAGATAGATGGATGGATGGATGGATAGATGGGTGGATGGGTAGATAGATGGATGGATGGATAGATGGGTGGATGGGTAGATGGATGGATGGATGGATAGATGGGTGGATGGGTAGATGGGTGGATAGATGGGTGGATGGATGGACTTTACCTGGCCGAAGCATCCCAACGTGATTGTTCGGCTAGGCCAGAGCAGTGTGCGGAGCAGTCGCGGGTACTCGTTAATAAAAACTCCCCTGCGTTGCAGTCAGCACTGCCAGGGGGCGCTGACACGGCAGTTACACTGTGACGTCACCAGGAATACACGGCTAAAGCTTCATGCCACTCTAAACCTTCACACTGCTGCACAACTCAGCTGGCTTTGCTCCACCTGGAGAAGTGAGTGTGGACTTGACATGATCAGGTCAGGTGGCACCAGGGGCTGCACCCCTTGCACCCACCTTGGATGTGTGTTCTGCAGCTGACCTCATGCTCAGGCAGAGGTTTACATTTTGTGTTGCATTTTGTGTTGCATTTTGTGTTACATTTTGTGTTGCATTTTGTGTTGTATTTTGTGTTACATTTTGTGTTACATTTTGTGTTGTATTTTGTGTTGTATTTTGTGTTGCATTTTGTGTTACATTTTGTGTTGTATTTTGTGTTGCATTTTGTGTTGTATTTTGTGTTGCATTTTGTGTTGTATTTTGTGTTGCATTTTGTGTTGTATTTTGTGTTGCATTTTGCGTTGCATCGGCTCAAGGGGAGCAATACAGTGTGGAGGAGAGGAGGGGCCATGTGCTCTGCACCCCTCCTGTGTTCTACACCCCTGTTCTGTTGTTACCATGGATGCATTTTTTTCTTTTCTTTTTAATGTGTTTCTTTATGGGCGGCACGTGGCCCAGTGGTCAGCACTACTGCCCCACAGCAAGAAGGTCGTGGGTTCGAACCCCAGGCCGTCCCAGCTCCTTTCTGTGTGGAGTCTGCATGTTCTCCCCGTGTCTGTGTGGTTTCCTCCCACCACCACACATGCATGTAAGGGTTAATACTCCTGCCCGTGCCCCTGAGCAAGGCAGCGGAAGGAGGAGGCGGAGTCGGTCCCCGGGTGGTGCAGCTGCTGTACAGTAGGATGGGTACAGGCAGACAACACGCGTCATTATCACCTGCACAACGACAACAGTAAAGTGGCTTTCTTCTTTCTCAGTGAATCATGTGACTCTCCAGCGTGACCTCTGATCACCCCGAGGACAGGGCTATTGTTGTAGAGATGTTAAATGTTGCATCACTCGTTTCTGCCTCTTCCTCATATCATCATCATCGTCAGTGCTGTTGTTATCTTCATTCATAGCACCCTACAGTACACATACAGCCAGCCACCCGCTGCTGTAAACCTTCCTCTCTACACCTCGGGTCACGAGGGTATTACTTTGCCCCACAAGTCGAGCCCCTCCAATTTAGGTCTCACACTGGTGCTATGGGGGCAGGTACTATGGGGGGGAGGGGGGGGGGCACGGGAGTTTAGTGATCAGCACTGTCGCCATCTGTGGGGCGTTTTCCTGGTGTCCCTTTGTTTGTGTGGATTTCCTTCCAGTCCACAGACATGCATGTTACATGTTAGTTCACTTGTCGTTTGTAAATTGTCCAAAGGTGTGAATGGCTTCTACCTAACATCTGCTGCGATAGCCTCCACCCCCCCCAACCCCCCCAACCCCCACCCCCACCCCCACCCCCCCAACACGGAATTGGATTAAGCAGGTACAGATGATTAATGGATTAACAACGGCCTATATTCACAACCTGTCTCTCACAAAGAACTCTGTGACTAGTGTACATGTGGCTAGTGTACATATGACTAGTGTACATGTGACTAGTGTACATATGACTAGTGTACACATGAATACTGTACTAATGACTAGTGTACATGTGGCTAGTGTACATATGACTAGTGTACATGTGGCTAGTGTACATATGACTAGTGTACATATGACTAGTGTATATGTGAATAGTGTACATATGACTAGTGTACATATGACTAGTGTACATGTGGCTAGTGTACACATGAATACTGTACTAATGACTAGTGTACATGTGGCTAGTGTACAAATGACTAGTGTACATGTGGCTAGTGTACATATGACTAGTGTACATGTGAATAGTGCACATATGACTAGTGTACATACTAGTGTACATGTGGCTAGTGTACATGTGGCTAGTGTACATTTGACTGGTGTACATGTGGCTAGTGTATGTATGACTTGTGTACATGTGGCTAATGTATACATGGCTAGTGTACATATGACTAGTGTACATGCGACTAGTGTACATGTGACTAGTGTTTATATGACTAGTGTACATGTGGTTAGTGTACATGTGACTAGTGTATATGTGATTAGTGTATATATGGCTAGTGTACATGTGGCTAGTGTACATGTGACTAGTGTACATATAACTAGTGTACATGTGGCTGGTGTATATGTGGCTACTGTATATGCTATGACTAGTGTACATGTGACTAGTGTACACCTGCTGAGTAGTTTCATGTACCTGCTGGGTAGTTTCATGTACCTGCTGGGTGGTTTCATGTACCTGCTGAGTAGTTTCATGTACCTGCTGGGTGGTTTCATGTACCTGCTGAGTAGTTTCATGTACCTGCTGGGTAGTTTCATGTACCTGCTGGGTGGTTTCATGTACCTGCTGAGTAGTTTCATGTACCTGCTGGGTGGTTTCATGTACCTGCTGGGTGGTTTCATGGGGCTGCTGGGTGGTTTCATGTACCTGCTGGGTGGTGTCATGTACCTGCTGGGTGGTTTCATGTACCTGCTGGGTGGTGTCATGTACCTGCTGGGTGGTTTCATGGGGCTGCTGGGTGGTTTCATGTACCTGCTGGGTGGTTTCATGTACCTGCTGGGTGGTTTCATGTACCTGCTGGGTGGTGTCATGTACCTGCTGGATGGTTTCATGGGGCTGCTGGGTGGTTTCATGGGGCTGCTGGGTGGTGTCATGTACCTGCTGGGTGGTTTCATGGGGCTGCTGGGTGGTTTCATGGGGCTGCTGGGTGGTTTCATGTACCTGCTGGGTGGTTTCATGTACCTGCTGGGTGGTTTCATGTACCTGCTGGGTGGTGTCATGTACCTGCTGGGTGGTTTCATGTACCTGCTGGGTGGTTTCATGTACCTGCTGGGTGGTTTCATGTACCTGCTGGGTGGTTTCATGTACCTGCTGGGTGGTTTCATGGGGCTGCTGGGTGGTTTCATGTACCTGCTGGGTGGTGTCATGGGGCTGCTGGGTGGTTTCATGGGGCTGCTGGGTGGTTTCATGTACCTGCTGGGTGGTTTCATGGGGCTGCTGGGTGGTTTCATGTACCTGCTGGGTGGTTTCATGGGGCTGCTGGGTGGTTTCATGTACCTGCTGGGTGGTTTCATGTACCTGCTGGGTGGTTTCATGTACCTGCTGGGTGGTTTCATGTACCTGCTGGGTGGTTTCATGTACCTGCTGGGTGGTTTCATGGGGCTGCTGGGTGGTTTCATGTACCTGCTGGGTGGTGTCATGTACCTGCTGGGTGGTTTCATGTACCTGCTGGGTGGTGTCATGTACCTGCTGGGTGGTGTCATGTACCTGCTGGGTGGTGTCATGTACCTGCTGGGTGGTGTCATGTACCTGCTGGGTGGTTTCATGTACTTGCTGGGTGGTTTCATGTACCTGCTGGGTGGTGTCATGTACCTGCTGGGTGGTTTCATGTACCTGCTGGGTGGTTTCATGGGGCTGCTGGGTGGTGTCATGTACCTGCTGGGTGGTTTCATGGGGCTGCTGGGTGGTTTCATGTACCTGCTGGGTGGTGTCATGTACCTGCTGGGTGGTTTCATGTACCTGCTGGGTGGTGTCATGTACCTGCTGGGTGGTTTCATGTACCTGCTGGGTGGTTTCATGTACCTGCTGGGTGGTGTCATGTACCTGCTGGGTGGTGTCATGTCCCTGCTGGGTGGTTTCATGGGGCTGCTGGGTGGTGTCATGGGGCTGCTGGGTGGTTTCATGTACCTGCTGGGTGGTTTCATGGGGCTGCTGGGTGGTTTCATGTACCTGCTGGGTGGTGTCATGGGGCTGCTGGGTGGTGTCATGGGGCTGCTGGGTGGTTTCATGTACCTGCTGGGTGGTGTCATGGGGCTGCTGGGTGGTTTCATGTACCTGCTGGGTGGTTTCATGGGGCTGCTGGGTGGTGTCATGGGGCTGCTGGGTGGTGTCATGGGGCTGCTGGGTGGTGTCATGGGGCTGCTGGGTGGTGTCATGGGGCTGCTGGGTGGTTTCATGTACCTGCTGGGTGGTTTCATGTACCTGCTGGGTGGTTTCATGTACCTGCTGGGTGGTTTCATGTACCTGCTGGGTGGTTTCATGTACCTGCTGGGTGGTTTCATGGGGCTGCTGGGTGGTTTCATGTACCTGCTGGGTGGTTTCATGGGGCTGCTGGGTGGTGTCATGTACCAGCTGGGTGGTTTCATGGGGCTGCTGGGTGGTTTCATGTACCTGCTGGGTGGTTTCATGTACCTGCTGGGTGGTGTCATGTACCAGCTGGGTGGTTTCATGTACCTGCTGGGTGGTTTCATGTACCTGCTGGGTGGTTTCATGGGGCTGCTGGGTGGTTTCATGTACCTGCTGGGTGGTTTCATGTACCTGCTGGGTGGTTTCATGTACCTGCTGGGTGGTGTCATGTACCTGCTGGGTGGTTTCATGTACCTGCTGGGTGGTTTCATGTACCTGCTGGGTGGTTTCATGTACCTGCTGGGTGGTTTCATGTACCTGCTGGGTGGTTTCATGGGGCTGCTGGGTGGTTTCATGTACCTGCTGGGTGGTGTCATGGGGCTGCTGGGTGGTTTCATGGGGCTGCTGGGTGGTTTCATGTACCTGCTGGGTGGTTTCATGGGGCTGCTGGGTGGTTTCATGTACCTGCTGGGTGGTTTCATGTACCTGCTGGGTGGTTTCATGGGGCTGCTGGGTGGTTTCATGTACCTGCTGGGTGGTTTCATGTACCTGCTGGGTGGTTTCATGTACCTGCTGGGTGGTTTCATGGGGCTGCTGGGTGGTTTCATGTACCTGCTGGGTGGTTTCATGTACCTGCTGGGTGGTGTCATGGGGCTGCTGGGTGGTTTCATGTACCTGCTGGGTGGTTTCATGGGGCTGCTGGGTGGTGTCATGGGGCTGCTGGGTGGTGTCATGGGGCTGCTGGGTGGTTTCATGTACCTGCTGGGTGGTTTCATGTACCTGCTGGGTGGTTTCATGTACCTGCTGGGTGGTGTCATGTACCTGCTGGGTGGTTTCATGTACCTGCTGGGTGGTTTCATGTACCTGCTGGGTGGTTTCATGTACCTGCTGGGTGGTTTCATGTACCTGCTGGGTGGTGTCATGGGGCTGCTGGGTGGTTTCATGTACCTGCTGGGTGGTGTCATGGGGCTGCTGGGTGGTTTCATGGGGCTGCTGGGTGGTTTCATGTACCTGCTGGGTGGTTTCATGGGGCTGCTGGGTGGTTTCATGTACCTGCTGGGTGGTTTCATGTACCTGCTGGGTGGTTTCATGGGGCTGCTGGGTGGTTTCATGTACCTGCTGGGTGGTTTCATGTACCTGCTGGGTGGTTTCATGTACCTGCTGGGTGGTTTCATGGGGCTGCTGGGTGGTTTCATGTACCTGCTGGGTGGTTTCATGTACCTGCTGGGTGGTTTCATGTACCTGCTGGGTGGTTTCATGTACCTGCTGGGTGGTTTCATGTACCTGCTGGGTGGTTTCATGTACCTGCTGGGTGGTGTCATGGGGCTGCTGGGTGGTTTCATGTACCTGCTGGGTGGTTTCATGGGGCTGCTGGGTGGTGTCATGGGGCTGCTGGGTGGTGTCATGGGGCTGCTGGGTGGTGTCATGGGGCTGCTGGGTGGTGTCATGGGGCTACTGGGTGGTTTCATGGGGCTGCTGGGTGGTTTCATGGGGCTGCTGGGTGGTGTCATGTACCTGCTGGGTGGTTTCATGTACCTGCTGGGTGGTGTCATGGGGCTGCTGGGTGGTGTCATGGGGCTGTGCTTCAGCGTGTTGTCTTAAGGTTCTCCTGGTACCGCATGGTGGCGCCAGGCCTGTTGGAGGTCCGACAGTTGCAGGTGATCTGAGTTGGTGGACCCCGTCACATGGGGACCTACGTTACATATCAGGAGAAGGCAAATCTCTTCTTAGTTTTCAAATCCTGAAATGAAGCCCGTGTTAACATGTTGGGGCGGCACGGTGGTGCAGTGGTTAGCGCGGTCTCCTCACTGCAAGACGGTCCTGGGTTCGAGCCCCAGGGTAGTCCAACCTTGGGGGTCGTCCCGGGTCGTCCTCTGTGTGGAGTTTGCATGTTGTCCCCGTGTCTGCGTGGGTTTCCTCCGGGGCTCCAGTTTCCTCCCACAGCCCAAATACATGTAGGTCAGGTGACTCAAAGACATGTAGGTCAGGTGAATCAGCTGAACTACATTGTCCCTAGGTGTGTGTGTGTGTGTGTGTGTGTGTGTGTGTGTGTGTGTGTGTGTGTGTGTGTGTGTGTGTGTGTGTGTGTGTGTGTGTGCCCTGTGATGGCCTGGCGGCCTGTCCAGGGTGTCTCCCCGCCTGCCGCCCGGTGGCTGCTGGGATAGACTCCAGCATCCCGGCGACCCTGAGAGCAGGACAGACGGTTCAGATAATGGATGGATGGATCATGAGACTCAGCTTCATTTTGGAAATGTTGGACAGCGAACCCCCTGTTGGACACAGCAGTATGGGGGTGTCTCATGGGGGGTCAGAGCACGAGCCTTACACCTGTCCTCTCAACAACAACACACATTACACTGTGCACATGACTTCCAATTGTCTACGACTTGTCAGCTGCGCTGGCCTGGAAGTGTGTCGATGGTTACTATGGAAACTATAGGCTGGCCAATCCTGCAGTGTGAGCCAGGAAGTAGCTCAGCGATATGTGGTCGGCCATCGTTGATATTATGGGAGACCGGGTAATGACTTTAAACTCGCACTTCCGTTTTTCCTTGCAGATATGGGCTTTAGATGGGTGGGGGGAATTAGATTCATAACACACCGGACACTCGTCTTCCGGTGCCCTGTAGGCTGGGTCCAGCACCGGGTCTGTGTGTCAGACCTGCACGCCGGAGCCCTGAGTAGCTCCCCTCACCTAGGTGGTCCTGCTCCAATGGGGGCGTGTGTGTTTACAGCAGGGGGCGCTACTCCACATGCAGTTCTCTGCTTCTCCACTAACTGGAGATTTTGTGTCTTTCCACCTGCAAAGCCACAATGTTGCCCCGGTCCATAACACCAGTCTGTGGAGGAGTACACCCAGGACTGCCGCTCCCCACAGGAGTAGCAGGAGTTATTACGGAGGTTACTCCTCCAGACCCGCCGTGTGCTGCGCTGTGGTCTCCTGACGGCGTTGGGTGCGGCTCCTCACCATGATGCTGGGGTGTAGGGAGACCAGTCTAGGAAGGCCGTCTGGGAAAGGTGCTACTCCTGTACTGGACCCCTGAACCCCACTGAGTAAGATGATATAAAAGGACCCCGTTAAGAGGAGGAGAACTGGGGGGTGAACTGGGGAAGATTCTGTTGGACACATGAGGTGGAAGGGGAGGTGAAAGAGACAGGCAGATAAAAGGGGTAGGTTAGGAATAGGAGGCATTGGCATTTGAAAGGTGAGAGAGGGTGAGTGCTGACATATGAGGAGGAGGGGGAGGAGGAGGAGGAGGTGGTGGTTAGCTAGTCAGAGCAGCTGGTGCTGCAGGGCTTAGGGCCACAGCCAAGGACCAAGCGCTAGTTAACCGATTAGGGGCTTGACTTCTAAATATAACCTCAGACCTGCCCTGCTGCTGATGCTCAGCAGGAGGCGCTCTATCAACATTGAACAACTCCGCTTCTGCTTTTCCTCTACGATCCCTGAAAACACATTTATGTTGATTACATATGTACAGGGTATGTAAACTGCTCAAAAAAATAAAGGGAACACCTAAAAACACAATATAGACCTCGATGAATGAAATATTTCAGCTGAAAATCTTTATTTATTAGACAGAGGAATGTGTTTAGAGCAAAATAACCTAAGAATGATCAATGGAAATCAAAATCATTAGCCCATTAAGGTCTGGATTCGGAATCATACTCAAAATCAAAGTGGAAAATGAGAACATAGGCTGATCCAACTTCTGTGGAAATTCTTCAAGACGATTCAAAATGAGGCTCAGTAGTGTGTGTGGCCTCCACGTGCCTGTATGCACTCCCTACAACGTCTGGGCATGCTCCTGATGAGACGACGGATGGTCTCCTGAGGGATCTCCTCCCAGACCTGGATCGGGGCATCGGTCAACTCCTGGACAGTCTGTGGTGCGACATCGCGTTGGCGGATGGTACGAGACATGATGTCCCAGAGGTGCTCGATTGGATTCAGGTCTGGGGAACGTGCAGGCCGGTCCATAGCATCAATGCCCTCGACATACAGGAACTGCTGACACACTCTGGCCACATGAGGACGAGCATTGTCATGCATGAGCAGGAACCCAGGGCCCACTGCACCAGCATATGGTCTGACAATGCGTCTGAGGATCTCCTCCCGGTACCTAATGGCAGTCATGGTACCTCTGGCTAGCACGTAGAGGTCTGTGCGGCCCTCCAAGGATATGCCTCCCCAGACCATCACTGACCCACCGCCAAACCGGTCATGCTGGAGGATGTTGCAGGCAGCAGCACGTTCTCCACAGCGTCTAGTAGGGTGCAAATATCATACAATAGTATAGATTTCGGTGGCCCTACGCATACGAATTAAATAACGGTTGTCCAGAAAACAGCTTTTAACAGGTGTCTGACATTCAGATTTGACCGGAAATGTAAAGCGCTTTGAGTGGCTGTCGCAGCTGTATGAAATGCAATTTGATTGATTGATTGATTGATTGATTGATAGAGTGCTTATGATAAGATAAGATAGACCTTTACTGATCCCTATAGGGGAAATTCAATTGAGACGCAGCAGCACAGGGGAGAGTCATTAACATCAAAGACAGAAATTTCCATAAATAGCTACATATCCAAAAAAATAAAGGAAGAAAACATGAGTCATGGATCCAGTTTGCTGTATAATGCATGTGTGTATATACTGTACATATACAAGCTGTGGCTGGGGCTCTAGCCACTTACAGGTTATGTTAATGAGTTTGTAAGTCCTGCTTCTGCAGCACGGCATGCTGGGACTCGGGATCAGAGTTAACGTGAGTTCAGGTGGTGCTCCCTGATGCCCGGGACTGGGTGGCAGAGACTCACCCAGACTTGTTCCGGCCTCATGAAACACCTTCACCTTTGTCCTTTACACTGTGCAGCAGATCGGGACTCTGATGCGGTTTCTAAAATAGACATACAATACATACACACATGCAGTATCCTAAGTGTGCCCCGGGTGCAGATAGCATTGTTGCTACAGACAGCTGGGTGCTAATCTCTGGCATGCTAAATACACCCGGGTGCAAATAGCCTTACTGGTTACTCCACCCCGGGTGTGAATAGCAAGGTTTGGTATGGACACCTGGGTGCTAAGAGCATCTGCTTTAAATGTAAATTATCTTTCAAATAAAACAATCCCAGATGAGTGTAAAGTATTGTTCTTGCACCTGCATTTATAGCCGTGTCGGCACAAAGACGTAAAGGATGTTCAATTTTACAGGTAATATTCTACTGACACGCGTTAGCGATTAAAAATAGCATTCCACTGCGTCATAATATATAGTTTATATAGTTAATAATATATAGTTCATATAGTTCATAATATATAGTTTATATAGTTCATAATATACAGTTCATATAGTTCATAATGTATAGTTCATATAGTTCATAATATATAGCTTATATAGTTCATAATGTATAGTTCATAATATATAGTTTATATAGTTCATAATATATAGTTCATATAGTTCACAATATATAGTTCATATAGTTCATAATGTATAGTTCATATAGTTCATAATATATAGTTTATATAGTTCATAATGTATAGTTCATATAGTTCATAATATGTAGTTTATATAGTTCATAATGTATAGTTCATAATATATAGTTCATATAGTTCATAATGTATAGTTCATATAGTTCATAATATATAGTTTATATAGTTCATAATGTATAGTTCATAATATATAGTTTATATAGGTCATAATGTATAGTTCATATAGTTCATAATATATAGTTTATATAGTTCATAATGTATAGTTCATAATATATAGTTAATATAGTTCATAATATATAGTTCATATAGTTCATAATGTATAGTTCATATAGTTCATAATATATAGTTTATATAGTTCATAATGTATAGTTCATAATATATAGTTTATATAGTTCATAATATATAGTTTATGTAGTTCATAATATATAGTTTATATAGTTCATAATGTATAGTTCATATAGTTCATAATATATAGTTTATATAGTTCATAATGTATAGTTCATAATGTATAGTTCATATAGTTCATAATATATAGGTTATAGAGTTCATAATAATAATATAATAATTTTATTTATATAGCACCTTTCTAAAACAATGTTACAAAGTGCTTCACAAAAAAACAAAAAACAGATAAAACCAGACAAGGCAGGAATAACAGTAAGATCAAATAAGAGTAAAATTAAGAACAGTAAAAATAAAAACAAATATCAAACATTTGTGAAAGCTTTCATAAAAAGAAAAGTTTCAAGACGAGATTTAAAAGAAGCTAAAGACTTGGTTCGTCTTAGCTCAGCAGGAAGAGAGGTCCATAGTGTGGGGGCTCTAACAGCAAAAGCCCGGTCACCCTTTGTAACCAACCGAGACCTGGGAATAACCAGCAGGGCTCCATCTGCAGACCTTAATGGTCGAGGGGGGACATACCAAGTCATGATGACAAGTTCTACCACACAACTCCCCTTCTCATGTCCCTACACTGGCTCCCAGTAGCTGCTCGCATCCAGTTTAACACTCTGGTGCTGGCCTACAGGGCAGTGAAAGGAGCAGCTCCTTCCTATCTCCAGGCCATGGTCAAGCCCTACACCCCCGCCCGACCACTTCGCTCTGCTGCCTCGGGACACCTGGTTGCCCCGTCGCTCAGAGGCCCCTGCTGCCGATCGACCCGGTCACGCTTCTGTTCTGTCCTGGCCCCACAGTGGTGGACTGAACTCCCCACTGATGTCAGGACAGAGGAGTCGCTGCCCATCTTTCGGCGCAGGTTGAAAACTCACCTCTTCAAGAGCTACCACCCTGTTACTTGTTCTTAGTACTTATTGTATTCACTCACTTAAAAAAAACAACTCTTCCTTGCGCTTTTACTTTAGCACTGGTTTTGCTCTTAGATGCTTGTTTAGATGCACTTATGACCTCTGATGACTAGTAGTTCTCCTGATCTCCTACGTTACATGATGCACTTATTGTAAGTCGCTTTGGATAAAAGCGTCGGCTCAATGACTGTAATGTAATGTAATGTCATGTATACAACCTATACTCCAACTATACCACCTATACTCCAGTAACAAACCCATACTCCAACTATACAACCTATACTCCAGAAATATAACCGATACTCCAACTATACAACCCATACTCCGGCAAGAAACCCATATTCCAACTATATAACCCATACTCCAACTTCACAACATATACTTCAACTTTATATACCATACTCCACTTATACAACCTATATTCCACTTATACAACCTATACTCCAGATATACAACCCATACTCCAACTACTACTACTACTTCTACTACTACTACTACTACTTTTGGCTGCTCCCGTTAGGGGGCGCCACAGCGGATCATCCATCTCCATCTCTTCCTGTCCTCTGCATCTTCCTCTGTCACACCAGCCACCTGCATGTCCTCCCTCACCACATCCATAAACCTCCTCTTTGGCCTTCCTCTTCTCCTCTTCCCTGGCAGCTCCATATTCAGCATCTTTCTCCCAGTATACCCAGCATCTCTCCTCCACACATGTCCAAACCATCTCCATCTTGTCTCTCTTGCTTTGTCTCCAAACCGTCCATCCTGAGCGGTCCCTCTAATATACTCGTTCCTAATCCTGTCCTTCTTCATCACTCCCAGTGAAAATCTTATCATCTTCATCTCTGCCACCTCCAGCTCCACCTCCTGTCTTTTCATCAGTGCCACTGTCTCCAAACCATACAACGTAGCTGGTCTCACAACCATCTTGTAAACCTTCCCTTTAACTCTTGCTGGTACCCTTCTGTCACACATCACTCCTGACACTCTTCTCCACCCACTCCACCCTGCCTGCCCTCTCTTCTTCACCTCTCTCCTGCACTCCCCATTACTTTGGACAGCTGACCCCAAGTATTTAAACTCACATGCCTTCGTCATACCCATACTCCAACTATATAACTCTTACTTTAACTATATACATGTTACAAATGTTACAGCAAGACACCAGTCTACCCTGGACTCCAACAGCAAATAAAATACAAAAAAAAGTATTTTTTAAAACTAGAATCAAAGATAAAAATATAAAGTATGATTAATCACAATGTAGGTCTTTTCTTCTTGAGTTAGTTTATGTACTACTTGATCATTTGAATGTGGTGTCTCATAGGGCCAAGATGATGATCTGAGGAGTTTTTTTGCCAGCATTAAATGTTTTTTATCCAACTATTTGTTGCTGCCAATGACACCTGCTCCTAGTGTGCCCAAAAATAGTGTTAATAACAGCTGACACCTTGTTAAGGGATAGCTGTTTTTTTAACCTACACCTCATCAAAACATTGTCAGTGTCATCTAGAATCATACAGACAAAAACCTCAGTGATCATTTCGGTGTAGAGAAACATACCACTTTGCTGAATCTTCTCATTGGGCTGCAACAAAATTCCATGGGACCATCGTTTAAGCTGTTACTAAAGAACAGACTAGATCTCCTTTTCAAAAATGGGAATCTCACAGTACAGTCACAGTATCTTCATTTGTTTTTCAGAACACCTTTCAACAAGGTCTGGGTTAAAAAAAAACCCAAACCCAATCACTGAAAGCAGTGGTACTCAAACATGTGCCCTGGAGGCCTGAAAATATGCAGGTGTTCATTCCAACACAACACAACACAACACAACACAACACAACACAACACAACACAACACAACACCTGTCACCAATTAGCACACCTTCAACCAAACAGGAAGACTTAAGAGCAAAACAATCTTTTGTGGAGTCCAGATGGAAATAAGACATGCATATTCTTGAACCTCCATGGCACATAGCTGTGCACCACTGCTTGACAGTGTCATTATGTGGCAGCCTTTATGTCCAACACAAATGTCCATCAGGACAAATAAAGTAATCTGGACTCTTTAATTTCCTTTTTAGACTTAGTCAGGTCAGTACTGAACAGGAAAACTAACTTACTTAAACCTCCTCTCACCAGTCCTTCTGGATTAGTAGTGCTAAATAGTCTTTCATGTATTAGGCTAGTGAGTTAATATATAGCACAGTTGAATGGATAAATAAGTATGTGAGGTTTTGGTGACCCGTGGCAAAATTGAATTGAGTAGCATATTGAAATGTATTCTTGGTTTAGACATGTCCAGTTCCTGAGCTAAAGCACCAGTCCCGCCACAGCTTGCAGTATTTTCAAGGACAGTCATGGGGGATGAGAGAAGAAACTTTAAGTCCTCATGGTATTCCCATCACAAGTGGAAGCACTTTGGCCTTCATAGCACTGGATCAGTTTTCACTTCATACTATAAAAACTGGGAAAAGGCCATGTTCTGAGACGGAGGCTTTGCTCCCCGTGCCGAGTCTGAAGCACACATCAGTGCTATATAAACATGGAAGAAGGTTGAGAACGAAGAAAGACACAAGACACCTTTGATGAATAAACTGTCACAAGAGCACACAAAACAGACACAGCAGAACCAGGGTTATATTAAAAGGGTAGCTGAACTTTTACTGTTAACTGCTACAAAAAACATGGCACAAAGGGCCATAGGGACTCGGAGACACTTGATTCACACAACAAGGGAAACCTCCTTGCTATATGAGAGATTATTGGTAATCACAACACAGTTGTTAAAAAGAAATTGAAAGGAGCTCATAATGCTAAGTACACAAGCCACCATACCCAAAAACAAATGTTGAACACTTTAGCAGAAATGGTGCACTCCGCCATTATCAGTGAGGTCAAAGAAAGTCAAATTTTGTTGAGTTTAAGTATCTCGGGGTCTTGTTCACGAGTGAGGGTAGGATGGAGCGGGAGATTGACAGGCGGATTGGTGCAGCATCAGCAGTAATGTGGACGTTGTACCGGACCGTTGTGGTGAAGAGGGAGCTGAGCCGGAAGGCAAAGCTCTCAGTTTACCAGTCAGTCTTGGTTCCAACCCTCACCTATGGTCATGAGCTTTGGGTAGTGACCGAAAGGGTGAGATCGCGGATACAAGCGGCTGAAATGAGTTTCCTCCGTAGGGTGTCTGGACTCAGCCTTAGAGATGGGGTGAGGAGCTCGGACATCCGGAGGGAGCTCGGAGTGGAGCCGCTGCTCCTTCGCATCGAAAGGAGCCAGTTCAGATGGTTCTGGCATCTGATTAGGATGCTTCCTGGCCACCCTCCTGTGGAGGTTTACCGGGCAGGATCAACTGGGGGTAGACCCCGGGGTAGACCCAGAACTGGCTGGAGGGACGACATGTCCAGTCTGGCCTGGGAACACCCTGGGATCCCCCAGGAGGAGCTGGAGGGCGTTGCTGGAGAGAGGGACGTCTGGAGTGCCCTACTTAGCTTGCTGCCACCGCTACCCGACCCCAGAGAAGCGGCTGGAGATGAGATGAGATGAGATGAGACGAGATGAGATGAGATGAGATGAGATGAGATATGAGATATGAGATGAGATGAGATGAGATGAGATGAGATGAGATGAGATGAGATGAGACGAGACGAGACGAGACGAGACAAGATGAGATGAGAGATGGATTACACCAGTAAAAATGATCCCAGAGAGGAAAATCCAGGCAGGCATAGGGAAACCTTCTAGTATAGCTGACCTCACAAAATTCATCGAGCAATATCATGAGGTGCTTCATGAACTCTTTAGATTGTGTGACATAGCAGTCACCATACCTGTGAGTATAGCTGCGTGTGAAAGGAGATTCTCAGTACTCGGTGTCATTAAAACTTACTTGAAACCAACCGTAGACGATGACAGCTTGACCATCTGGCTGTTTTGTGAACCAGTTTGCCTTAAATCACAACCGCCGCAGAACATGACGTTTGTCAGGTTGTTTAACATAAGAGACTTACGTGTAATTATCTTGTGTTATTTAAATTGTAATTCTCTTATGAGCTTTATCACTTATTAAAAAAGCATAACTTTGGGGCATCTGGGTGGCGTGGTGGTCTATTCCGTTGCCTACCAACGCAGGGATCGCTGGTTCAAACCCCCGTGTTACCTCCGGCTTGTTCAGGCATCCCTACAGGCGCTATTGGCCGTGTCTGCAGGTGGGAAGCTGGCTGTGGGTATGTGTCCTGGTCCCTGATATGTCCTCATGGTATACGTCTACACGACTATCGCTGTTGCCTGCATAAGTCAATGACAAGAGTAAGTGACCAAAAAACAAAACAAACAAACAAACCAAAAACTGACTATCTGGTCTGCAGCGATTTGCCACCCACAAAAGAAAAATAACAACGAGACATCAGTTTGTGTGCCACCCCGATAAGTAATGGCCTCCGCCTGGCCACCCCTGCCTCCTCCACTGGCACCATCCTGACCTGACTTGACTAACTTAACAAATTCATTAAAGTTTATGGGGGGCACAGTGGTTAGCAGCGTTGCCTCACAGCAAGAAGGTCCTGGGTTCGAACCCCGGGCCGTCCCGGGTCGTCCTCTGTGTGGCGTTTGCATGTTCTCCTCGTGTCTGCGTGGGTTTCCTCCCACCATCAGAAAGACATGCATGTTCGGGTTAATACTCCTGCCTGTGCCCCTGAGCAAGGCAATGGAAAGAAGAGGCGGAGTTGGTCCCCGGGTGCTATACAGTAGGATGGTGACCTGCAGAGACACGCGTCTTGTTACTCCTCATCACCCTTCAGAGTGAATCACAACAGTTTAATGTTGTAGAGTGCTGGGACTTACAGGTCCACTTAGGCCAGATAGCGCTCCAGTGCAGCACAGCACGTGGCCAGGTCTCCAGTAAGCTCATGTGATGGTTTAGTCCACAACGCTATGTGGGCTATGTTTCTGACAGGCTGGTCACGCAGGCCAGCCCAGCACAACCAACTGCTTGTCATGGGAAACGTACCGCACCATGCCCGCCGCGGCGTGCTTTTGCTTTGAAGGCGTGTGTGTGTGTGTGTGTGTGTGTGTGTGTGTGTGTGTGTGTGTGTGTGAGGGGTGGGGTGACTCGAGTCACGTGTTATCCATGCATTACAACTCCTTCACTCCACGCTTGTGCGAAAACAAACACTACTACTTTAAACACCTTTGCTTCGACTGAGAAGCACATGCAAGGCTGGTTTCTGATGAACTGCGTGTTGTGTAGGCGTGGTGGACTTCCCGGCCCGGGCCGGGTCGTGGTGGACTTCCCGGCCCGGGTCTGAAGAACGCATCTGAAAACCAGACTGTCTGCTCCAACGCCAACGTCTGGGAAACGTGTAGTGTTGCATTCGCTGGGTTTGCTTGTGTTTGTTGTAGATGTGCAGGGAACAGAAGCACACATGCCGCACGATGTGGTGCCGCACGATGTGGTGCCGCACGATGTGGTGCCGCACGATGTGGTGCCGCACGGTGTGGTGCCGCACGGTGTGGTGCCGCACGATGTGGTGCCGCACGGTGTGGTGCCGCACGGTGTGGTGCCGCACGATGTGGTGCCGCACGATGTGGTGCCGCACGATGTGGTGCCGCACGATGTGGTGCCGCACGGTGTGGTGCTGCACGATGTGGTGCCGCACGATGTGGTGCCGCACGATGTGGTGCCGCACGGTGTGGTGCCGCACGGTGTGGTGCCGCACGATGTGGTGCCGCACGGTGTGGTGCCGCACGGCAGAACACACACACCGCCCATGCCCTGTTTCCCTTTGGTTTGTTCACATGACGCCTCCGTGTTTGCTGCAGGCGCAGCAGCACTGGACTCGTACTACACGTTCAGACCAGGTCAACTGAGTCTGGACTCACTGTAAGTGCTCTGAGCCGCTTCTGTCCTCAGTGCGGCTGTCTGGTGCTCTACTCCCGACGCCACTGCCGCCGCCGCCGCCGCAGCTTACAGGACCACAGTGTGACTGTGAAATGAGGCAGATGTGTGTGTCTGTTCTCATTTGTTGTCTCATATTGTGTGATTTTTACCCCGTTCGTTTTTCTTTAATCTGATTGGTCCATCCAGCTGGAGGAGGAGCTCCGAGAGCGCCCCCTGAAGAACAGTGTAGGTGGTACTACCAGTCAGGAGCTGAAGGTCAAGTTACAAGAGGTCAGACTCTGTCCAGGAAACAAAACCGTAGAAATAAGACCTTCCGTGGCAACCGGGAACGAATGAGCAGAGGGGCAGTTATCCCTTGGCTAGTGCAGGCGTCAGTGTTTCATTCCCCTGCAGTTAAAACCGCCTGTTTTTATCGACCAAACAGCCCCTTTATGGTCCATAAAAACACTGCGAAGCCCCTTGAAGCTAATTTGTCATTTGTGATATTAGGCTATACAAATAGAGGAGAAGAGGAAGGCCAAAGAGGAGGTGTATGGATGTGGTGAGGGAGGACATGCAGGTGGCTGGTGTGACGGAGGAAGATGCAGGAAGAGATGGAAACGGATGATCCACTGTGGCGCCCCCTAACGGGAGCAGCCGAAAGTAGGAGGAGGAGGGGGAGGCTATACAAATAAAGTTGACTTGACTTCCCTAAAACCAACCACTGGGTGGGTAGTTGAAAACTCCATCTCTTTTCACATTCTCACAGCCCACTTGAACCAACGGCAAGTAGTGCACATTGTGTTTTAAAGCAGTTACTTCTTCTCTCCTTTGAAACAAAATGTGCAGAGACAGTCTCGTGACAAAACCCTTTAAGCAAACTTGTCTTGCTAGATAGCACGCAACACTGAGCACAACACAAACACGTATCACCCAGACGAAGGGGTGTAGCGGGTTGTGCTGTTGGTGATGCTGCTCTGTGGATAAGCAGCAGCGCACTGGGAGTGTAACTGGTCCAGTGATGGAGAGCAGGGTTTATGTGCAGGGGCCAGTGCATGAGCCATTTCCACCATTTCTGTTGTACTGGCTGGTGAGTAATTAGTACATGCCATAGTACAAGGACAACAAGGATCACTTTCTGTCAGACCGGATATGTGGCCTATCTTATACTGAAAATGCATAAATATAAGCAACTGAATCTGGCTAGCAACGACTGCCTGCCTACAAACAGACGACGAGTGGTCAAATCAACCAGAAACAATACCCCCACTTTATAAACACTAACTCATATTTGTAATGATTGCTGCAGCATGTGCAATGTTTTATTTACCAGTCGTTTTGCATCTGTAGTCATGGAACATTTCCACATCTTGTGCTGTTTGGGAATGTATTGTATGAGGAAGTCTGCAGTGGCAGAGAAGTATGTAGGAGTGGTGCAGGATATGTATGAGGGAAGTGTGACAGTGGTGAGGTGTGTGGTTGGAATGACAGATGGGTTCAAGGTGGAGGTGGGATTACATCAAGGATCGGCTCTGAGCCCTTTCTTGTTTGCAATGGTGATGGACAGGTTGACGGACAAGATCAGGCAGGAGTCTCCATGGACGATGATATTTGCAGATGACATTGTGATCTGTAGGGAGCAGGTGGAGGAGAGCCTGGAGAGGTGGAGGTATGCACTGGAGAGAAGAGGAATGAAACTCAGTAGGAGCAAGACGGAATACCTATGCGTGAATGAGAGAGAGGACAGTGGAATGGTGAAGATACAAGGACTACAGGTAAAGAAGGCATATGAGTTTAAATACTTGGGGTCAACTGTCTAAAGTAACGGGGAGTGCAGGAGAGAGGTGAAGAAGAGGGTGCAGGCAGGGTGGGAGTGGGTGGAGAAGAGTGTCAGGAGTGATAGAAGGGTACCAGCAAGAGTTACAGGGAAGGTTTACAAGATGGTAGTGAGACCAGCTATGGTGTATGGTTTGGAGACAGTGGCACTGATGAAAAGACAGGAGGAGGAGCTGGAGGTGGCAGAGTTGAAGATGATAAGATTTTCATTGGGAGTGATGAAGAAGGACAGGATTAGGAACGAGTATATTAGAGGGACAGCTCAGGACGGTTGGACGGTTTGGAGACAGCAAGAGAGGCAAGATTGAGATGGTTTGGACATGTATGGAGGAGAGATGCTGGGTATATTGGGAGAAGGATGCTGAATATGGAGCTGCCAGGGAAGAGGAGAAGAGGAAGGCCAAAGAGGAGATTTATGGATGTGGTGAGGGAGGACATGCAGGTGGCTGGTGGGACAGAGTAAGATGTAGAGGACAGGAAGAGATGGAAACGGATGATCCGCTGTGGCGCCCCCTAACGGGAGCAGGCGAAAGTAGTAGGGGTAGTAGTAGTAGTAGTAGTAGTGGTAGTGGTGGTAGTAGTGGTAATAGTAGTGGTAGTAGTAGTAGTAGTAGTAGTAGTAGTAGCAGTAGTAGTAGTAGTAGTAGTAGTCGCAGTAGTAGTATTAGTAGTAGTAGCAGTAGTAGTAGTGGTAGTATGGTTTTGGAATTGTTGGTTGTGTGTTTGATTGCCCTGTTGCAACGATACAATTTCCCGTCTGTCTGTCTACTAAACAATTTAGCTGTTTACCAGAAAGTCTTACCGTGCCGTCCCTTCACCGTGTGTGTGTTGCTAACCCAACATGGATCATCAGTTTCATGATCAGGCCTTCTGGGCTGCCACCTGGGAGCTGCTTCTGCTAACCGGCAGGTCTTCTGCTAACCGGCAGGTCTTCTGCTAACCAGCAGGTCTTCTGCTAACCGGCAGGTCTTCTGCTAACCAGCAGGTCTTCTGCTGACCCTCAGGTCTTCTGCTAACCAGCAGGTCTTCTGCTAACCAGCAGGTCTTCTGCTAACCCTCAGGTCCTCTGCTAACCCGCAGGTCTTCTGCTAACCAGCAGGTCTTCTGCTAACCCTCAGGTCCTCTGCTAACCCGCAGGTCTTCTGCTAACCAGCAGGTCTTCTGCTAACCCTCAGGTCCTCTGCTAACCCGCAGGTCTTCTGCTAACCAGCAGGTCTTCTGCTAACCCTCAGGTCTTCTGCTAACCCTCAGGTCCTCTGCTAACCCGCAGGTCTTCTGCTAACCAGCAGGTCTTCTGCTAACCCTCAGGTCCTCTGCTAACCCGCAGGTCTTCTGCTAACCAGCAGGTCTTCTGCTAACCCTCAGGTCCTCTGCTAACCGGCAGGTCTTCTGCTAACCAGCAGGTCTTCTGATAACCAGCAGGTCCTCTGCTAACCAACAGGTCTTCTGCTAACCCTCAGGTCCTCTGCTAACCATCAGGTCTTCTGCTAACCCTCAGGTCTTCTGCTAACCCTCAGGTCCTCTGCTAACCCGCAGGTCTTCTGCTAACCAGCAGGTCTTCTGCTAACCCTCAGGTCCTCTGCTAACCCGCAGGTCTTCTGCTAACCAGCAGGTCCTCTGCTAACCGGCAGGTCCTCTGCTAACCCTCAGGTCTTCTGCTAACCCTCAGGTCTTCTGCTAACCCTCAGCTCCTCTGCTAACCCGCAGGTCTTCTGCTAACCAGCAGGTCTTCTGCTAACCGGCAGGTCCTCTGCTAACCAGCAGGTCTTCTGCTAACCCTCAGGTCTTCTGCTAACCCGCAGGTCTTCTGCTAACCAGCAGGTCCTCTGCTAACCGGCAGGTCCTCTGCTAACCCTCAGGTCTTCTGCTAACCCTCAGGTCTTCTGCTAACCCTCAGCTCCTCTGCTAACCCGCAGGTCTTCTGCTAACCAGCAGGTCTTCTGCTAACCGGCAGGTCCTCTGCTAACCAGCAGGTCTTCTGCTAACCCTCAGGTCCTCTGCTAACCGGCAGGTCCTCTGCTAACCAACAGGTCTTCTGCTAACCGGCAGGTCCTCTGCTAACCGGCAGGTCCTCTGCTAACCAACAGGTCCTCTGCTAACCGGCAGGTCCTCTGCTAACCAACAGGTCCTCTGCTAACCGGCAGGTCTTCTGCTAACCCTCAGGTCTTCTGCTAACTCTCAGGTCCTCTGATAACCGGCAGGTCTTCTGCTAACCAGCAGGTCCTCTGCTAACCAGCAGGTCTGCTAGTTTGGCAAGTTTAGCTGCGTCTTCCTTTATGGCTTGTCCTTTTATGAATCTTTGTCCAGCTTGATACTAGTGATGACTGATCTTAGCTGCAGTTGTTTTTATTACTATTGTTAATGTTTTTGTTGGTGAGTGATGCAGCGTACCTCTACAACTTCTCATTGCGTCCATCAGTAGTTGAGCAAAACTGGACCTAACTGGGGGGGGGGGGGGGCTGTAATCTGCCCTCGGCTTCAGGTGGATGTGTTTTGTTTCAGACGGGTCTCAGCTCTGTGTAAGTGTGTAAGTGTGTTAGTGTGTTAGCGTGTAAGTGTGTTAGTGTGTAAGTGTGTTAGCGTGTAAGTGACACAGAGAACAGAGAGAAGCTAACACACCAGCCTGTTCATGCAGCAGATCAACTTTAACAATTTACAAACAAGATTGATATACTACGGCATAACCCATCCAGCCGGCCCACAGACTCATCGGCCCAGCGGGATTCATGCCAGTCCTCCTGGTCCTGGTTGGCCCCTCCACCGCTGCGTTGTGAAGTTGTGTTGACTCTGACTTGTTCAGGGTGCAATAGCCTATATACACACACCGGGTGCAAAATGTGCATTACTCATCACAATGACTGCACTGTGTGTGACTTCCTGCAAAGTCCTGGCTTGACGTAGTAAACTGCATGGCTAAAGCCAAGTGATGGAGTACAAGACAGAGGTGAACAGAGAATAGTGGTGCAGGTGTAGGTGGTGCGGGTGTAGAAGAAAACATATTTTGCCAATTTCCTAAACAATGATAATTACAGTGTTGTTAGCAAAAAAAAAAACAACTTATAAAAGTCCTACAAAGTCATCTATTTTTAAATGCACCCACTCAGACGTTTTTGGAGCACCCCAACCCCCACCCACCAGTTCTGTGCAGATGGTGCGGTTGGGCTCCGCAGACATGTAAAACACACTGGAACATTTTCATGCACGAATGAAAACATAGTGACAATTATTTCCACACTCCAAAATTACAGAATTAGTACTGTCAAAGTATTTTCCATCTTTTCTTTGCTGAGGGTTCATGCTATTTGGGAAAACTACACCTTATAAACTTGTATTTTTCCTCTTTAGTTTACCTGCAGATATTTTACCTGCAGATATTTTACCTGTAGATATTTTACCTGCAGATATTTTACCTGCAGGTATTTTACCTGCAGATACTTTAGCTGTAGATAGTTTACCTGCAGATATTTTACCTGCAAATATTTTACCTGCAGATATTTTACCTGCAAATATTTACCTGCAAATATTTTACCTGCAAATATTTTACCTGCAAATATTTTACCTACAAATATTTTACCTGCAAATATTTTACCTGCAGATATTTTACCTGCAAATATTTTACCTGCAAATATTTTACCTGCAGATAGTTTACCTGCAGATAGTTTACCTGTAGAAATTTTACATGCAGATAGTTTATCTGCAGATACTTTAGCTGTAGATAGTTTACCTGCAGATAGTTTATCTGCAGATACTTTAGCTGTAGATAGTTTACCTGCAGATAGTTTATCTGCAGATACTTTAGCTGTAGATAGTTTACCTGCAGATAGCTGGAAAACTGATCCGACAAAGTGGCCTGACAAGTCTTACTGTGACATCTGTGCATATTTCACTGCACTTCCATGTAACATTCATCTTTTTATGTTACCTTCATTAATGATCATGTATTTCAACACATTTTTATGAATTATATGATTGCTTGTGAGTTTAATTTAAATTAGCCTATAAATGTTTGATCAGGATGTTGCCTGACAGAAAGTGTGTAACCCTTCCAGGTCCTCTTACATTACAAACATGTTACATATTTAATGTATGTGGATGAGTACATGTTTTGATGCACTGTAGTCATTTACCTGTGACTAAGTGTTTTCCAGAAACATACGTGTACTTTCCTTCTGCTTCCATACAAACAATATTTCTTCATGAAGCTGTCTATGTATTGATCAAATCGATGCATCAGTCCGTAGATCAATACACGTCTACCCACTTGTGCAGCCATCTCTGCAGTCATCTTGGAGGCCTGTGTACCCTCTCGGCTTCACAGGCCTCATTTGGCTTCCCCCTCTCCAGAGCAAGTCTTGACTACTTCGTTAATATTTTGGTGGATGTTTATTTTGAGAAATATCAGAAGTGCTCGAGATACCATGTATACAGTTTGACATATTTTGTGGGAAAATGCCCAAGATGTTCTATTATGATTTTCATAAAATGGTGAAAAAGTCAAGGGCAAGGACACCTTTCTGAGGACATTGTAGTTTATTAAAAATGGGACACTTGACTTTCACCAGTCCGTCTTGAGAGCGCAGCCTGTAGCTGTATCACAACTGAGAAGGACGCAGGGAGGACGTGAGGCTCGGTGAGAGCTGAAGAAGAGATGTAACATGTCTGGAATGAACCATCTCCAGTTGGCTGGTTGCCTCAGTGCCGGTCAGCCAAGTCTGTCCACTCGGCCCAGGGAGCCCAAAGTAAGAGCAAGCCCCCTGGCGGTCAGCCAAGTCTGTCCACTCGGCCCAGGGAGCCCAAAGTAAGAGCAAGCCCCCTGGCGGTCAGCCAAGTCTGTCCACTCGGCCCAGGGAGCCCAAAGTAAGAGCAAGCCCCCTGGCGGTCAGTCAGCACCGCATCACTGCCCCTGCTCATCCACTGAGACTACCTGGAGCCATCGCTGAACATGGAGGAACCACAATCATGGTCAGAGTCAACTTTACTGGCCAAGCGCGTCTGTGCACTTGAGGGGTTTGTCTGCGGCACACAGCAGCTTCTAACACTCGCACACAAGAACAAACAAAACCTGGAAGAAATCATGGGACAACAACAAGACATTGGAGCAAAGTGTGTACGCACAACACGTGCTGCTATAGAGTTTTGTTATGGGTGAGTGACCAACAACCTATGCCCATATAGTATACCATATAGTATACCATATAGTATACCATATAGTATACCATATAGTATACCATACAGTATACCATATAGTATACCATATAGTATACCATATAGTATACCATATAGTATACCATACAGTATACCATATAATATACCATACAGTATACCATATAGTATATCATATAGTATACCATATAGTATAGCATATAGTATACCATATAGTATACCATACAGTATACCATATAATATACCATACAGTATACCATATAGTATATCATATAGTATACCATACAGTATACCATATAGTATACCATATAGTATACCATATAGTATACCATATATCATACATTATTGTTCATAACCTATATTGTCCATACACTATATATACAGTACCACATACAGTACCATGACTCTACAACCCATCATGCCCATATACACTATATTACACTATACTATCTTATGTACCAGAAGTATACACTATATACTGGTACCCTCTGTCATGTACATGTACCTCAGGCATGTATGTCAGTAAGCTGCTAACATGTATTCCAGCATCTCTGATATATTCTCTGCACCGCTGCACCTCATCACCTCTTGTTCCTCCACCTGTATAAGTCAGTGCTTGTGTGTACATGTGAAGATTGTTGTGTTGTAGTGTTGTTATGCTATGTGCAGTACACTGAGAGAGCCACGGAACCAGAGCCACATTCCATGTAGTGCGAACCTACACGGCCAGTACACATGGTTCTGGTTCTGATATATAGTCACCTACCATCCACCTCACAACTACATACTATGTTATATACCTATGTCACAACCACAACACTAACAGCAGTAACTGTCACCAGTATACAGTAGTCGAATGTGTATTTATACTTGTACAGTTGTATTGCACAGACATGTGTAACGCTCATCTGGTTTGAAGAGGTAGTGCACGTTGCAGACATGTAGGTGAGACATCTGGACCTGAGGGGTTGTTAACAAAGTGTCATATGTACATAATAAGTGTGTGTTCCTGCACCATCCTGTTAGGTGTTCATGAGAGAGGTGTTGTGTGTGGAGGAAACTGCTCCTACGTCTGGTGGTTGTGGTGCACATTGCTCTGCAGTGCTTTCCACAGGGTAGGATTTAAACTAACAGGTGTCCTGTGTGTGTGTGTGGGGTGGGGGGAGGCTGTGTGTGGGGTGGGGGGGCTGTGCTGATCCTGCCTACCCGTTTCTGGGCACTAGAGGTGTACAAGTCCTGCAGGGTGGGCAGGGGAGCACCAATGATTGTTTCTGCTCTCCTTACTGTTCGCTGCTGCAGTCCGTTCCTATCCCGTGTTGTCGCTGCTCAGAACCGGACCATGATGGATGTACGCAGGACAGATTCGGTGTCCGGGGTGTAGAACCGGTTCAGCAGCTCCTGTGGCAGACCAAATGTCTTCAGCTGCCACAGCAGGAACATCCTCCGCTGGGCCTTTTTGAGGATGGAGTTGATGTTGGTCCCCCACTTCATCTTCTTTCACTTGTCATCTCAACAGTCTTGAACATGTTCAGGTCCAAGTTGTTCGGACCTCACCACAGCACCAGCCACTGAACCTCCCACCGATATACAGATTCCTCTCCATCCTGGATGAGTCCGATGACCATTGTGTCGCGTGCAAACTTCAGTGGTTTCACAGCTGGGTCCTTGGAGGTACAGTCATTGGTGTAGATGGAGAAGAGCAGTCGGGAGAGGACACATCCCTGGGGAGCACCAGAACCGGCTGTCCGTAGACCAGAAGTGACTTCCTCCACCCTCACCTCCTGTTGTTGTGTCCTCTAATGCTTGTATTATTTAGTTGTATTTTCATTTAAACCACTAGGTGTCACTGCTAACTTTTGAGTATTGTTTTTACCAGAAGGGTTGTTGGGTACTGGAAAAGAAGTGACATACAGGGAAACAGGAAGTAGACTGGAAGCCATACATGCTGCAAGATGTTCATTAAGCTGTAAGCTAAACGTCATCCATGTTCTCCTGCATACTTTATACCAGAGCCCTAGAAAGGGAGAGTTGCGTCAACGAGGGGTCAGAAGGCGAGAGGGTCACGTGGTTCATGTAGGTGCCGAATGGTTCCAAACGAAGCTTGGCGGCTCATTTAAATGAGCTGCTTAGCCGCCATTTCTGCTAACTACTAACCAATATATTCAGATTTTTACATTTATATATAGATATAGATATATTCCAACGTGACACACATTCTATGCTCACTGTGTGGAACTATCCGGGGCTCCCGCGATCCGCCATTGCTGTTAAATAATTGGCCCCTTGACGTCCACGGAGTTGACGTAACTCTCTCCTTCTAGGGCTCTGCTTTATATGCCATCCAGCTCTACAAATTGGCGACGAGGTAACCCGCCTGCTATACTACAAGTATAGATGACTATTTTTTTTCCAAAGATGGCTGTGAATGTACCCAGTCCTGCCCCATTTCTGCCTTGTCCTGGGAAACCTGCTATCCAGTCCAGGACCTGGATGTGAATGTTTGACAACTACCTCCTAGTCATAAATGCAACAGGGAGCGCGTGGCCCGCTACAAGAAGAAGAGCTGTCCTGCTTCACTGCCTTGGAACCGAAGTCAGAGGATCTTTTACTCACTGCCAAATACAGGTGATGATTATGATTCTGCTGTTGCTGCACTTCGAGCACATTTCACTCCTATGGCTAATGTGGTAGTGGAACGCCACACACTCAGAAAACGAGTTCAAGGCCCACATGAGGCTGTTATTCAGTATGTGGCCGCTTGACGACAGCTTGCTCCATCATGTGACTTTGGAGTTAAAAGTGATGAGATGCTGCGTGATCAGCTTATTGAGTACGTCTCAAATGCACACATTAGAGAAAGGCTGCTGCTAGAGCCTAGCCTCACCCTAGACAAGGCTATCACAACTGCCACACAGATGGAGTCTGCAGCTGAACAGGCTAAATGCATGGTTGGAAAAAACCCAACTTACAAGTACAAGCTGTGCAAAAGAAATCACGTCGACCACGGTACCAGAATAAGCCGTCTACACGTGCACCTACCGCTACGACCACAAAGTCCTCTCATACATGTTTCAGATGTGCATCTGACAGCCATCTAGCGAATGCACCCTCATGCCCTGCTGCTAAAGCAACCTGCAAAACCTGCCACAAGAAGGCCCATTTTGCCAGAGTGCGTCGCTCCGCTCCCACCCATCCAGTGCGAGAAGTGGAGGTTCCAGAACTGACTGTTCTATGCATTCAAGGGTCTGCTCGCACAGCTGATAAAATACCATGCAATGTCAAAATCCAGCCATCAGACTCACCAGCCCAGGTCATGGACCTGGTTGTTAACACAGGGTCCTCGGTGTCCATACTGCCCAGCTCTGTGTTTAAAGAGCATTTCAGTGAGTCACACTTAGCGCCACCTACTGTTCGGTTGGTCACATACTCCAAGACACACATACCTGTGTTGGGACGCCTTTCAGCTACGGTGTCCAGACATGACATCACCGCCCCAGCAGTCTTCTTCGTCGTGGAGAATGGAGCGCCGTGGCTGGGTATGGATCTGATGAAAGTGCTGAACATCCACATACTAGGCGGTGCTTTAATGTCTCCTCTTCCTCTTGCTACTGCTCCAGATGCTGCTGTCAAACACCTGTCCGCCTCTCCTTCGCTCATCGGCTGTGCTAAAAACTTTGTGCACCGGGTCAAGGTTTCTGCATCTGTAACCCCGGTCCGACAAGAACTGCGCCGCCTGCCCCTGTCTGTGAGAGGTGCTGTCACCGAAGAGACAAACAGGCTCCTTGCCGCTGGTGTGACCGAGAGGATCGATGCTTCCGCCTGGGTGTCTCCTATCGTCGTTACGCAGAAGAAGGAAGGAGGCATTCGTATGTGGGTGGCTCTCCGGGAGCCAAACAAGGCTGTCGTGACAGACTGCTATCCACTCCCGCACATAGATGAGCTGCTGTCCACTCTGCGGGGAGCGGCAGTGTATTCAACAATCGATCTGGCAAGGGCCTACCATCAGGTAGGAGCCTCTACGTGAGGAAAGTCAGGACCTCACCGCTTTCATTACCCATGATGGTGTCTTTCGCTATTGCCGTGTGCCATATGGCCTCTCCTCTGCACCATCTGCATTCCAAAAGATGACGGCTACCATCCTGGAAGGTCTGCCAGGAGTGCACAATTATCTCGACGATACCATCATCTACGGAGCCAACAGCACAGAGCATGCTGCTCGTCTGAAGAAAGTCCTCCACCGTCTGAAAGAGGCAGGTTTACTCCTGAACGAAGAAAAGTGCTGCTTTAATCAGTCGAGTCTACGCTTCCTGGGTCACGTGGTGTCTGCCCAAGGCATCATGTCCGACAAAGAACACACTGAAGCTCTTCTGAACGCCCCAGCTCCAACAGACGCTGCTGCACTGTGCTCTTTTCTGGGCTGGTTGTCATGGTTCTCGACGTTCATCCCGAGCTATGCCACAGAATCGGAGCCGATGTGCGCTCAGAAGAGAGATTGATTTTCAACGGACAGCTGAGGCACAGAAAAGCTTTGAGAAAGTGAAGTCCATCCTGGTGAACAGTGCCGCCCTTGTCCTCTTCGACCCAGCCCTGCCAGCCGTGGTGTCCACCGATGCCTCAGGTTACGGTTCAGGAGCTGTGGTCGCCCAGCTTCACCCTGACGGCACAAAACGCATGGTGGCTTTTGCCTCCTGGACCCTCACCGCAGTGGAACGCAAATACTCCACTGAGGAAAGAGAAGCGCTGGGATGTGTCTGGGCAGCTGAGAAGTGGCGCACCTACTTGTGCGGTCATAGATTTACCTCACGTACCGATCACCAGGCCCTCACTACTCTGCTTACCATGAAAGGTATAGGCCATGCTGGAATGCGAATTGCAGCACGCAGGTCTGCCAGGCTCTTGACCTATGACTATGATGTGGTCTAGATCTGAGAACTCCACTGCTGACTGCCTCTCCCATCTTCCTCTACCCGTACCTGCCGACCCTGTTCTGGATGCTGAGCCAGAACTGGGTGCACACGTCACTGCTGCTCTTGGTGCTTTGCCCATTGCTGCCTTCGAGGCTGCTGCTGCTTCGCTCGCGCCAGGAGATTTCTGCCATCCGTGTACAGATTGCTCGGGGCTGGCCAAGGAAAGTGAAAGCGCTGAGTCCAGATGCTGCTCCACACTTCCACATACGTCATGAGCTGTCAGTGAAAGACTCACTGATGCTTCGAGGAATGCATCTCGTTGCACCTACGTTGAATGTTATCAGTCAATTAAATGGCCTGTATCAGTTGTCATCAGACCGTAGATACGAGGTTGTATGGGCCTACTCTACCTCCTTATTGGCTCAGTAGGCCGTTAACATCGATTCGTTCGTCTGATCACGGCACGTCTCAGTCACGTGACGTGGACGCAGACGTGTTTCTTTGCAGCAAAAAAAAGCTAATGTTAAATGGCTGACATATCTTTAGGGTTAGGGTTAGTTGTTAATTATCATAATAACTAACAAATTAAACATATACATTCACTCAACGAAGATTATGAAAATAAAATGCACATTTCTCGAACGCATTTTAATGCAGAAACCTTCTTAAAATATTGCTTTTTCAACTGAGAATAAAATATATGTCAGCCATTTAACGTTAGTTTGTTTTCGCTGCAAAGTCAGTGATGTGGATGCACGTGCCGTGATCGGAGCCTTGGCCGTGACCAAATGAGCTAATCGACGATAACGGCCTACTGAGCCAGGGAGGAGGTAGAGTAGGCCCAAACTATCTCATCTCTATGGTCTGATGACGACCGATAACATTTGAAGCGGCGCACCAAGGGGAGCGATGGCTGAGAGAGTACCACTGGTGGCCAAAGATGGATACCCTGGTCTACTCTACAATCCAGTCGTGTGAGCCCTGTCAGTCTGCGATGCCTCGCTCTGCTCCACTTCAACCAGTGCCTTTCCCAGATAGGCCATGGCAAAAGCTGACTATTGATATCGTCGGGCCTTTTGAGACAGCTACGTGGGACTGTCGATACGCCATCACCCTGGTTGACTGCTACAGCAAATGGGCAGAGGTCCGTTTCTCTGCGGATGTCACAACAAAGGATGTTACGTCCTTCCTCTCCACTGTCTTCAGCAGACATGGCAACCATAGTAACTGATAATGGTCCTCAGTTTGTATCTGCTGACTTTGCTACTTTCTTGGTTGAACGGGACATTGCACACCACAGAGTCTCAGTGACCTACCCTGCTGCAAATGGTGCCATCGGGTGTTTCAACCGCGTCCTGAAACAGAGTGAGCAAATGGCAGTCTCACAGTCTGAGCCCCATGGAAACCTGCCGTTACTGTCTTCCTGATGACTGATTGTGCCACACCGCATGCTGCTACTGGCCTTTCTCCCTTTCAGCTTTTGTTATTCATCCGTCGCAGCAACGAGGACCATCTAGTCATCCTTTGATGGATGACAGATGACTTGCGCGATGATTAAAGTGAGGAAGAGTTACGCATCATCAACGCCACGCTCTCGTCCGACACCACCTACTACCAGTGGCAAGACTAGCGAGATGACTGGCACTGGAGACAGATGCAGATTTTTCCTCAGGGTTTCTTTCCGAAGCCTTTCCCGTAACGAGTATACCCGCAAGATAGCGGAGGTTTTAAATCAGAGTTTTCCTTCTCCTAGATGAACTGCCTGACAAGGCTAACGAGCTTCTTCACCTGGGTTTGAAATCAGAGTTGTCCTCCCTTTCAACTACTGCATGGCCGGAGGATGCGTACGAAGTTGAGTGTTCTGCTGCCCTCACGTGCTGACCGTGTCTCAGATGAGCGAGTACGAAGGAAGGTCACACGCCACCAAAACAAGATGAAGTCTGGTCAGAAGCGAGGTGCGCTCTCTCCGTCTTTTCAAGAGGGGGATCGTGTGCGAGTGAAAACGCCTTTCCATGTGCCCGAGGCTCACCCGAAGTTTGGCAAACCTCAGCGAATTCAAGAAAAAGGTGGTCCAAAGCACATCCCTACTGGAGGATGGTCAACGATGGAATGCCTGCCATCTAGCTCCCGACGTCTCTACAGTTCCAAGTCCACAGGACACTCCTGCTCCACCCACTCTTCCATCCTCTCCAGACCGTCCACGAGTCAGAAGGAAGCCTGCTTGGATGCAGGACTATGTGACTGCTTAACTGTGGGCCTCAAGATAGACTGCATACAAGTATCCTTTCAGTTTTCCAAATGTAGAAACACACCTGGGTTGTGTTGATGTTCTGTTATGTAGAATAATACATAACAATGCTGGCTAGAGTCTATGGGTAATAACACTCTTGGTTATGTACACACAATGTTATTTTCTAGGTTGTGTTTGTTATTTCTTACACAGTACTGCATAGAGACAAGGAACAATCTATATGTGTTACCGGTGTTGCAGGTTTACTAAAGTCATTATTTTACGTCAGAGGACATTTCTTTTTGTTTTTTACAGAGGGTTAATGTTGTGCCCTCTAATGCTTGTATTATCATTTAGTTGTATTTTCTTTTAAGCAACTAGGTGTCACTGCTAACGTTTGAGTATTGTTTTTATCAGAAGTGTTGTGTAGTAGAAAGGAAGTGACATACAGGGAAACAGGAAGTAGACTGGAAGCCATCCATGCTGCTATATGTTCATTAAACTGTGTGCTTGGCTTCCTTATGTCTCGGTGGTGAAGTGCAGCCAAATGTCCTATTCACGGACGAATAATGGTGCGTAGTTCTTTTCGAAAACATATTTATTTAAAACAATTTATTTCACTAACATAAAGAATCCTAATAACATTGAAAGATACATTATATAATGTTTTTTAAAAATATGTTGTTAGAGACCCCCACAGATCTAGAGTTTTACAGCTTTCAAGGGAGCTAATGCCTCCTTCATGGGAGCTCAGCTCCCATTGGCTCCACGTAATTCGAACACAGTTTGTACTGCGAACTCTCGCAAAGTGATTGGCTGTGCCACAAGCATTGCAGGCCTGGCCATATGCTGAGCAGTGCTTTCTTCCCCACTCGTGCTGTGCCACAGTATTTGCATGTGGAGAGGCCCCCACCTTGTGATCTGGGGTTCCCACTCATTTCCTCTGTAGTACTGGCTGATCTTTTGAATGCTTTATTTATTTATTTATTTATGGTTTCTCCCTTTTTCTCCCAATTTAGTGGCCAATTGCTCCCTATTCTTGTTCCAACACCCACCCTCGTACTGTATGCGTTCGCCAACTGCATCTCGGAGGGGACGCCTCGCCACTTTTGTGACAAGGCGACTCCAGGCCGAACCACTGCTGTTTCCGACACACACAGAGACGCGTTCATGTGACGAACACAAGCCGACTCCGCCCCCCTCCCGAAGACAGCGTTGCCATTGCTGCTTCATCGAGTAGTCGGATCTGACGGGACCGGGGCGTGAACCCCGGTCCCCGATCTTTTGAATGTTTATTTCCCTACAACACTGACATTGTCCACGAGTGGTCTTTCCTGCTCCATGGATCTCAACTGCAAATCCCTCAGCTCTGCTGCTCTGCATGCCTCAATAGCCCTGACTAGAGCCAAGTCCTTTCCCCTTAACAACCGTCTGCCTGTGCCCTCTTTAGCAATGCCGATGACTATCCTGTCCCTGATTACGTCATCTCTTAGGGCTCCATATTCACACGTGGAAGCTTTCTCCATGAGCCGTGTCACAAAACAGTCTATTGTTTCAACTTCCTCTTGTTTACAACAGCCAGAAACGTAGCGCTCATAAATCCCATTGTTGGCGGGGTGGAAATACCTCTCCAATGAGTCCAGCATGCCGGTCACGTCTTCTTGCTGTGCGTCGGTCGGATGTAAGTTGTGTTTGTAGACATGTCCACATTCAACCCCCATGACCCTGCTCAGAGTCGCCGCCTGGACCTTCTGGTCCTTGTCCACCAGCCCTGTGGCTGAAGCATAATCTTCATATTCTGCTCGGAAGATTTCCCAGTTCGCACCCAGGTTGCCCCTGATCTTCATGGGGGCTGGCCCCGGGGGGTATGGTGGCGGCCATGGCTATTCACTGCTGTTACTGCGGTACGGCTAGCTAGCATTAGCAAACCACAAACTTGCAAAACTCGCTTGACGGCTCAAAGTCCCTTCAGCCACCAAATCGCCGAATCAAAGGTCCACTTCTGACACCATGTCTGAGCTAGTGGTGTGTAAAAACGAGGAGTACTCCCAGTTAACAGTTAAGGGGCTGTAGTGTCGAACTGTAATTTTATTTTTTCCAATTTTCTCCCCAATTTGTATCCGGCCAATTACCCAGCTCCTCTTGAGCACGTCCCGTTCGCTGCTCCACCTCCTCTCCGCCGATCCGGGGGCGCCCCGACCGACCAGAGGAGGCGCCAGTGCAGCGACCAGGACACATACCCACATCCGGCTTCCCACCCGCAGACACGGCCAATTGTGTCTGTAGGGACGCCCGACCGAGCCGGAGGTAACACGGGGATTCGACCCGGCGATCCCGCGTTGGTAGGCCACGGAATAGACCGCTACGCCACCCGGGCGCAGTGTCGAACTGTAAGTACCAACAACACAGAGGTGAACTGACGCGCGCTCCTGCGTGCCTTACGTAACATCGTGTTCCACTGACATCCACTGGGTGGTGCTATAATACCACCCGTAACAGAAGGTAACGGAACTTGAGTAGGTGGAAGCTGATGGCCGGAATGAGCAGGTAGGGGAGGATGAGCAGAATAGAAAAGAGAATGAAAACAGGGAGAACAGGGATCCTAGCAAATTGGCGGGGCGAGATATGAGTTGGGGTTGGAAGAAGCAAATACAGCAGCCTGCTGTCAGAGGGGCAGAGTCTGTACTCGAGGAAGAGGAAGAGCTGCTGTTGGACGACGAAGTAAAATTAAAAAAGTCTATTAAAAGGCCACAGAGGGTAGACAGGAAAAGTTAAAAGAAAAGGGTTTCAAAAGGTAAAAAGCCATCCTCCTCTTCCTCTGAGGAGGACACTGAAGACAGTGACTGTGAGTTAGTTTCCACTCCTCGTACACAGGTGGACACTGGAGGGAGCTGTGCTTTCCTGATTCATGGGGCCAGGCAGGATGTCCACGACTGGTGCTCTCCAGGACGTTCCCAGAAACTGCAGCAGGATCAGGACTTCACAACACCGAGGCGGTAGCTCAGCTGCTCAACATGAGGTCTACATGCCACACAAGAGGCTTTTTAAAGCTATGAAGTAAAACACTGTCTGAAGAAGAGCTGATGATGATGATGATGATGAGGGCCTTCGACAGGGGAGCAGAGCTTCCACACAGAAATGGCCGTTTTGTTCTAGAACCGGGGGTGGTGTTGTGCATAGTGGGAGTTGATGAAGGTGTTTTTATTTTACTTGTGTAATGAGGGCAAGTCCTGGCTGTATTACTGGCTTTGTTTTATTTTATTTCTTTGGTATGTAAATTGTGTAAACTCAACACCCATTGCACGTTGTGCATCTTGGGAGAGAGCTCCTCCTCTGGTGCTCTCCCTGAGGATTCGTCCTATTCTTTTCTCCCTGTTAAAGGGGCTTTTAGGGGGTTGTTCCTCATCCGATGCGAGGGTCTAAGGACAGGATGTTGTGTTGCTGCGTATTTTGAAGTTCTGTTTTTGGCAAATCCTTGTTTAGACTACTCAGTGGTCTTTTTTTCCTGAAACCTTTATTTTGTGTGGCGAGATGAATGTGTTTGAGTATCAGCTGTTGGACTGTAATGTATTCTGAATAAATGTACCTTTTACTATCAAATCTCTCTCTCTCTCTCTCTCTCTCCCCCGCCCTCTCTCTGTCCCCCCCCCCTCTCTGTCCCTCTCTCTGTCGCTCTGTCTGCCTCTCTGTCGCTCTGTCTGTCTCTCTGTCTGTCTCTCTCTCTCTCCCCCCTCTCTCTGTCCCTCCCCCCCTCTCTGTCCCTCTCTCTGTCGCTCTGTCTGCCTCTCTGCCTCTCTGTCTGTCTCTCTGTCTGTCTCTCTGTCTGTCTCCCCCCTCTCTTGGTCTCTCTCTCTCTGTCGTTCTGTCTGTCTCTCAATTCAAATCAGTTCAGTGATGCTTTATTGGCATGACTGCATTAATTACAATGTTGCCAAAGCAAAACAGGTCAACAGAGAACCAAACCAAACCAACCCAAACCAACCCAACCCAACCCAAACCAACCCAACCCAACCCAAACCAAACCAACCCAACCCAACCCAAACCAAACCAACCCAACCCAACCCAAACCAAACCAAACCAAACCAAACCAAACCAACCCAAACCAAACCAAACCAAACCAACCCAACCCAACCCAACCCAAACCAAACCAAACCAACCCAACCCAACCCAAACCAAACCAACCCAACCCAGACCAGACCAGACCAACCCAAACCAAACCAAACCAACCCAACCCAAACCAACCCAACGCAACCCAGACCAGAGCAGACCAGACCAACCCAAACCAAACCAACCCAACCCAAACCAACCCAAACCAAACCAACCCAACCCAAACCAACCCAACCCAACCCAAACCAAACCAACCCAACCCAACCCAAACCAAACCAAACCAAACCAAACCAACCCAAACCAAACCAACCCAACCCAAACCAAACCAACCCAACCCAACCCAAACCAACCCAACCCAGACCAGACCAGACCAACCCAAACCAACCCAACCCAACCCAGACCAGACCAGACCAACCCAAACCAAACCAAACCAAACCAAACCAACCCAACCCAAGCCAAACCAACCCAACCCAAACCAACCCAACCCAAGCCAAACCAACCCAACCCAAACCAAACCAACCCAACCCAACCCAAACCAAACCAACCCAACCCAACCCAACCCAAACCAAAACAAAAAAAGGAAAAGGGAATAGAGAGATCTGGCAGAAACATAGAACAGCACTTGAACAGCAACTGACAGTAATTGACAGTGGTTTGGTCACTCACTGACCCTCAGGCTATGGTATTCTCACACATATTGTGCTGCAAGGTGTGACCTTTGACCCTCTCCTAAAATAAGTGGCCATTGTTCTTTCTCACCCAGCAGGAGAACATTTGGAATCTGGTTTTCAAATGTCTCCTGGTGTTTTTCTCTTATGTTCCAGAATTTCTCACAATTTAGCAGGAAGTGCATCTCTGTCTCCACCTCACCTGCCGTACAGTGACCACGTAGTCTTTGCTCTTTTGGTAGCCAAGATGTGTTGTGTGTCTGCCCTTTTCAGTGGCTAGACTGTGGTCAGTGAGCCTGTACTTGGTAAGGATGTGTCTGTGCTGACTGTCTCTGACAGTGGACAGACAGTCAGCCAGTTTGTCTTCTCTTTTTAGGCCCCATAACATCCTCATTTGTGTTGTCATTTGGTTTCTATGTCCCGGTGTTCCACATATGAGTTGTTGCATGGTGTGATGACTTGATGTTTGATGTCTCTCTGTCTCTTTCTCTGTCTCTCTGTCTATGTCTGTCTCTCTTTCACCCTCTCTGTCGCTCTCTCTCTCTGTCTCTTTCTCTGCGTCTCTCTCTGTCTCTCTGTCTCTGTCTGTCTGTCTGTCTGTCTGTCTGTCTCTCTTTCTCTGTCTGTCTGTCTGTCTCTCACCTGTCTCTCTTTCTCTGTCTGTCTGTCTGTCTCTCACCTGTCTCTCTTTCTCTGTCTGTCTGTCTGTCTGTCTCTCTGTCTCTCCCTCGCTCTCTCAGCGGGGAGGATAAAGGCTCCACAAGCACGCCAACTCGCCTCAAGTGCGTCCTCCTCCCCCCTGGTGCTACCAAGCCCCAGCGACTCTGTCCAATTTGCTCTTCTTCTTCTTCTTCTTCTTCTTCTTCTTCTTCTTCTTCTTCTTCTTCTTCTTCTTCTTCTTCTTCTTCTTCGGAATCAGTTTCCGGTTCGAACATGTGTGGCTGAATTACTCTTATATTACCACGTGCCATGGTGTAGCGTGCAGCGGGAAGCACAACACAACACAACACAACACAACACAACACAACACAACACAACACAACACAACACAACACAACACAACACAACACAACACAACACAACACAACACAACACAAGGTTACTGTGCCTGATGACCAGAGTCGCCTGTGACCAGGTATAAGTACTGCAGGTGAGGGGTGGGGGCGGGGGAGATTTGAATTGAGGGCGGGGATAATTCGCATATTCATATGATTCTGGATTGATTTCTTTTTTTAATGAGGGAGGGAGGGAGGAGTAGATGCGGTTTTTCTGGATTTGAGCAAGGTACTGTAACTTATTCGCAGAAAGCAAACACATCTCACAGTGTATTTATCATATGACGCAGCAGAGCGTTTTATGAGTGCTAATTAAAACACGACTGGAGGGACTTCAGCGTGCCGGACTCGGCGGGGGCCTGACTGGGCACTGTCACCTCCAGCAGTCACTTGGCGCTGGGCAAAATCAGTGCAAGTAGGGATTCGTGTCGGGGCAAAAACAGCGCTATGTGCGTAAGGTTCAGAGTTGTGATGGAGTATCCTGTCCCGGCCATCACCTGCAGCCGGTTTCTAACTAGCCAACAACCTGGCGTCCTAGCTGAAGCCGTGTTTAACCGCCACGGGAGTCCAGGTTGTTCACTCCGGCGTCCGTGTCGGGTTTTTCCTCGTCTTCGTGTCCCCTGGCGCCGTGCGCCCCGACGCGCCTGGGTACGTCTGGATACGTATGGCTGCCAGCATCACAGCAGCGGAGGGAAGGGTGGTCGAGTGACGTCACAGCGGCGCTCTGACTCAGGCGGTCTGCCCCGTTCCTCTGTGCACATAAACCCGAGCCCTCCTTTCTCCGCACCAGCCTGCTTACCGGGATCCCGAACAGCCACAGAACCCAACAGCTCATCCAGTTTGTCGTGGAAGCCCCGCCCTCAGCGTTGGGCCAGAACCAGAAGAAGAAGAAGGAGTCAGACGAGCGAGACGTCGCCGCCCGCAGCCCGTGCTCGAGCGGCAGTAATGGCTTGATTTGTCACGTCAGTGGATTCGCTGCAGCGGAGACCTTCGAGATGCGCCGCGGTCATCGCTGCCGCCGAAAGCAGCCGCAGTACACCACCGTCACGCACCCCGGGCCGGCTCCATCGCGATGCTTTTCAGACGGAGGACGAGGTAAGAACCAAACGGTCTCGTAATCCGAGAGCTAGACCCGAAACCCGGAGGCGAAACGAAACAAGTCCGGCGAATAAAAAGAGGCGCAGGCAGGCGGCGCGAGGGGATGAAACAAAGGAAGAGCCTGTGTGCTCATGCAGATGGTATTGGCGCGAGCGTGCTCGTGCTCAGCAGCCGGGCAGGATGCATTATGTAAGTTATGCGGTCGATACGTGGGAATGCAAGGTCGATCATATTACCCAATGGCTTCTTTGTCTGCTGTACAGCAGCAGCCACAGTCTGGAGGGTCCGGGGGTGGTGGCCTCGGGGTAGCAAACTATCCTCGTGCATGAAAGCTCTTGTTCTTCATTCACGCGTGCTACGGCTTCGTCACACGTCCCTTATCTGTATTATGTATTTGGTTCCCGACTCGAGACGCTCGGCTGCTGTTGTGGTGATGGAGCACGACAGCGAGTGCTGAAGAGGCTGCGGTCGTACAAACCACCGGAGGCGGGTTGTCCTGCAGACCGCGTCCTGTTAAACGTGCTCACTTTCTTATGCATTCGGTGTCAAAGTGCACGCAGGCGGACCGATACGACCTTATCGCATGCCTTTCCCGCTCTATAAAAACACACCGGCCTCCTGGTTTTGTAAAATCCCTTCTTTTTTCAGTGTCATCTTTGCAACTCTGCCTTCTGCTGGGAAGCATTCCTTACACAGTGGAAAACCAACCTGGTTAGTCAGGCGTCCACGCCGCTGCACGCATGCAGCCAGCATGCCCATGCAGCGTACCTGCTGCAGGCATTCCCACCCTGGAGGGAAGTTGTCTTCTCTTACAGCCACACATCGTGTGTGTATCAGTGCAGACTTGCAGACAGAGAAATGGTGCAGTCTGTCACACTGTGGCTTTGGCGACTTCCTATATTGAAACCAAATTGGCCGCAGCTCTGACATTTACAGGGGTAGATGCAATATTTTGACATGTCAGCAAGGCTGCTTCAGAGAGAGGACAGTCTCAGTCTTTGTGCTGCTTTTCGTCTTTGCTTTCATTTTTTTTTCTTTGTTACAGCACAATTTTCCCCTACAAAAGCTAAAACTAGAAATGCCTGCAGAAAACCTTGAATGGGGTGGCCACAGAGCAGCTGGTGATTTCCTTTTTTGGGGGGGGGGGTCAAATTGTTAAAATTCTGAGCACAATTTTTTAAATACACATGCAGCTTATAATTCTACAATTAAGAGGCGGAGACAAGGTAAAGTAATGCAAAAGACGTTTTGGATATAATGGAACGATAATCTTGTTTAAATTGTGGAGAAGTGAAAATACTGTGCTCAAGCCAACTTTACAGCCTGCATCATCACTGTACGGGGGTTGGAGCAAGTGCAGCGTGCTACGGCGTAGTAGCTGAATATCTACAAACAAGCGCAGGCCCTATAATTGTGAGGCATTTTGTAAGAATTGCAGGAATGCTGACCTGTGAGGTTATCATATCAAGTGTAAACTGTCATGTCACCTGTCCACTAATACGGAATCAGCCTTTATTTTTTTCTTTTTCGAAGTGGGATGGCAATAGGAGTGCAAGCACTTTTATTGAAGATGGATTTGACCACCTCTGGCCACACCCTAGATCCATCCTTGGATGAAACTACCCTCATTCATAAATCAGTAAATACATGATTACATGAATCAGTAACGTGAAGAGGCCACTTTTTGCCACTATGTGTTAGGTGTGCAGGAGATGGGCGTAGAGAGAGGCATGAATGTGCAGGAGATGGGCGGAGAGAGGCATGAATGTGCAGGAGATGGGCGGAGAGAGGCATGAATGTGCAGGAGATGGGTGTATAGAGAGGCATGCATGTGCAGGAGATGGGCGTAGAGAGGGGCATTAATGTGCAGGAGATGGGCGTATAGAGAGGCATGAATGTGCAGGAGATGGGCGGAGAGAGGCATGAATGTGCAGGAGATGGGCGTAGAGAGGCATGAATGTGCAGGAGATGGGCGTAGAGAGGGGCATGAATGTGCAGGAGATGGGTGTAGAGAGGGGCATGAATGTGCAGGAGATGGGCGTAGAGAGGGGCATGAATGTGCAGGAGATGGGCGTAGAGAGGGGCATGAATGTGCAGGAGATGGGCGTAGTGAGGCATGAATGTGCAGGAGATGGGCGTAGTGAGGCATGAATGTACAGGAGATGGGCGTAGTGAGGCATGAATGTGCAGGAGATGGGCGTAGAGAGGCATGAATGTGCAGGAGATGGGCGTAGAGAGGCACGAATGTGCAGGAGATGGGCGGAGAGAGGCATTAATTTGCAGGAGATGGGTGTAGAGAGGCACGAATGTGCAGGAGATGGGCGGAGACAGACATGAATGTTCAGGAGATGGGCGTAGAGAGGCACAAATGTGCAGGAGATGGGCGTAGAGAGGCACGAATGTTCAGGAGATGGGCGGAGACAGGCATGAATGTTCAGGAGATGGGCGTAGAGAGGCATGAATGTGCAGGAGATGGGCGGAGAGAGGCATGAATGTGCAGGAGATGGGCGTAGAGAGGCATGAATTTGCAGGAGATGGGCGTAGAGAGGCATGAATGTGCAGGAGATGGGCGTAGAGAGGCATGAATGTGCAGGAGATGGGCGTAGAGAGGCACGAATGTGCAGGAGATGGGCGTAGAGAGGCATGGATGTGCAGGAGATGGGCGTAGAGAGGCACAAATGTGCAGGAGATGGGCGTAGAGAGGCATGAATGTTCAGGAGATGGGCGTAGAGAGGCACAAATGTGCAGGAGATGGGCATAGAGAGGCATGAATGTGCAGGAGATGGGCGGAGAGAGGCATGAATGTGCAGGAGATGGGCGTAGAGAGGCATGAATGTGCAGGAGATGGGCAGAGAGAGGCATGCATGTTCAGGAGATGGGCGTAGAGAGGCATGCATGTTCAGGAGATGGGCGTAGAGAGGCACAAATGTGCAGGAGATGGGCGTAGAGGGGCATGAATGTGCAGGAGATGGGCGTAGAGAGGCATGAATGTGCAGGAGATGGGCGTAGAGAGGCATGAATTTGCAGGAGATGGGCGTAGAGAGGCATGAATGTGCAGGAGATGGGCAGAGAGAGGCATGAATGTGCAGGAGATGGGCAGAGAGAGGCATGCATGTGCGGGAGATGGGCGGAGAGGGGCATGCATGTGCAGGTTGGTGACCCTTCAGCATGGGTTACTGTAGGCTGTGTGGATGTGTGAATGATTTTAGCAGGTAAGCCTGTGGGATACTATAGTCATATGTATTTTATAACTCATTTGAATATGCTACTTGTTCACATCTTTCTCTTCTCGATCTGTCACTGCACAGCCTCTTTCTTCTCTTATTCTGTTCATCCCTCCACCTCCATTCCTCTGTTGAGCCATCCTAGCATGTCTCCATTCTAACTCCACCAACCACATTTAACCACCCTCTAACAACCCCTACCCGCCTCGCCATCTGTCTGTCCAGTCTGCTTCTATATGGTCCTACTTCTCACCAGCACTCATTCATGCTCAACCCCCTCCTCCATTCTCTATCCATCCTCCACTTCATTTATGTGTTCATCTCCCTCTCTTCTTCACTGTCTTTCTCCTTGTGTTCCTCCCTATCTCACGTCATCTTTTCTGCCCCACTCTGCTTCTCTCTCCTTTCCTCTTCTCCCTTCTTCCTCCCACTCTCTCACTCATCAAATTGTCTCCATCTCCCCCTGTAGGAGGATGCGGTGGCTGGGTTGTTATCGGCTTGGACCACTCTGGCTGTGGAAAGCCCTTCTGGTGTTCGTGGCCATTGCCTTTGCTGGCCAGTTGCTCGGGGTCATCTTCAACAAAAGGTCAAAGGACACACTCTTACACATATATGCACATACACTAACTAGCTGGTGTGTGTGTGTGCATGCACATTATTATTATTATTATTGTTATTATTATTCATTCATTCATTATCCAAACCGCTTATCCTTACTCATTATTATTATTATTATTATTATGGCAAAACTTGTTTGTATTCAAGCGCTGATTAATTATTAAGTGAAAACTTTACCGAGCAGAAATCTGGACTGGAACTGGTGACTCCAGTCTAAACTGCACTTATTCCACATACATGCTTCTCTCTCTCTGTGTCTTTCAGCAGCACGCCTGCGCCGTTACTCCCACATGTCAGACCTTTCTAAGCAAACCCTTAGGTGCATGTTTTCTTATTTCAGGTAGCTTAAACATGCGGCCTTGTATCTCTATTCTTATTCTATTTTCACAAGAGGGAGGGGGCAAAGCGAGGCAGCGGGCTAGGGGAAGACTGGTTAGCTAGCTCGTTAGTTAGTTAGCTAGCTCGTTAATTAGTTAGCCAGCTCGTTAATTAGTTAGCTAGCTCGTTAGTTAGCAGAAGAAGGAGGCTTGAGGCTTCCAAGGCTAGCTGTGTGTTCCACACCAATGAATTGAAAAGCTGTAATTCTTACTCCACCTCTAGCGTTCGACTAGGTATTTGCTGGATGCTGTTAGCCTACCCCTGGGGTAGTTACGACACCCCAGTGCAGAGCTGTACATAATTATTGCTAATTGCATAAACATGTTTGCAATGCGGGCTTGCAGCGTACAAGAGCTCCATGGTGTTGTAGCTGTTGTATATTATTGATCACTCATCTAATTTTCAGTGAATAAGAACGGAAGGGACTCGGTCTAGCTAGCTGCCTCATACGGTCAGCACTGCGAGTCCTTGGATCGTCTCAGGGTGCTGCACTTCGTGCCCACATGGGTGCAAGGGAAAAGCCTGTTGTACTGTAACTTTGTGTTCTCTTGCTGCAGCCTTCCTCTATCATTGATTCACCAGATAGCTCGCATCTCATTTTCTCTGTGGCGGCCCCCCCCCCACCCACACACATACATACATACACAAACTCTCATCCACACACACCACGAAGCCCTCCATCCTGTCTGAAAACATCTGGTAGTCATTTTCCTTTTCTTTTCTTCTGCTCTGTCCCCGGGGAGCTTCAGCTTCCAGCGTCAGCGATCCACCCTGTCAAGCGTCTTTTGTGTGACTCGAGGTTTAGTACAGAGAGACGTCATGTCAGCTGGCCTGTAATATTCAACAAGCTAAAGCCAGCCGAGACCTTTTGTGCAACAATGACGCTGTACTTACAATTCAGTGTGGTCACATGAGGTGGTCACATGATGCGCACAATCTGGATACCTTTCCCAAAAATATCATTTGTCCTATTTTCCACAGTTTCAGGTAGTTTGTCAGTGCCTCAAAGTTATTACCAAGTGCTGTTGTTTAAGTTTCAGCTAGCACATGGTAAACTGGAGCAGGCTATAACATGCCAGCTGGAGTGTCTTTAGACAAGCTTGCTGATCCAGTAGAAGCTAACATGAGTCCTCCTCTCTGTATGTCATCCAGCAGCGTGCAGCCAGCTGCTCGATCCCTCTTCTCCTCCTCCGATGCCCGGGAGCTTTCCCTGGGCTCCTGCCAGCCCCGCACCCATGTCATGTTCCTGAAGACCCACAAGACCGCCAGCAGCACCGTGCTCAACATGCTCTACCGTTACGGAGAGGAGCGGGACCTCCACTTTGCCCTGCCCCTGGGCTACCAGCTAGGCTACCCGCTACCCTTCAATGCTCATCGGGTCAAAGGTTATCGAGGACCCAGAGCCGTGGAGTTCCATATCATGGCAAACCACATGAGATTTAACAAGCCTGAGGTGAGCTAATGGCAGAGGAAATGTAGTTGTTGTTCTTTTTTGTTTTTTTTTTTAGTTTGGTTTTTTAAAGCCTGCTTTCCCAAGTCTTGATACTGCATGGCTTTAATGTACATGTACATGAAAGTAGTCAAGGCAAGCTGCAGGGTACATGTACATGAAGGTAGACCAGCTAAGCTGCAGGGTACATGTACATGAAGGTAGACCAGCTAAGCTGCAGGGTACATGTACATGAAGGTAGACCAGCTAAGCTGCAGGGTACATGTACATGAAGGTAGACCAGCTAAGCTGCAGGGTACATGTACATGAAGGTAGACCAGGCAAGCTGCAGGGTACATGTACATGAAGGTAGACCAGGCAAGCTGCAGGGTACATGTACATGAAGGTAGACCAGCCAAGCTGCAGGGTACATGTACATGAAGGTAGACCAGGCAAGCTGCAGGGTACATGTACATGAAGGTAGACCAGCTAAGCCACAGGTTACATGTACATGAAGGTTGACCAGGGAAGCTGCAGGGTACATGTACATGAAGGTTGACCAGCCAAGCTGAAGGGTACATGTATGTGAAGGTAGACCAGGGAAGCCACAGGGTACATGTACATGAAGGTAGACCAGGGAAGCTGCAGGGTACATGTACATGAAGGTAGACCAGCCAAGCTGCAGGGTACATGTACATGAAGGTAGACCAGCTAGGCTGCAGGGTACATGTACATGAAGGTAGACCAGCCAAGCTGCAGGGTACATGTACATGAAAGTAGACCAGCCAAGCTGCAGGGTACATGTACATGAAGGTAGACCAGCTAGGCTGCAGGGTACATGTACATGAAGGTAGACCAGGCAAGCTGCAGGGTACATGTACATGAAGGTAGACCAGCTAAGCCACAGGTTACATGTACATGAAGGTTGACCAGGGAAGCTGCAGGGTACATGTACATGAAGGTTGACCAGCCAAGCTGAAGGGTACATGTATGTGAAGGTAGACCAGGGAAGCCACAGGGTACATGTACATGAAGGTAGACCAGGGAAGCTGCAGGGTACATGTACATGAAGGTAGACCAGCCAAGCTGCAGGGTACATGTACATGAAGGTAGACCAGCTAGGCTGCAGGGTACATGTACATGAAGGTAGACCAGCCAAGCTGCAGGGTACATGTACATGAAAGTAGACCAGCCAAGCTGCAGGGTACATGTACATGAAGGTAGACCAGCTAGGCTGCAGGGTACATGTACATGAAGGTAGACCAGCCAAGCTGCAGGGTACATGTACATGAAGGTAGACCAGCTAGGCTGCAGGGTACATGTACATGAAGGTAGACCAGCCAAGCTGCAGGGTACATGTACATGAAGGTAGACCAGGGAAGCTGCAGGGTACATGTACATGAAGGTAGACCAGGGAAGCCGCAGGGTACATGTACATGAAGGTAGACCAGGGAAGCTGCAGGGTACATGTACATGAAGGTAGACCAGGGAAGCTGCAGTGGTAACGCCTATAATTCATGGTTGGTGATGAGTAATGGAAAAAGAGAAATGAATCAGTGTAGAAGTAACAAAGAATTAAGAATTAAGATTTAGTTCGGGTGGCGTGGCGGTCTGTTCCACTGCCTACCAACATGTGGATCACTGGTTCGAATCCCCGTGTTCCCTCTGGCTTGGTCGGGCGTCCCTACAGACACAATTGGCCGTGTCTGCGGGTGGGAAGCCGGATGTGGGTATGTGTACTGGTCGCTACGCTAGCGCCTCCTCTGGTCAGACAGGGCGCCTGTTCAGGGGGAGGGGGAACTGGGGGGAATAGCGTGATCCTCCCACGCGCTACGTCCCCCTGGTGAAACTCCTCACTGTCAGGTGAAAAGAAGCGGCTGGTGACTCCACATGTATGGGAGGAGGCATGTGGTAGTCTGCAGCCCTCCTGGATCAGCAGAGGGGGCGGAGCCGAGACCGGGACGGCTCAGAAGAGAGGGATGATTGGCCGAATGCAGCTGCGGAGAAAAAAGGGGTGGGTGGGTATCCAGATTTAAATCTGGTGATCGAGTGAAGAGCCACCTTGCTTTCTGTACCTGTATGACGCTGTGTTGTGGGTAAGTGGTGTTTGGCAGCGTAGCGTAGTTTAAACTACACAACACCGCAGTGATGCCTGCTCTCACGCTCTTATTATGAAACATGTAACACGGGAGTGGCAGAAGGCATGCCACAACAAAAATGAATCCTTAAGTTGTGATATTTTAGTGTATTTATTGTTTACATTTGTATACAGGGGTAAAGCTTGACTAGAAACCACGTGACGGCGTCTGAAACTCCTCTTCTCTCGTGTGTCGTGTAAAACGGGCGTCTCTTCGGACTCGGGGCTGCGGTGTTGTTCCACAGTCAGCTGGTGACTCATGGAGATTAGTGAAGCAGGAGCTCCATTTTGGAGTTGAACAATGATTTCTCACAAACGCTTCATGAGTACTCCCGAGCAAGTTCAAGCGATTATGGAACTCTCTAGAAGCCCAAACGCTCAACCTCAGCCACTCGGTCCCGTGTCGTGCAGCTGTTGGTTTCTCCTACGTTGACCAAAATATCAAGAATATTGGTGCTCAAAAGAAAATGACAATCAACTATTTGTTTGGTGGTGTAAAAAAAGATCACATTTATTCTGTTTTTCACAGCCGGAAGTGAAATAATGTCTTCTGTCTCTGTGTCTCGCAGGTGGAAAAAGTCATGCCTGCCAACACCTTGTATTTTTCCATCATCCGGGACCCAGTAGCTCTCGCGGAGTCTTCCTTTGCCTATTATAAAGAAGTTGCCCCAGCTTTTCGGAAAGCCAAAGGCCTGGGAGACTTTGCCGATGACCCCAAGAAATATTATGACCCTCATCTCCGTAACAACCACTACGCCCGGAACCTCCTGTGGTTCGATTTTGGAATGGACCACAATGCAAACTTCTCCACAGGGCTGGCTCGGCATGGTGTGGCCATGATCCGTCAGGCGTTTAAGCTGATCCTGGTGTCAGAGTATTTTGACCAGTCAATGGTCCTCCTGAGACACGCCCTCTGTTGGCCGCTGGATGCAGTTGTCTCATTCAGCCTTAATGCCCGTCAGCAAAAGCCCAGCAGCTTTGGAGGACTAGGCCGGAGCTGGGTCGGCAAAGCCGCCGTGGCAGCAGCTGGCGTGGGTGTTAGAGGTGGACGTGGGGCCAAGGAACCTCCCAATTTGTCGCTAACGGATGAGCAGCGGGAGAAGTTGCGAGACTGGAACGCCCTGGACTGGTACCTGTATAAAGCCTTCAACCAGACATTTTGGGAGGAAGTCAACAGGTTTGGACACGCCCAGATGGACGAAGAGGTGGCTTTACTCAGGACACGGCGGGAGGTTCTAGCTCGTGTCTGCCTGAGGGATGGCGGGAAGCCTGTCGAGGCCCATCGTATCCGAGACAAAGCCATCCGGCCATTCCAAAGTGGGCTAGTTAAGATTTTGGGCTACGAGCTGCAGCCAGGACTTGATAATGCCACCAGGCAGGCCTGTTTGAGAATGATCAGGCCTGAGATCCAATACAAAGACCTGCTGGATGCTAAGCAGTTTCCACGGGCTCAGCCACGCCAAGGCCAGCCGGGGGAAAAGAGCCCCGGGCCTGTGATGGCAGCTGCTGGGGCCTATGGAAGACAAGACACTGCCAGGACAGGGGAAAGGCTGTCAGTGGGAGAAAGGGGTGGGACAGGGGGTCAGAAGAGAGCAGAGGAGGAGGAACGGGACTGGGATGGGAGCCGGTTGGCGAGGCGCAACCAGACTTTACTCCGAGGAGAGGTGAAAGGGAGGTTGAGATAGTATGGAATGAAGTCTGTATCCGTGCCCCCTCCCCCTACTGACACATTTACGTCCCTATTTGACCTTTGGCCTTTTAAAAGCCGGACCTTCTAAACTGAACCTGAGCCTTGTGTAGATTTGCAAGACCAGAAGAGAGAGACACTCCTGTTGAAAGTGAAACCTTTGCTCTTTTTCTTAGACTTTTTCTGCTTTTACTTTGTGTCAGTCTCTTGGACGTTGCCCCTGAACAGCAGGAATGTTGTCATGGCCACAGTGAAGTGTAGAGCAGCGTTGTTCTCACACGTTCTAATATAAACTCGAAGGAACCGACTGGTTGTTAAATTGGGAAGCGTGTTCGTCATGACAGCGGGTCCTTGTGTTAGCGTTTGTGTTGGTTACAGGTTAATGTGTGAGCAACTGGACACAAAGGAAGTCCTGTACCAACCCGTTTACTTTCTCGTGCTCATTTTATTTCTCAGATTCTCGTCATAATTTTCATATCGATCCAGATCCTAATCCATAAAGCGTCGTAAAATAAAGGCACTTAACCATCTAGCACTAGTAACACCACTTCTTTCTGAGACGCTGAATTGTCTCTGGCCAACAAGTCCTACTTCAACATGTTGCTTTTATTGAACAGTAGACTGGATTGTGGTGTCACTAAATACCAAGTTAAAATCGTTTAGATGAGTCTGTTTTTCAAGTTTAAGACATGTGAAACTGAGTTGTCTGACATTGTCATGTGGCACTTGGTGTTGCAGAGTGTGCTGATTTTAGCCTGGTACCCGTTACAGCATCCCCGTCGGCACAGCCGTCTGTCTGCACAGCTGTCTGTCTGCACAGCCGTCTGTCTGCACAGCCGTCTGTCTGCACAGCTGTCTGCACAGCCATCTGTCTCCAGAGCTGTCTGTCTGCACAGCTGTCTATACAGCCATCTGTCTCCAGAGCTGTCTGTCTGCACAGCTGTCTATACAGCCATCTGTCTCCACAGCTGTCTGCACAGCCATCTGTCTCCACAGCTGTCTGTCTGCACAGCCGTCTGTCTGCACAGCTGTCTGTCTGCACAGCTGTCTATACAGCCATCTGTCTCCAGAGCTGTCTGTCTGCACAGCTGTCTATACAGCCATCTGTCTCCACAGCTGTCTGCACAGCCATGTCTCCACAGCTGTCTGTCTGCACAGCCGTCTGTCTGCACAGCTGTCTGTCTGCACAGCCGTCTGTCTGCACAGCTGTCTGCACAGCCATCTGTCTGCACAGCTGTCTGTCTCCACAACTGTGTCTGCACAGCCAGCTGTCTGCACATCTGTCTGCACAGCCCTCTGTCTGCAGAGCTGTCTGTCTGCACAGCTGTCTGCACAGCCCTGTCTGCACAGCCGCCTGTCTGCACAGCTGTCAGCATAGCTGTCTTTCTGCACAGCCGTCTGTCTGCATAGCCATCTGTCTGCACAGCCATCTGTCTGCACAGCTGTCAGCATAGCTGTCTTTCTGCACAGCCGTCTGTCTGCATAGCCATCTGTCTGCACAGCTGTCTGCACAGTCGTCTGCACAGCTGTCTGCACACCTGTCTGTCTGCACAGGCGTCTGTCTGCACAGCTATCTGCACAGTCGTCTGCACACCTGTCTGTCTGCACAGCCATCTGCACAGCCCTGCTGAGGTTGCTCAAAGTGTTGTTAGTGAGCTAGTGCTGCTTGTTAGCTGTCCTGATTGTTTTTATTCTCACCACAATATGAAGAACAAAACGGATGCTGGTGGGTGGGGGGCACCGGGACTCCCCCAGCTAGGCCGGGACACACAATATTCCCTATCAAACAATATTCCCTATCAAACAATATTCCCTATCACACAATATTCCCCGTCGATGCAGCTACAGTTTGGCACTTTCACTTCTCTTTACCTGTGGATGCATTCCATGCCAACTTTCTGCAAGCCGCCAGTAGCCAGAAGGTTCTGTAAGATGACCATACTGTTTGCCAGGGAATTTCTGTAATCAATTTTAATTAGTGCTGGGCAATGTGTAAAATATAACCACCGGTTCGAATCCCCATGTTACTTGGTCGGGCATCCCTACAGACACCATTGGGTGTGTCTGCGGGTGGGAAGCTGGATCTGGGTATGTGTCCTGGTTGCTGCAGTAGTGCCTCCTCTGGGTGGTTGGGGCACCTGTTCAGGGGGGAGGGGGAACTGGGGTGAATAGCGTGATCCTCCCACGCGCTACGTCCCCCTGGTGAAACTCCTCACTGTCAGGTGAAAAGAAGCGGCTGGTGACTCCACATGTATGGGAAGAGGCATGTGGTAGTCTGCAGCCCTCCCCAGATCAGCAGAGGGGGTGGCGCAGCGACCGGGACGGCTTGGAAGAGTGGGGTACTTGGCCAAGTAAAATTGGGGAGAGAAGGGGGGGGGGATATATCACAATGTCTGCTTACATATGTAAAAATACCACATGTATGAATCCAGCTGAGGTTCACCACATTGAACTGAGTCATGTGAAGTGTAATATCAAAACCGAAGCTAGTTTCAAATAATGCCCCCTCGATTATTTCACACCACATTTTGGGAAAAATGTTTGGCCATAGCTTCTCATTATCATTCATTTAGACCCCCCCCCCTCCAACAAAGGATAATATCAGAATTTCATCCTAATACAATGCGATTGAATGACAAGTAATGATAACTCTGACTCATTGCCCAGCCCTAATTTTCAACAATACAGTTAGCTACTGGTTAGTTTGTTCAACATAACAGTTAGCTACTGGTTAGTTTGTTCAACATAACAGTTAGCTACTGGTTAGTTTGTTCACATGACAGTTAGTTACTGGTTAGTTTGTGTAACATAATAGTTAGTTACTGGTTAGTTTGTTCAACATAACAGTTAGTAACTGGTTAGTTTGTTTAACATAACAGTTAGTAACTGGTTAGTTTGTTCAACATAACAGTTAGCTACTGGTTAGTTTGTTTAACATAACAGTTAGTTACTGGTTAGTTTGTTCAACATAACAGTTAGCTATTGGTTAGTTTGTTCAACATAACAGTTAGCTACTGGTTAGTTTGTTCAACATAACAGTTAGTAACTGGTTAGTTTGTTTAACATAACAGTTAGTAACTGGTTAGTTTGTTTAACATAACGGTTAGCTACTGGTTAGTTTGTTCAACATAACAGTTAGTAACTGGTTAGTTTGTTTAACATAACAGTTAGTTACTGGTTAGTTTGTTCAACATAACAGTTAGTAACTGGTTAGTTTGTTCAACATAACAGTTAGTAACTGGTTAGTTTGTTCAACATAACAGTTAGTAACTGGTTAGTTTGTTTAACATAACAGTTAGTTACTGGTTAGTTTGTTCAACATAACAGTTAGTAACTGGTTAGTTTGTTTAACATAACAGTTAGTAACTGGTTAGTTTGTTTAACATAACAGTTAGTTACTGGTTAGTTTGTTCAACATAACAGTTAGTAACTGGTTAGTTTGTTTAACATAACAGTTAGTTACTGGTTAGTTTGTTCAACATAACAGTTAGTAACTGGTTAGTTTGTTTAACATAACAGTTAGTTACTGGTTAGTTTGTTCAACATAACAGTAACTGGTTAGTTTTTTAACATAACAGTTAGTAACTGGTTAGTTTGTTTAACATAACAGTTAGTTACTGGTTAGTTTGTTTAACATAACAGTTAGTAACTGGTTAGTTTGTTTAACATAACAGTTAGTTACTGGTTAGTTTGTTTAACATAACAGTTAGTTACTGGTTAGTTTGTTTAACATAACAGTTAGTTACTGGTTAGTTTGTTTAACATAACAGTTAGTTACTGGTTAGTTTGTTCAACATAACAGTTAGCAACTGGTTAGTTTGTTTAACATAACAGTTAGTTACTGGTTAGTTTGTTTAACACAACAGTTAGTAACTAGTTAGTTTGTTTAACATAACAGTTAGTTACTGGTTAGTTTGTTTAACATAACAGTTAGTAACTGGTTAGTTTGTTTAACATAACAGTTAGTAACTGGTTAGTTTGTTTAACATAACAGTTAGTTACTGGTTAGTTTGTTTAACATAACAGTTAGTAACTGGTTAGTTTGTTTAACATAACAGTTAGTTACTGGTTAGTTTGTTTAACATAACAGTTAGTTACTGGTTAGTTTGTTTAACATAACAGTTAGTTACTGGTTAGTTTGTTTAACATAACAGTTAGTTACTGGTTAGTTTGTTCAACATAACAGTTAGTAACTGGTTAGTTTGTTTAACATAACATTTAGCTACTGGTTAGTTTGTTTAACATAACAGTTAGCTACTGGTTAGTTTGTTCAACATAACAATTAGTTACTGGTTAGTTTGTTCAACATAACAATTAGTTACTGGTTAGTTTGTTTGCACACACACAGGCTGTCGTATGATTGTTTTGGCATGAGTGTGTCAACACAATGCTTTCAAGATAATACGATAAAATATGTTTTTTTTAAGTTTATGGAAGATGTTCCTCCTCAGCGTGAACCGTTGCAGTCTGGACAGTGAGACGTGACGGTGTGTCTAGCTGAGTTTCAACGTCTGACCCACACTGATAATGTTCAGGTTCTTACAGTCCAGGTCAAAATGTCCACCATGTCCTCATGGAGCACACCCACCTCAGGGTACGAGCTGTGTTAAGACATGTGTCCACCATGTCCTCATGGAGCACACCCACCTCAGGGTATGAGCTGTGTAAAGACATGTGTCCACCATGTCCACATGGAGCACACCTGCCTCAGGGTACAAGCTGTGTAAAGACATGTGTCCACCATGTCCACATGGAGCACACCTGCCTCAGGGTACGAGCTGTGTAAAGGAGACTGGTGGTTTATGCTTTACTGTGTACTTAGTTTAGGCGAACAACCTGGTTCAGCATTGTCTTTAAGCCATCTGGACTAAATCTTGCACCAAATCCTGGTAGACACAGGCCATGTGTCGGTGGGGCAGAATTATGCACAGATAGTTTGGAAAACTAACGGTTTATTGTTTATAATCATCAATACATATTTTATGCAGCTATCCACCATCAAGCCATGTGGTACTTAGTATTTTGAGTCATCTTCAGCTGAGGAGTTACTTGACCTGGTTGCCAGTCATACATTCCCACTGCTGTCATCATGCGTCAAAATAGTCAAATGAAGTAAAGGGGAGATGGTGTGGTGTGAGATGTTGTCATGGAGGAGGTCTGGTTGTTGAATTCCTTACAACCTGGCTAGCATGGGACGATAAGTGATGTGGATGGTGAGGCACAAGGGGGCTCTCTGGTGCCTTCTGAGCATGGTGTGTGAGCTCTGCGGAGCCCTGAGTGGTTCACCTTACAGCCGGTGGCCTCAGGGTGTCAGGTGGACTGCATTGTTGGCTCTCTCCACAGTCCTTGTTCCGGCCTTTTAGAACGGCCTGTTTTCCATTGTGTGATGGTATCTCCCTAAAGATTGAGCCAAACATGTTGAAGACTTCTCTGAGTCGCTAACACTATCTAGCCTTGTTTGCATAGCTAGCATGAAGCTGGGTGTGCTGGGTGTGCTCAGCGTCTCAGGCTCTGCTGCCAATTCCTGACTGGAGCAAGTCCAACCAGGCCATGCTGACAGCAGCAGCAAAGCTTCACCAGTATGATCCAAACCCTCTCAAACATTCTTACAACCTTCCGAGTATCAAGAGCTTCATGGGAACTCTACACAAGTGTTTGTCATTGTGTCTTTTTCAGTGTTTTTAATCCTTAAAAAGAGGATTGGTCAGTGAGAACTTTAGTGTGGCCCCCTCTGTGTTTGTGTTCAGTGTTAGTCCTGACTAACAGGACTCATCAGTAGACTGAGAAGAATGAAGAAGGAAACGGAAAGGAGTCAAGGATAGTGAATGTTTTCTTTAGCAAACAACAAATGTCTCGCTATAAACTCAAGACATCTGTTGCAAAGTGATTGCACATTTCAGTACAACTCAGTTGTCCCACCTTCCTCTGTAATGTTCTTCCATCAGTGATGACGGTACGGCGTATTTTGGTTTAGCATGGCGTACATGCCTCTTCTGGTTGTTGTGTAAGTTGCTGCACTGAAATAAAAATAAACTATTTATTTGCCTGTTTTTGAATAAAATAAACCCGCATTATTCTCATTCTTACATAGGAAACCTTGGCTGAATTGTGATGAGACCAACAGGTCAAACTGCAGTGCTTCCTCCAGATTATAGGGGGACAAAAATCCTCCCAGACTCAGGAAAAACAACATACAGCTCGTTTCTTATGCCTCAGGATACGGTCACCCGTTACTCCATGAGGGCTCTGAAAAGGAGCTTTGTGTATTTATTGTTGTAATTACTTTGGTACATGTATGTATTTGGGGGGGGGGGGGACTGTGTTGCGTCACTGTGCGATGTGTGCTGAGGATAACGTGGGCTGAGTGCTACTTCCTGGAGCAACACCAGAGCTGTGCTGGGACAGTGATGCAGCAGCACACGGGACCCGGCTGAGGAAGCTAAACCAAGAGCTGCCTGCACACTCTGCTCTGGGCCACATCAACACAATGCAAGCATCAACACAACACCACACCACACCGCCACAACAACACAACACCACCACAACAACACCACACCATCACAACAACACAACACCATCACAACACCACACCATCACAACAACACCACCACACCATCACAACAACACACCATCACAAAACCACACCATCACAACACCACAACACCACAACAACACAACACCAACACAACAACACACCACCACAACAACACAACACCACACCATCACAACAACACACCATCACAAAACCACACCATCACAAAACCACACCATCGCAACACCACACCATCACAACAACACCACACCACCACAACAACACAACACCACACCACCACAACAACACCACACCACACCATCACAACAACACACCATCACAACACCACACCATCACAACAACACAACACCACACCATCACAACAACACAACACCACACCATCACAACAACACCACACCACACCATCACAACAACACAACACCACACCATCACAACAACACACCATCACATCACCACAACAACACACCATCACATCACCACATCACCACATCAGCACATCAACACACCATCACAACAACACACCATCACATCACCACATCACCACAGCACCACAGCACCACATCAGCACATCACCACAGCACCACATCAGCACATCAACCCAGAACGGACAGTACCGGTCCGTGTTCTGGAGTGGACTAAATAAAACCCCTCCCTGACAGTTCCGGTCCGTGTTCTGGGCTGTACTGAATAAAACCCCTCCCTGACAGTACCGGTCCGTGTTCTGGGCTGTACTGAATAAAACCTCTCCCTGACAGTACCGGTCCGTGTTCTGGGCTGTACTGAATAAAACCCCTCCCTGACAGTACCGGTCCGTGTTCTGGGCTGTACTGAATAAAACCCCTCCCTGACAGTACCGGTCCGTGTTCTGGGGTGTACTGAATAAAACCTCTCCCTGACAGTACCGGTCCGTGTTCTGGGCTGTACTGAATAAAACCCCTCCCTGACAGTACCGGTCCGTGTTCTGGGCTGTACTAAATAAAACCTCTCCCTGACAGTACCGGTCCGTGTTCTGGGCTGTACTGAATAAAACCCCTCCCTGACAGTACCGGTCCGTGTTCTGGGGTGTACTGAATAAAACCCCTCCCTGACAGTACCGGTCCGTGTTCTGGGCTGTACTGAATAAAACCTCTCCTTGACAGTACCGGTCCGTGTTCTGGGGTGTACTGAATAAAACCTCTCCCTGACAGTACCGGTCCGTGTTCTGGGGTGTACTGAATAAAACCTCTCCCTGACAGTACCGGTCCGTGTTCTGGGCTGTACTGAATAAAACCCCTCCCTGACAGTACCGGTCCGTGTTCTGGGCTGTACTGAATAAAACCTCTCCCTGACAGTACCGGTCCGTGTTCTGGGCTGTACTGAATAAAACCTCTACCTGACAGTACCGGTCCGTGTTCTGGGCTGTACTGAATAAAACCTCTACCTGACAGTACCGGTCCGTGTTCTGGGCTGTACTGAATAAAACCTCTACCTGACAGTACCGGTCCGTGTTCTGGAGTGGACTAAATAAAACCTCTCCCTGACAGTACCGGTCCGTGTTCTGGGCTGTATTGAATAAAACCTCTCCCTGACAGTACCGGTCCGTGTTCTGGGCTGTACTGAATAAAACCTCTACCTGACAGTACCGGTCCGTGTTCTGGGCTGTACTGAATAAAACCTCTCCCTGAAAGTACCGGTCCGTGTTCTGGGCTGTACTGAATAAAACCTCTCCCTGAAAGTACCGGTCCGTGTTCTGGGCTGTACTGAATAAAACCTCTACCTGACAGTACCGGTCCGTGTTCTGGGCTGTACTGAATAAAACCTCTCCCTGAAAGTACCGGTCCGTGTTCTGGGCTGTACTGAATAAAACCTCTCCCTGACAGTACCGGTCCGTGTTCTGGGCTGTACTGAATAAAACCTCTCCCTGAAAGTACCGGTCCGTGTTCTGGGCTGTACTGAATAAAACCTCTCCCTGACAGTACCGGTCCGTGTTCTGGGCTGTACTGAATAAAACCTCTCCCTGACAGTACCGGTCCGTGTTCTGGGCTGTACTGAATAAAACCTCTCCCTGACAGTACCGGTCCGTGTTCTGGGCTGTACTGAATAAAACCTCTCCCTGACAGTACCGGTCCGTGTTCTGGGCTGTACTGAATAAAACCTCTCCCTGACAGTACCGGTCCGTGTTCTGGGCTGTACTGAATAAAACCTCTCCCTGACAGTACCGGTCCGTGTTCTGGGCTGTACTGAATAAAACCTCTCCCTGAAAGTACCGGTCCGTGTTCTGGAGTGGACTAAATAAAACCTCTCCCCGACAGTACCGGTCCGTGTTCTGGAGTGGACTAAATAAAACCTCTCCCTGACAGTACCGGTCCGTGTTCTGGGCTGTATTGAATAAAACCTCTCCCTGACAGTACCGGTCCGTGTTCTGAGGTGTACTGAATAAAACCCCTCCCTGACAGTACCGGTCCGTGTTCTGGGCTGTACCGAATAAAACCCATCCCTGACAGTACCGGTCCGTGTTCTGGGGTGTACTGAATAAAACCCCTCCCTGACAGTACCGGTCCATGTTCTGGGCTGTACTGAATAAAACCTCTCCCTGACAGTACTGGTCGGACTCGCTTTGCGTGGGTTCGAAACTCCACGCCTCTATCACCAGCTGCCTGTCTGCAGGCTGCAACTTGAAGTGCCAGCAGCAGCAGCAGCAGCTGCAGCGGCGGCGGCTGCTGTGCGTCTTCAGCACCTGAACGATGCGCAGCGATTGAATATGATTCAAAATGCACCGTGGCGGCCGGGGGGAGGCGCTCACTCCGACTGTCGGCAGCTCCTCTCTGGGCAGCGCAGTGGCTCATGGGACTGTTGATGCTTGTTGAGACTGATGGTTTATGTGTTGAAATGATGTGTTCATGTTCTTATTGTTGTGTAGCTTGGGGATTTTACTCGGACAGGGTGGACGACCATTATGCTGACTGACTGAGGGACCGAGACTAAGACTTCAATCCATCCATCCATCCATCCATCCATCCATCCATCCATCCATCCATCCATCATCCATCCATCCATCCATCCATCCATCCATCAAACCATCTATCCATCCATCCATCATCCATCCATCTTCCATCCATTCATCCATCCATCCAACCACCCATCCATCATCCATCCATCAAACCATCTATCCATCCATCCATCATCCATCCATCCATCCATCCATCCATCAAACCATCAAACCATCTATCCTTCCATCAAACATCTATCCATCCATCCATCCATCCATCCATCCATCCATCATCCATCCATCGTCCATCCATCCAACCATCCATCCATCAAACCATCCATCCATCCATCATCCATCCACCCATCCATCATCCAGCCACCCATTCATCCATCCATCATCCAGCTATCCATCCAACCATCCATTACCCCACTCTTCTGAGCCATCCTGGTTGCTGCTCCACCCCCTCTGCTGATCCGGGGAGGGCTGCAGACTACCACATGCCTCCTCCCATACAGGTGGAGTCACCAGCTGCTTCTTTTCACCTGACAGGGAGGAGTTTCACCAGGGGGACGCAGCGCGAGGGAGGATCACGCTATTCCCTCCATTTCCCCCTCCCTACCAGGCGCCCCAACCGACCAGAGGAGGCGCTAGTGCAGCGACCAGGACACATACCCACATCCGGCTTCCCACCCGCAGACACGGCCAATTGTGTCTGTAGGGATGTCATGACCAAGCCGGAGATAACACGGGGTTTCGATCTGGCAGGGATTCGAACCAGCGGGAATTCCCCCCCCCCCAACGGAATAGACCACTACACTACCCAGACGCCCAAGTCCAAGAATATTAACGAATCAACAAATGGATATTAATGTAAAAACGACAATGACAAAATAAATCCAAATCAATATAAACAGAATTAAAAGCAACCAGGATGTAACATTTAAACAGTAACCAGTTTAACACTACAGGTCAGTAAAGTGTCTCTGTGTGTTTATAGTTACAATGTAACATTTAAACAGTAACCAGTAGTTTAACACTACAGGTCAGTAAAGTGTCTCTGTGTGTTTATAGTTACAATGTAACATTTAAACAGTAACCAGTTTAACACTACAGGTCAGTAAAGTGTCTCTGTGTGCTCATGTGAACGTGTGTGAGGGAGTTGTTCATGATATACTTCAGAATTTCTGTTTGCCAGATTATTTTTGGACGTAAAGTCATCAATGATGTCACTGCATGACAGCCTCCTGTCTGGAAAAAAAAGCCCACCCCAAGTTCGCCCCCTGGTGGGTAGGATGCCCATTCCAGTTGCTTATAATGCAAATAGGAAAAGTATAGTTGTGGAGGTGTTTGTTTTTTTCAATTATAGTCCCACATTTGCTGACAATAAAATTATCGTTCTGCAAATTATTTCTACTTTTTATTGTGACAGGGATGTGCACAAACCTTTTGAGGGGCTGTTGCTCTAACCTGAAAAAAGTGCAATCAGAATGGTGTAACATATGGTCATTTGACTAACCACGAATCAATTTTAAATTTGGAAATTTTTTTAAATTGTACATATTAATTACATTAAAAAACTGCACACTATTATGGTATATTAACACATTGTTGCTCATGTAGTTTCTTGTAAACTAGTTTACTACTACTACTACTACTACTAGTTTCAGCTGCTCCTGTTAGGGGTCACCACAGCAGATCATCCATTTCCATCTCTTCTTGTCCTCTGCATCTTCCTCTGTCACTCCAGCCACCTGCATGTCCTCCCTCACCACATCCATAAACCTCCTCTTCGGCCTTCCTCTTCTCCTCTTCCCTGGCAGCTCCATATTCAGCATCCTTCTCCCAATATACCCAGCATCTCTCCTCCACACATGTCCACACCATCTCAATCTTGCCTCTCTTGCTTTGTCTCCAAACCGTCCAACCTGAGCTGTCCCTCTAATATACTCGTTCCTAATCCTGTCCTTCTTCGTCACTCCCAATGAAAATCTTATCATCTTCATCTCTGCCACCTCCAGCTCCACCTCCTGTCTTTTCATCAGTGCCACTGTCTCCAAACCATATAACATAGCTGGTCTCACAACCATCTTGTAAACCTTCCCTTTAACTCTTGCTGATACCCTTCTGTCACACATCACTCCTGACACTCTTCTCCACCCACTCCACCCTGCCTGCACTCTCTTCTTCACCTCTCTTTTGCACTCCCCGTTACTTTGGACAGTCGACCCCAAGTATTTAAACTCATATGCCTTCATCACCTCCACTCCTTGCATCCTGACCATTCCACTGTCCTCCCTCTCTCATTCACGCACATGACTTCCATCTTGCTCCTACTGACTTTCATTCCTCTTCTCTCCAGTGCATACCTCCACCTCTCCAGGCTCTCCTCCACCTGCACCCTACTCTCACTACAGATCACAATGTCATCCGCGAACATCGTAGTCCACAGAGACTCCTGCCTGATCTCGTCCGTCAACATGTCCATCACCATTGCAAACAAGAAAGGGCTCAGAGCCGATCCTTGATGTAATCCCACCTCCACCTTGAACCCATCTGTCATTCCAACCTCACACCTCACCACTGTCACACCTCCCTCATACATATCCTGCACCACTCCTACATACTTCTCTGCTACTCCTGACTTCCTCATACAATACCACACCTCCTCTCTTCTTCTCCACTCCTCAGGCATCCTCTCACTTTCCAGGATTGTGTTAAACAATCTAGTTAAAAACTCCACTGCCATCTCTCCTAAACATCTCCATGCCTCCACAGGTATGTCATCAGGACCAACTGCCTTTCCATTCTTCATCCTCTTCATAGCTGCCCTCACTTCCTCCTTGCTAATCCGCGGAACTTCCTGATTCACTATCCCTACATCATCCATCCTTCTTTCTCTCTCATGTTCTTCATTCATCAGCCCCTCAAAGTAGCCCTTCCACCTTCTCAGCACACTCTCCTCGCTTGTCAGCACATTTCCATCTCTATCGTTCATCACCCTAACTTGCTGCACATCCTTCCCAGCTCGGTCCCTCTGTCTAGCCAATCGGTACAAGTCCTTGTCTCCTTCCTTAGTGTCTAACCTGTCATACAACTCACCATACGCCTTCACCACCTCTCCACTTTACTCTGCGTCTCCTTGTACTCCTGTCTACTTTCTTCATCTCTCTTACTATCCCACTTCTTCTTTGCCAACCTCTTCCTCCGTATACTTTGCTGTACTTCCTCATTCCACCACTAAGTCTCCTTGTCTTCCTTCCTTTGTCCTGATAACACACCAAGTACCTTCCTAGCTGTCTCCCTCACTATTTCTGCAGTGGTTGTCCAGCCATCTGGCAACTCTTCACTACCACCCAGTGCCTGTCTTACCTCCTCCCTGAACTCCACACAACAGTCTTCCTTCTTCAACTTCCACCATTTGATCTTTGGCTGTGTCTTCACTCGCTTCCTCTTCTTGGTCTCCAAAGTCATCCTACAGACCACCATCTGATGCTGCCTAGCTACGTTCTCCCCTGTCACCACCTTGCAGTCTCCAATCCCTTTTAGATGGCACCTTCTACATAAGATATAGTCCACCTGTGTGCACTTTCCTCCACTCTTGTACATCACCCTGTTTCCCCCTCTTCTTGAAATATGTATTCACCACAGCCATTTCCATCCTTTTTGCAAAATCCACCACCGTCTGTCCTTCCACATTCCTCTCCTTGACACCATACCTTCCCATCACCTCCTCATCACTTCTGTTCCCTTCACCAACATGTCCATTGAGGTCCGCTCTAATCACCACTCTCTTCTTCTAGGTTACCCTCTCCACCACGTTGTCCAACTCACTCCAGAATTCTTCTTTTTTGTCCATCTCACACCCAACTTGCGGGGCATATGCGCTGATAACATTCAGCAATAAACCTTCAATTTCCAGCTTCATACTCATCACTCTGTCTGACACTCTCTTCACCTCCAGCACGCTCTTGACATACTCTTCCTTCAGAATTACCCCTACCCCATTTCTCCTCCCAGTTGCACCATGGTAGAATAGTTTGAACCCACCTCCGATACTCCTGGCCTTGCTCTCCTTCCACCTGGTCTCTTGCACACACAGTATGCCTACCTTTCTTCTTTCCATCATGTCAGCCAGCTCTCTCCCTTTACCAGTCATAGTGCCAACATTCACCTCCACACTCCTACCCTTCATCATCTCTAGCTGCCTCTGGACATGCCTTCCCCCTCTCCTTCTCCTTCGCCCAATAGTACCACAGTTTCCACCGGCACCCTGCTGGTTAACAGTACCAGTGGTGATCGTTGGTAATCCGGGCCTCAACGGATCCAGTATGGAAATCTGATTTATGATCTGCATATTTGTTTTGGCAAAGATTTTATGCCGGATGCCCTTCCTGGCGCAACCCTCCCCATTTATCTGGGCTTGGGACCGGCACGAAGAATGCACTGGCTTGTGCAGCCTCAGTGGCTGGGTTACTTGTAAACTAGTTTAAACAGCTTAAATCTGCCATGCATCTAGTTGAGTGTAAGAGACGTGCAGTGGTGTAGCGACCACACCGTCGCGCCATGGCATCATGGGCCTTCATTTACTTGGGGTCCTCCCTATAGTCCCCGGGTCCTATAGTCCCCGGGTCCTATGTTCCCCGCTTTGTATGAGACCGGGGAATATCGGACCTTTTTGTATACAGAGGGCCCTATATTCCCCACTTTTCCCCAAAAGGGTCCTATGTTCCCCGTTTTGTATGTGCAGGGGAACATAGGACCTTTCTTTATAAAATGGGTCCTATGTTCCCCGGGTGCCCTAGGGGAACATAGGACCCTTTTTACAAAAAAAGGTCCTATGTTCCCCGGTCAGCAGGTTTGACGCTGTTTGGCGCAAAAAGTGCATTTTCAATAATGCATTATTTAGTGCAGATTATCAAGAAGACAATGAATCATACGATTTCTATTTTTATATCACAAAAACGAATTCACAAAGTCCAGGTTGGCTAAAGTATGTGGAAACTTTCGACACTAAACCAATTTCAACTTATTAGGCTATAGCCTATATTTGGGCGCATAACCCACCCCGGCAGTTCTCTGATATTTATGCGTGAAATGTGTCACTTATCGAGGAAAATGCGCCTCGCCGAGTAGGTGAGCTGGCTCGTGTGTCTGAATGTAATATAGTAAGCCTATGCTCCTTGGGCAATTGTACCCGGGCGTAGCTCAGTCGGTAGAGCTCTCGCCTATGGATCGCAAGGAGTTCGATCCCGGGTGCCGCCAACTCAGCGTATGAGTAGCACATTGTGCGAGAAGTGCTGGGAGCTGAGGATAGGTGTTGTGTTCCGTCCTCAGCAGTCCATCTCCCAGAGGTCTAGCGCATTGTACCAGGGATAGTAGACTCCTGCGTAAGCTGGCTGATATCGACAATAGGCCAATTCCGACCCACTTCTTCTATGTTCCCTAGAAAGCCGTCGTTCCCATCATAACCACACCAGCTTATTGGGAAAAGCATCTGACAGATATTAGATAGAAAGCATCTGCTCAGTAAGGCCCTTTAAGCATCATAATTGTAATGATAATAATAATAATAATAATAATAATAATAACATAATAATAATGACAATAATAATAATAATAATAGCCTAATAATAATAATAATGATGATGATGATGATGATGATGATGATGATGATGATAATAATAATAATAACAATATAGCCTTATATTAGAAATGCTAAAAATTGGATAATTGAAATATTTATAATTATAAAGTAGGCTAATATAGCATGGTAATAACAATAAAATAATAACGATATCTGCCTGGTCTCTTAAGATTCTAAGATGCTGTATGCTACAGAAATAACGGGACATAGGCCTAGGCTAATGAATACGCCTTTTTGACAAAATATGAATGAAAGGCTAATCAACAACGCTAAAGCTGAATCACAAAACACATATTGCTCGAAAAATAATTTATAAATAGCCAAATGCACACATGATTTCGAGTTTGGAAATATTTAAGACTTGTCGTGGATGTGTGGTCATCTGCACGCAAGTTTCCTGGCGTTCTAAACCACATGATCAAAATTCACCAATGTCTAAACCTGCAACAATCGGTTGTTATTGGTGATAACTCGTGGACTCACTGTCATGTGCTTACTAGCCTACAAGAAGACAAACAATGGCGATAGTTATGGATGGTGATCGAGGGGGCAAAGTGTTGGTACATGAGAACTTCAGATATCAGAAGCACCGCACCAATCAAGACACCATTAGATGGAGGTGCTGGAGGTGGAACTGTAGAGTGCCACTGATCACAAATAGATTTGAAGTGGAGGACGTGGATGCTAACATTATTGTGCACGATGTTGGGGAACACGTGCATCCCCCTGACGGAGAAATGGTGCACCGTGCAGAATTCCGACAGGGGGTGAATGCAGAAGTTGCGAGGGAGCCAACAGTCCCTATCAGAAGGATCTATAATGCGCAAAGGGTCCTGCAGCGTCGGCAATGTCAAATCCAGGGTTTTAGCCCCTCTTTGTTGAGTAGCCTAATGGACTAGGACTACTCATTTTGATTTTTTGAAGAAGAAAAAAGCCTTAACGTTAGGCTAGTTAGGCCTTGGAGATTTTTGTTTTAGACCATGCCTTTTCTGGGGGGCTTCTGCCATAGACCAACCCTTTTTCAGCCAAGCTTTTACTAGAAGCATTTTGTTATTAATAGCCTATTATCAGCATTACTATTGATAGTATTATGCCTGTAATTGTTATTTGTTATTAGGCCTCTTTTATAATTAGGCTATTATTATTATTATCATTATTATTAGGCTGTTATTATTATTATGTATTATTTCTTATTATTATTATTGATATTATTACTATTACTATTATTATTATTATTATTATTAAAGAAGAACATCAAAGGATGTAAGGTAGCACTCATCAAATGAAAAAAAAAAGACACAATTCTCTATTTTACCATTTCATTGTTTGGCATCAGTCATTAACTTGGCCGGGTGGTCTTCTTCAGAAACCTTAATGACTGATGCCAAACAATAAAATGGTGAAACAGAGGACTGCCTCTGTTATTTTTTTACCATTTGGTGAGTGTTACCTTACATCCTTTGATGTTCGTCTTTGATTCATGTTTTTGGTTTAGCACCTCCACAAGCCTTTAGTTTTTTGAGAAGCACATATTATTATTATTAGGCAATTAGCCTATTGTGTAAGGTAGGCGGCCCCCATTGATGGATACTTTGTGCTGGTCCTAAATTTCAAGTCCTGGTCTAAGTTCTCTGCCTAAAAAGTTCATCATTAAAGTTTTTTTGAAAGAAAGTCTGCCAAGTGATTTAATATGGAAAACGAACTGCAAAGTAACAAGAAAGTGGCTGAAGTGTCCAGTGCTGTGCAAACTGAACTTTGAGCGAAGGTGGAAATGGCTACTGGTTATACTGGTAGGCGGGCCTACTGCAAGACAAACTTGCGTTGATTGCCGACTGTCCATGCTGAGCCGGAGAGCCAACTAACTAGGCCTACTGCAGTAAATATTGGTAAGAAATAACAATAAAGCAAATTACAGCCTCCTCTATAGGCCGATTTTGGATACGCACTCAAGGTGGCCTGCGATATACAACAGCCAACAATGGTAATACGGCCTAATTTAATCAGCGGAGGAATACTAGATGGTCGTAGCCTACAACTCAGCCATGACCCCAGTTTTTATTATTTTGGACCCGTTAAGGAAATAATTTGCAAAAAGGGTTCTAAGTTCCCCGGTTTGTTCCTCGATTGGCAATAGCGGGGAATATAGGACCCTTTATTTGGAAAAAGGTCCTATGTTCCCCTGGAAACAGCAGGGAATATAGGACCCTTTTTCCAAAAGAGGGTCCTATGTTCCCCGGTGTCTATTGCAGCAACCGGGATTATAGGACCTTTTTAGGGGAAAACGGGGAATATGGGACCCTTTTCTTTCGAAAGGGTCCTATGTTCCCCGATCGGGGAACATAGGACCCGGGGAATATAGGACCCGGGGACTATAGGCACGGCCCCGTCCAGCCTGCAACCCCAACCCACACAGCCATGCACCCAGCCATGCAGCGTTTCATGTTTGGCATGACTCCTCTTCCGCCTCCACGCTTCTCAGCTCATAGAACATCCGGGTGTTCTACATGGACAAGAGCAGAACTCAGAACGTTACAAGAGTAGCTACAGTTGTAGGTGATCGCAGAAAAGACGCTATCATTCAGGAACATACTGCTCCTTCAACACTAAAGTTCAATTTGTGTAAAATAATACAATATGAAGGTTCATGTTGTGGTTTCACCGCCCCGAGCTGCCTCGCCGGCACGTCCGAGTCCCTCCTCCTGCTCGGACGCTCTGCGGAGACGAGCGCTGCGCTGCGCTGCACCAGGTGTTCGCCATCATCCATCAGGCCCACCTGCGGCAATCAGGCAGCCCTCTACCAGAAGCCTCCCAGACCGCCTCTCTGGGCTCCGACGTACTGAACCCTGCGGTAGAGCGCTGACAAGCCTGTTCCCTAGCAACCCTTTTCTCGTGTCTGTTCCTGCGCTGTGGTTTCGTTTCTCCCAGGGTCTAACTCCCGTGTTCCTGTTGTTGTTCCCCTCAAGACCCTCCCTCCGCGACTTCCACGGCTCCCCAAGTTCCCAGCGACCATCACGTTTCCCCGGACCCCCTCCAGCGCTCTCCCTCCGCGTCTCTCTCCCTGGACCCCTCCCTTCGGACTTGACTTCCTGGATCACGGACTCGGACTGCCTCGCCCCCCGGACAACCCCTCGCGCTACGGATTTGGACTTTGGTAGCCAGGCGCACGCACCCCCCCACCTGAGATTCCCCTGTTATCGTTTTGTGGCAGTTTATTTTGTCTTTCTGCTTCTAAATCGCCTTCGGGTTTGTCAGCACTCTGTCCGTCTGCCTCCGGGTTTCACTACTCTGATCTCTGGTCTTAATTCGAGCTCCGTAACGGCTGACTGGGTCTTACACACCACCTGCCTCATTCAGCACCACGCTAAGCTGCCTTATCAATCAGTCTAATGCATGTATTAACTCAACCTGCTGTTTAATATTCTATTATTACCCGCGCGCGACCCTGAGTAAGGACAAGCGGTTTGGATAATGAATGAAGAATATTTTATAATTAAACTACTGAATTGGTGGAATATTCAAAGGAGTCCCATAAAATCATTAGCCATTAATCTCAGTTGTGTTACGTTTCACGAATGAAGACCAGAGGCCAGTTCAGAGAAAACCCAAAAGGACAGACAGACAACAGAGCACCGGGATAACCCGAAGGGCGATTTAATGCAGGGGGAGAAAACCAAACAACACTGCCACAGGGGATAAAGACGGGTGACTCTCAGGTGGGCCTTGCTGAGACGATGTGCGCCTGGCTACCAAAGTCCGAATCCGTAGAGCGAGGGGTTGTCCGAGGAAGTCCGGGTCCGAGATCCAGGAAGTCAAGTCCGAATAGGAGGGGTCCAGGTAGAGAGACACGGAGGGAGATCGCTGGAGCGGTCCGGGGGGAAAACGTACGGAGGGAGATCGCTGGAGAGCTCCGGGGGGAAAACGTGAAGGTCGCTGGGGGCGAGGAGCGAAGGAGACGCGGGGAGCCGTGGAAGTTGCGGAGGGAGAGACCTGGGAGGGGGAAAAGAGAAACAGGAATATAGACACTGGGAATAAAGGGAATAGCAAGAGGGCAAGGAAGGCTGGAGGGCGTGTCAGAACTTTACCGCAGGGTTCAGTACGTCGAAGCCCGGAGTGGTGTTCTGGGAGACTTCTTGTAGAGGGCTGCCTGATTACCGCCGGGGTTGCCTGATGGCAAACACCTGGTGCAGCGCAGCGCTCGTCTCCTCAGAGCGCGAGCCGAGCGCCCGGATGTTTCCGGCACGTCCGAGCTGGGGGAGTGGCTTGAGCGTGCCGGGGAGGCAGCTCGGGGCGGTGTAACCACAACAGTAACATTGTAATATTTACTATTACAGGTAAGAAGGATATGTAGAGGATTCGACCTCCCATCCTGTTGTTTTCACCTCTTTTTGGAGGGAGTCCAAGTCTTAATTAAGGGTCATACCGCCCCCCTTCAATCTGTGGCCCACGCCTTTTTGTAAACTGCTACACTAATCCTTCCACTCCATGTTTGCCCAAAACTTGACTTGGTTGTCTTGCCTCGAGTAATTGTGAAAGCAGTTTTAGCTTTCATCTTCTTATGAAGTCCTTGCAGACAAAGGAAACACACACACACGCACACCACAACACAACTTGTCCATTTATAGATATTGTGGGCTGGCAGACTTCTGCATTTGAAACAGCCAGACACACAAATCATCCATCAAGCCGTTGTCATGTCGCAATGCACAGCTGACAGTAGAGCCACATACTGAGCGTGGGAAGGCACGCAGGAGGCTTGTATGAATTAGACTGTCCTTGACTTAGACTTTAAGCACTCTCCTGCTGTGTAGTCTGTCATATTGTGGAAATCAGATTGACTGTTTTTTAAGTTACCCTATATATAATATATTTCTATATATATTTATTTTAAATATAATGATACTTGATATGTTCGTCTTCCTCAGTGGTCACCATGTCAGATTAGGCAATCATAGTGCCATAAATTCTTGCCGTGTCTTGGCCGGGAGACTGGTAACACTACAAGTATGACTCCGACCCACCACTGTATGCTGCCTGTAATGTATGGAATCTCCTACTGTGATGCTACCGCGAGCGCATCGGTACAGATGTCGCGGGATTTGTGTATGTGACGTTAACAGCAAGTCTGTAGTTGTGTTCGTGTTGATAACGGTATCAAGCAGTCTATTAAATGCTCCTGAGAGTTCGGACTTTTGGCGAGTTGTTCTTTTTTTATCAGCTAGATGTCGGACAGACATCACACTGCCTTTCATGACCTTGCGCGAGTTCATAGGTCATCGGGGGGGGGGGGGGTCAAGACGTTGTTAATCATGGCCACAGAAATACCATGTGTGATACTGGTGGTCTTGTGCTCCAAAGTGAAAAAGAAAAGAAAGAAAACATGATTGTGGACGCTGTTGTGGCTGGTGCTACTGGGGGAAGATAACCTAGCATAGCTTAACCAGCTACCCACCCGGGTGCTGAATTGCCACCGCCATTTCTCGACAACATTTAGCCTATCTTTTTTGACTCTGTCATGGCACTCCCTCAAGGAATCGTCAAAAAGGAAGGGCCATTGTTGCCACTGCTCAACAAACCTTTCCTGCTCAACAAACCTTTCTGCTCAACAAACATTTCCTACTCAACAATCATTTCCTACTCAACAAACCTTTCCGCTCAACACACCTTTTCTTAACAAACCTTTACTCAACAAACATTTCCTGCTCAACAAATCTTTCTGCTCAACAAACCTTTCCTACTCAACAAACCTTTCTGCTCAACACACCTTTCCTGCTCAACAAACCTTTCCTGCTCAACAAACCTTTCCTGCTCAACAATCATTTCCTACTCAACGAACCTTTCTGCTCAACAAACCTTTCCTGCTCAACAATCATTTCCTACTCAACAAACCTTTCTGCTCAACACACCTTTCCTTAACAAACCTTTACTCAACAAACCTTTCCTGCTGAACACACCTTTCCTGTTCAACGCACCTTTCCTGCTCAACAAACCTTTACTCAACAAACCTTTCTGCTCAACAAACCTTTCCTGCTCCACAAACCTTTCCTGCTCAACAAACCTTTCTGCTCAACAAACCTTTCCTTAACAAACCTTTACTCAACAAACATTTCATTAACAAACCTTTACTCAACAAACATTTACTGCTCAACAAACATTTTCTGCTCAACAAACCTTTCCTTAACAAACCTTTACTCAACAAACCTTTCTGCTCAACAAACCTTTGAGCGAGCCAGACTCCAATTCTGTGGAGCAACAGGTGACTTTTTTCTATCAGTCTAAGGGAATTGAAGTTGACAACAACTACATTGAGGCATGTCACCCCCTCCCTGGGAAAAACAAGAGTGATAAACTGGGCATAATAATGCTTTCCAACAGAAAGCATAAAACCGCACTGCTAAGGCAAGGAAAAAGCTGAGGGGACCAGATGTCTACCTGAACGAACATCTGACTAAGAAGAACGTGGACATGGCCAGAAAGGCACGCTTCCTGAGGAAGCAGAGGAAGATCCACTCTATATGGTCAACAAACTGTAAAGTCTTCATAAAATCAAACGGTGCACCAGAAGGGGCCTGGTCATCAGAGACATGGAGGAACTGGACAAATACCAGTGAGTCCAAAAGAACAACACACAAGGTGATGAAACATCTTAGAGTGACTAAATTAACACACTACATGAAACCAACCATGACAAGCTCTGAAAGGAGTCATTCACCTCTGTCTGGAGATCATCAAGATCAGCAAACAACAAAGATTACACAATATGACAAACTGAGATTGAAAACGTTTGCATATACTGAGCATAAATCACAAGATATGGAAAATGATATTGATCCGGAAAATAATTTCTTCAATAATATCAACAACGATTGCTGTTATTACACAGATGAGCAGTATAACACAAAAAACTAATCATAAAATATTAATTATCCACTTTAACTGCAGAAGCCTGTAAGCCAACTTCCAAAACATCAAAGAATATTTAAGGCCACTCAAGAAACCATTCAATATAATATAATATAATATAATATAATATAATATAATATAATATAATATAATATAATATAATATAATATAATATAATATATAGGTGGCACGGTGGCGCAGTGGTTAGCGTGGTCGCCTCACAGCAAGAAGGTCCTGGGTTCGAGCCCCAGGTAGTCCTACCTTGGTGGGTTGTCCCGGGTCGTCCTCTGTGTGGAGTTGGCATGTTCTCCCCGTGTCTGTGTGGGTTTCCTCCGGGGGCTCCGGTTTCCTCTCACAGTCCAAACACATGTAGGTCAGGTGAATTGGACGTAATAAATTGTCCCTAGCTATGAATGTGTGTGTGTGTGTGTGTGTGTCTCGGCCCTGTGATAGTCTGGCAGCCTGTCCAGGGTGCCTCCACGCCTGCCGCCTAATGACTGCTGGAATAGGCTCCAGCATCCCCGCAACCCTGAGAACAGGATAAGCAGTTCAGGTAATGGATGGATGGATATAATATAATAAATTATAATACAATGCAATATAATATAATATAATCTCATCTCATCTCATCTTCAGCCGCTTTTCCGGGGTGGGGTCGCGGTGGCAGCAAGCTAAGTAGGGCACTCCAGGCGTCCCTTTCCCCAGCAACGCCCTCCAGCTCCTCCTGGGGGATCTCAAAGCGTTCCCAGGCCAGATTGGACATGTACTCCCTCCAGCGAGTTCTGGGTCTACCCCTGTTGGCCATGCCCGGTAAATCTCCAAAGGAAGGTGCCCAGGAGGCATCCTGATCAGATGACCATGACTGAACCATCTAAATAATATAATATATTATATAGATGGTAACATAACATATATGATATAATATATTATAATATAATACAATAGCTATATAAGATAATATAATATAGTATAATTTAATATATAATAGTTATATCAGAGACTTGGCTCAGCCCTGAGAAGGGTGTGGGCTTTGAGCTGAATGGGCATGAATTGACATAAGAACAGGACAAACCAGAATGGGGGGTGAGGCTTGTAGTGGATAAAAGCTTATATTCTAAGGTGGCGGAGAGCACGAGGACAGCGGCTGATCACGTGCTAGAATGCATGAAAGTAGAAACCTGCATGGGAAAAAGGAAACATGTAATTGTGAGCTGTATATACAGATTACCAGGACCAAATATTGAGATATTTAAGGACTGGATAGAAAATACTCATTAAAAGCAAAGCAAAAGGATGTGTTCATGTGTGAGCATTTCAATATAGACCTGTTAAATCCAAACAAGCACACAAAGACTGAAAAGTTCATTAATACAATGTATAGTTTGGTTTATATCCTAAAATCACTAGAGCTAGCAGAACCACAGCACACTATGCCACCTTAATACACAACATATTCACACACATTGTAGAAGGACACACACACAGACCGGGCTTTTAATACATGACACCAGTGACCATCTAGCAGTTTTTACTGTGTATGACTGTAATTTTAGGAAGAGCAAAGTTCCAACAACATTAAATATGTACGAGTAAGAACAGAGGACTCCATGAACACTTTTAAAGATGAACTACTAACACACAACTGGAATATACTAGTGTACACAGAAAAAGACACTGACCAAGCTTACCATTCATTCATAAACATATTTCACTATGTAGAGGAGCTCAAGCAGGAGTCGTGACAACTTTCTCTTTCGGCTACACAACATGCACCACTTATTCCTTCCACCATTACAACAACAGCAGCAAAAGCCCGCGCAGCGGAAGTGCGTCACTGTAAACCCGAACCGAGAAAACAGCAGCTGTAAACCAACGTTCCTACCAGCTCAATAAGGGGAATGATGTATCCCCATAACCACTACACACCTAACTTTAAATGAGCCACCTAGCTTCAAACGAGCAACCTGTAGAGGAGCTCAATCGGGAGTCGTGACAACTTTCTCTTTCGGCTATACAACGTGCACCATTTATTCCTTCACCATAACAACAACAAAAAGCCCGCGCAGCGGAAGTGCGTCACTGTAAACCCGAACCGAGAAAACAGCAGCTGTAAACTAACGTTCCTACCAGCTCAATAAGGGGAATGATGTATCCCCATAACCACTACACACGTCCCCCCAGAATTCGCCTTAATACGACAAGTCAGTGTGGCGAGGGGGGCGGATCTCTCTGCCCCAACGGCTCCGCTGAACAGGAGTTGGGGGCTGGTTAACCGCAGGCAAAGCAGCAGAGTCCTCACAGCTGGACCGGGGAAAGGGAGGGGCTGGGGAAGCAGGGGGCGGCTCGCCGGGGGAGGGGGGCAGGGCCGGGGGGCGCCCCCGCCGTGGGGGCAGGGCCAGACCAACAGGGCGGTCTAAGTCCAGGTGAGCAGGCTTGAGGCGGTCCACAGAAACCCGCTCCAGCCTGCTGCCAACCTCCACCACAAAGTGCTTATCTCCAGTGTCCCGTACCCGAAATGGGCCGTCGTAGGGTGGCTGCAGGGGACCGCGGTGCGCGTCGTGACGGATGAAAACATACTCCGCCGCCCGCAGCTCCGTGGGGACATAGGACTGAGAGCCGCCATGCTGAGAAGTGTGGACCGGTGCAAAAGCCCTGGCTTCCTCCTGCAGCGCAGTCCGTTGGCAGCTGGCGGACCAGGGAGCTGTGGCGGTGGGAAGGAAATCCCTCGGGACCCGAAGTGGCTGTCCGTAGACCAGTTCGGCGGATGAGGACTGGAGGTCCTCCTTGGGGGCCGTCCTGAGCCCAAGCATGACCCAAGGCAGTTTGTCGACCCAGTGGTCGTCCTTGAGGGTAGCCCGCAATGTGGCCTTCATCGAGCGATGGAACCTCTCGACCAATCCATTAGCTTGAGGGTGATACGCTGTGGTACGATGGAGCCTCACCCCTAAACCCGCGGCGATCTCCTCCCAGAGCGCTGACGTGAATTGCGGCCCTCTGTCTGAGGGGAGGTCAGATGGGGTGCCAAAGCGGGCGACCCAGGTTCCGATGAACGCTCGGGCAAGCTCAGGCGCTGTCGTGGACGAAAGCGGGACGGCCTCTGGCCATCGCGTGGTCCTGTCGACCATGGTGAGCAGGTATGTGAAACCACGGGAGGGGGGTAGGGGGCCTACCAGGTCCACATTCACGTGGTCGAACCTCCTCTCAGGTACTGTGAAAGGTATCAGGGGCGCTTTGACGTGCCGGAGCACTTTGGAGCGTTGGCACTCCACACAGGTGTCAGCCCAATCCCTCACATCCTGTTTGAGTCCATGCCAGACAAACTTTGCCGCCACCAACCTCTGTGAAGGCTTTCTGCCAGGGTGAGACAGCACATGGACTGCGTCGAAGACCCGCCGCCTCCAAGCAGTTGGAACGACGGGTCGGGGCTGACCCGTAGAGACGTCGCACAGGAGCGTGGCGCCGGCGTCGTCGAAAGCCACATCCTCCAACTGCAGCCCTGTGACGGCGGTCCTGCATGCCTGCACTCCTGGGTCGGCGGCCTGTCAGCCGCCATCTGGCTGTAGTCGAGTCCCAAATGGGCGGCATCAGCGATGGCCCGGGAGAGACAGTCAGTGACCGGGTTGGACTTCCCAGCGACATGCCTCACGTCGGTGGTAAACTCTGAGATGTAGGCCAACTGTCGCTGCTGGCGGGCTGACCACGGCTCTGCCACCTTGGCCATCGCGAACACCAGCGGTTTGTGAGCGAAGAAAGCCCTGAACTGACGGCCCTCCAGTAGGAAACGAAAGTGCCTAACAGCGAGGAAAAGGCCAAGCAGCTCACGATCAAAGGTGCTGTATTTGCGCTCTCTCAGGTTCAACTGCCGGCTGAAGAAGGCAAGCGGCTGCCACGCGCCGCTCACCCACTGCTCGTAAACCGCGCTGACAGCGTAGTCCGAAGCATCCGTCGTGATGGCGATGGGCGCCCCAGACACAGGGTGTGCCAGCATCGCCGCGTCAGCCAGGGCGGCCTTCACATCCTTAAAAGCCTTGTCTCTCTCTGCAGACCAGTCCACGGCGTGTTTGGGGGCTGTGCCCTTCAGAGCCTCATATAGGGGGCGGAGGAGATCGGCAGCCCGGGGGATGAACCGGTGGTAGAAGGACACCATGCCAATGAACTCCCGGAGGGACTGGGCCGTGTGTGGGCGTGGAAAGTCTGCGACGGCCTCCACCTTAGATGGAAGGGGGGCCACCCCATCCTTGGTGACCCGGTGGCCCAGGAAGTCGATGGTGCTCAAACCAAACTGGCATTTGGCCGGGTTAACTATCAACCCGTGCAGGCTGAACCTCTGGAAAAGGGCTCTGAGGTGGGACAAGTGCTCGGACACGGACCGAGAAAACAGCAGCTGTAAACCAACGTTCCTACTAGCCCAATAAGGGGAATGATGTATCCCTATAACCACTACAAATCCTTATATGATAAAATTACCCGATAAAACAATTCAGCAGTAAAGGGAAATATCAAGATGGTAATATCAAGTAATATCCAGGAAATATCAAGATGGTCCATGGATCACAGCGGGACTACATAACGCTTGTCATTAGAAAAAAAAAGCTCTACAAAGAATTCATGAAAGCACAGAACCATCGACACAGAATTAAAATATAAAACCAGCTAACTAACATTATGAGGATATGCAAGAAGGAATACTACAACAAAGAGTTAGAGACCAATAAAAACAACCCCGCAGGTATATGGAAGGTGTTGAACAGTGTTATTAGGAGCGGCTCTGGAAGCCCAAGCTGCCCTCAGGACTTTACAGAAGAGCACAAGCCTATAGACAGCATGGAGGGCCTGGTCACGTGGCTTCAACAGGTTCTTTGTAAATGTGTGGCAGGAAAAATCAGTGACACATAAACAATCACAGAGGGGAGTGATGGTGATGATGGGGACAGAAAGCAAAGTTCCATGTCTCTCAGAGCGGCAGAAGAGAAGGACATCCTGGACATTGTAAACCAATGCAAGAACAAAACAATCTACTGACTGGAATGATGTTGATTTGGCAGTAGTTAAGAAAGGAATCTAACGTACTGCTACACAACTAACCCACACCTACAGCATGTCCTTTCACTCTGCTAAAGTTTCAAACAAAATGAAAATAGCAAAAGTCATACCCCTATATAAAACCAGAGATAGACACCAATTTACACACTACAGACCAATTTCATTATAGTCCCAATTCTCCAAAATACTAGAAAAACTAGTTGCTGTTAGACTACACACATTCATTGAGAAGCACAATCTGTTGACCAATAGCCAGTACGGGTTTCAACCACATGTCCACATCTCTGCTGCTCACTGAATTAATTGAAGAAATAACTAACTGCATAGACCAAATCAAGTTTGCTGTGGGAATATTTATAGATCTAAAAAAAGCTTTGACACTACTGACCACAACAGATTAATAGATAAAGTGAAAGGTGTGGTCTCAGAGGGGTGGTGCAGAATCAGGTAAGAATCTATTTAAGTAACAGGCAGCAGTTTGTAAAGACAGGTGAACATAACTCATCATGCATGGATATTACTTGTGGTGTACCCCAAGGCTCGATTTTAGGTCCAAAACTGTTCATTCTGTACTTAAATGATATATGCAAGATATCAAACATATTGAAATGTGTTCTTTTTGCTGATGACATGAATATATTTTGTTCTGGTGAGAATGTACAGCAGCTTTTGGAGGTGACCACAACAGAAATGGAAGAATTAAAATGGTGAAACAAAAAGAATTTCCATTAAATCTGGACAAAACAAAGTTTATGTTGTTTGGAAATCACTTAATAAATACCAAAGTAAAATTAGATACTGATAATGTCCAACTAGAACAAGGATATGAAAATAAATGTCTAGGTGTGATACTAGACCACACAATCTGCTGGAAACCTCACATATCATATATGCGAGCAAAGCTTTAAGGAGCATTGCATCATGGGAAAAGCAAGTCACACTCTGGATCATAAATCATTGCACTCTGTGTTGTTCATTTATTTTACCATATCTGATCTACTGTGTGGAGGTATGGGGTAACACCTACAACACCACCCTACACCCATTATGTATACTACAACACCACCCTACAATCATTATGTATACTACAACACCAATCTACAACCATTATGTATACTACAACACCACCCTACAAGCATTATGTATACTACAACACCACCCTACAAGCATTATGTATACTACAACACCAACCTACAACCATTATGTATACTACAACACCACCCTACAACCATTATGTATACTACAACACCAATCTACAACCATTATGTATACTACAACACCACCCTACAAGCATTATGTATACTACAACACCACCCTACAAGCATTATGTATACTACAACACCAACCTACAACCATTATGTATACTACAACACCACCCTACAACCATTATGTATACTACAACACCACCCTACAACCATTATGTATACTACAACACCACCCTACAAGCATTACGTATACTACAACACCACCCTACAAGCATTATGTATACTACAACACAAACCTACAACCATTATGTATACTACAACACCACCCTACAACCATTATGTATACTACAACACCACCCTACAAGCATTACGTATACTACAACACCACCCTACAAGCATTATGTATACTACAACACCACCCTACAAGCATTACGTATACTACAACACCAACCTACAACCATTATGTATACTACACAAAAAGAGCCATGAGGACAGTTAATAGTGCAGGATATGGTGAACACACCAACAAGCTGTCTTTAAAGTCAAGTGTCCTGAAGTTCAGCGATTTAATAGAATTTAACACGGCACAGAAATGTTCACAGCAAGAAAGACTCTACTACCCAGTAATACACACAAAATACTCTCAGGTAGAGAAGGGAGGGTGAGAGTTAAGCAAGAGTTAAAGGGAAGGTTTACAAGATGGTAGTGAGACCAGCTATGTTGTATGGTCTGGAGACAGTGGCACTGATGAAAAGACAGGAGGTGGAGCTGGAGGTGGCAGAGATGAAGATGATAAGATTTTCACTGGGAGTGATGAAGAAGGACAGGATTAGGAACGAGTATATTAGAGGGACAGCTCAGGTTGGACGGTTTGGAGACAGCAAGCGAGACAAGATGGAGATGGTGTGGACATGCGTGGAGGAGAGATGCTGGGTATACTGGGAGAAGGATGCTGAATATGGAGCTGCCAGGGAAGAGGAGAAGAGGAAGGCCAAAGAGGAGGTTTATGGATGTGGTGAGGGAGGACATGCAGGTGGCTGGTGTGACAGAGGAAGATGTAGAGGACAGGAAGAGATGGAAACGGATGATCCGCTGTGGCGACCTAGTAGTAGTAGTAGTAGTAGTAGTGGTAGTAGTAGTAGTAGTATTTGTTGTTGTTGTTGTCATCGTTTTTGTTGTTGTTGATTGTATGTAGGCAACATATAGTGTTTATCCTTGCACTGTTAGTTTTTAGTTTTAGTTGTTCAGTTGCTTCAGAGACCGGAGGCCTCATGCAGGAACATCCCTTTTTTGTTCAACAGACAAAACTAAACACGGTTTCCAAGGAAATGAGTATGTCTTCCTCTTACGACGCCCAGACGGGGAGCAGCACGGCTGCAGAGCATTGCCGCCAGGGGCTGCAGGGGTGACGTGCCTTTGAACAAGGGCAGATTCTTCCAAGCAGATTAGACAAATTAAAGTTGGATTCATGAAGCTTTCTTAATCAGCTAATCGAGTATTTAAACATGTGCATTGAATGTTGAATGCCACTTTTTAGTAAATTGAATACACACACCAGTTACCGTCAGTTAACAACGTGAAAGACCACAGAAGGGAAGCTGATTGTGAGAGTCGTGCAAAAAATGGGAAAAAAAATACTTGTGTGGAATCTAAACAGCTGCCGAGGAAACAAGCTGCATCAAACAGGATCTAAAAATAAAAACCAGACCAGCAGAACAGTCCAGGACCTGAGCCACACGACCAGCATCACCATGTAAAAGAAAAGGAAATAAAAGACAAGTCACACATAAGTCCCACACCTTGGTGAGAGAAGGATAAAACACTGAAACAGGATGACAAAATGATATGGATTTATAAGATATATAAAAAGAAAATGTGATGAGGGGATGCCAAGCAGTGTCCAGGCGGCGACCACCAGCACCATGGAGACCTGGGAGGAGGACAGACTGCACGTGCACACAAGGGAGACTCACATCACACCATTCACACAAAGAAGAAGAGAAAGAAGAAGGCATCATTCAGAGAGAGAGAGAGAGAGAGAAAAGACATGTGAGAGAAGAGAATAGAACAGTTTGCAATAGTCAGTAATCAATAATCTATACTCTGTAATGTACAATCTATAATCTATACTCTATAATCTATACTGTATAATCTATACTCTATATTCTATACTGTATAATCTACACTCTATAATCTATACTGTATAATCTATAATCTATACTCTATAATCTATACTCTATAATCTATACTCTATGTTCTATACTGTATAATCTACACTCTATAATCTACACTCTATAATCTATACTGTATAATCTATAATCTATACTCTATATTCTATACTCTATATTCTATAATCTATACTCTATAATCTATACTCTATAATCTGGTTGGCAGAAAAGTGGTTGGTAAATTCATTGAGACAGAAACAGACCCACCATGCAGTACAGGTTGTGAAGCACTCAATATAAAGACAACTAATTGCACGCTAAGGCAAAAAGATGAGTTTTAAGTTTGGATTTAAAGGACTCAACAGACTCGGGCAGGTTATTCCACAACAATGGAGCCCGGTAGGAAAAGGCCCTGCTGCCACCAGCTGACTTCTTTTAACTTTGGGTTCACACAGGAGGCCTGTATTTTGAGAGTGGAGAGCTCGAGATGGACTGTACGGTTTAAGGAGATCAGACAGGTAGGATGGAGCAAGCCCATTTAGGATTTTATAAGTCAGCAGAAACACCTTGTTTTCTGATCTAACATGGATAGGAAGCCAATGAAGGGAGGCAAGAGTTGGTGTAATATGGTCAAATGTCCTAGTTTTAGTTAGGATTCTAGCAGCAGCATTCTGAACCATCTGAAGACTTTTAGTACTAGAATGTGGCAGACCTGAGAACAGAACATTACAGTAATCAAGTCTGGAAAAGACAGGAGGTGGAGCTGGAGGTGGCAGAGATGAAGATGATAAGATTTTCATTGGGAGTGATGAAGAAGGACAGCATTAGGAACGAGTATATTAGAGGGACAGCTCAGGTTGGACGGTTTGGAGACAAAGCAAGATGGAGATGGTTTGGACATGTGTGGAGGAGAGATGCTGGGTATACTGGGAGAAGGATGCTGAATATGGAGCTGCCAGGGAAGAGGAGAAGAGGAAGGCCAAAGAGGAGGTTTATGGATGTGGTGAGGAAGGACATGCAGGTGGCTGGTGTGACAGGGGAAGATGCAGAGGACAGGAAGAGATGGAAACGGATGATCTGCTGTGGCGCCCCCTAACGGGAGCAACTGAAAGTACTACTGCTACTACTACTACTACTACTCCTACTACTAGTAGTAGTAGTAGTTATAGCAGTAGTAGTAGTAATATACAGTAATTAAGTCTGGATGAAACAAATGCATGTATCTCTGCATCAGCCATGGACGGGAAAGACTGAATATTAGCTGTTCCATAAGTGAAAAAAGGCAGTCTTGGTTATTTCTTTATTGTACATTAATGTACTTTTTTCTTTAATGTGCTTATCAAAGAAAAGGCTGGGATCAAACGTAACACCAAGATTTTTGGCTGCCACACTTTGTGAAATCAAAAGCCTTTTACTCTGTTTAGACTTCCATGTCGCGTTGTCTCTGCATTGCCTATGTCCTTCTAAACCTCCTAAACCTTCTAAACCTCCTAAACTTCCTAAACCTTCTAAACCTCCTAAACCTTCTAAACCGTCTAAACCTTCTAAACTTTCTAAACCTTCTAAACTGTCTAAACCCTCTAAACTGTCTAAACCCTCTAAACCGTCTAAACCTTCTAAACTTTCTAAACCTTCTAAACCGTCTAAACCTTCTAAACTTTCTAAACCTTCTAAACCGTCTAAACCTTCTAAACTTTCTAAACCTTCTAAACTGTCTAAACCTTCTAAACTGTCTAAACCTTCTAAACTGTCTAAACCCTCTAAACCATCCAAACCTTCTAAACTTTCTAAACCTTCTAAACTGTCTAAACCTTCTAAACTGTCTAAACCCTCTAAACCGTCTAAACCTTCTAAACTTTCTAAACCTTCTAAACCGTCTAAACCTTCTAAACTTTCTAAACCTTCTAAACCGTCTAAACCTTCTAAACTTTCTAAACCTTCTAAACTGTCTAAACCTTCTAAACTGTCTAAACCTTCTAAACTGTCTAAACCCTCTAAACCATCCAAACCTTCTAAACTTTCTAAACCTTCTAAACTGTCTAAACCCTCTAAACCATCCAAACCTTCTAAACTTTCTAAACCTTCTAAACTGTCTAAACCCTCTAAACCTTCTAAACCGTCTAAACTGTCTAAACCTTCTAAACTGTCTAAATCCTCTAAACCGTCTAAACCTTCTAAAGCTACTCCTGTGTGCCTCTTTTTCATCAACTCTTAGTTTTCCCAACTTTCTCGTCTTCACCTATCTGCATATCACTAATCTCTGATGTTCCTCTCTGCTCATGTCTTTCACAAACTGCTGTACGCCGTGTCCCGTCTGTGTCTTCGTGATTTCCGTCTCGCTACAGGAACATCCAGCTGAACAAGGAGAGTGGAGTCAGCTCATCTGGACACAGCCTTTCTACAGATGTGGGTTTAGACACGTTGTGTCCAGATGAGCTGACTCAACTCTCTCTGATGTTTCTTACCTGGATTATTGTTGTTATTATTATTGTTATTATTTTTAACATTTTATTTTCAGTTTTTCAGTTTTATATTCAAAACACACGCAAACAAGATAAAAAAAAATAACAGACAAAAAAAACGACAACAAAAAGAAAAAGAAAAAAGGAGGAAAAGAGCGGCCAGATATATATAGGTATATAATATAACTTGGTTCACAGCAGTTTTCAAGAAAATACACAGTCCGGTATTACAAGAGTATATATAAAAGGTAAAGAGTACCGGGTTGCACCACTACAGACTGTAATTAAAACTTATCTTGCCCAAAAGCAGGAAGAAACGGGAGTGAGAAGGTCGACCAGCTATAGGGCAGAACCTGACTGACCAACTTACCAGTAGCTAGGAAACCCCTTGACCTTAGTTATGCACCCCATGTTGAAGGGTCTTGACCAGGCCTTCACAAAAGCTTTAGACGTAGCTCAAACACTTCGGTTTACACCCTCAGAAGTGGTCGACTAGCTACTGTTAAAGCAGGTGTAGGTACATGCAGGGACGCATGCACAGTCAGGAGGGGAGGATGTAACCCGTCTAAAATGTACAGAGCCAAAAGTGTTGTAATTCTCCATTCCCCTAGATGGCGCTGCCTCTGGAGTTTTAGCTGAGCCATTCTATCGGGGCTAGATAGATCAGACCCGTCTCCTGTTTTGAGAATTGTGGGAAGCTGCTGCAAGGGAAAGGTTTGACTAAAGACTTGGTTTTGGTTAGCCCTGTGTGATGGTCTGGCAGCCTGTCCAGGGTGTCTCCCCGCCTGCCGCCCAGTGGCTGCTGGGATAGGCTCCAACATCCCCGCCACCCTGAGAGCAGGAGAAGCGGGTTGGATAATGGATGGATGGATAGCCCATGAATGTACCCAAGCATCTATCAAGACATCCACCTAAACACATGCTGCCTTTAGTGTTGAACTGCAGGTCTCAAGAGGTTTGTGTGAGAGATGTTCAGATCCTTCCTGATTACAACTGCTCCGTTCTCAGAGTGGACAATGTCTGGCAAGTATAGTCATTCATTCAGTTTCTCTGCCATCTGTCCCATGCCACCATACAATGAAACATGTGATGACTGATCTATTAATCACTAAATCCTCATGTTCTGAAATGTTTGGACATTTGAATGTAGTTTTGCACATATGAAACTGAACTGTACTCATGTCCTTGGATTGGGCTCTCTCTCTCTCATAGCTCTTCTGTCCTTGGATTGGGCTCTCTCTCTCATAGCTCTTCTGTCCTTGGATTGGGCTCTCTCTCTCTCATAGCTCTGCTGTCCTTGGATTGGGCTCTCTCTCTCTCATAGCTCTTCTGTCCTCCCAGGCAGTACATTCCCAAATCCTTCCAATAGAAGCGGAGTCCTTTCAAGCATGATAACAGCTCGAGTGTTCTCTTTTCTCTCTTCCCTGTTCAGCCACCAATCAGCAGAGGTTGCCATGGCACGGCTTCATTTTGCCGGGTGGACAGTGAGTCACCACACTTACCCAGCATGCTCTTTGCCCCGGAGGAACAGAACTTCTTGTTCCAGCTGCAACTGCCAGATCAGCTGGAGGACAATTCCAGTGAGGTGAGAGAATCGAGGGAGACAGATAGAGGGAGGATGAGAGGAAGAGAAAGCTAAGACACCAGATGGTTTTCTGAGAAATATTCATGTGAGGTGGCGAATAGCACAGATCAAATGACAAGACTGCTTAACAGCTAGATATGTGTATGGAGTGGATATCAGAAGCAAAGCTCCTTTTTATTGCATCACTTGAAGGCCCATCAGTTGTACCTTTTTAACTTTCAGTCGAATGTAGTCGTCATCAAGACGAAGGTAGGGTAACGAGAGGCTCCTTATGTCTGACAATGTGTTGCAAATGGAGAACCTACATGACGTGGTCGTGTTAGTGTGCAAACCCTTCTAATCTGGGCTTTATGCAAGCTCAATAATCCAGGTGAAGAACTCACAGAAAGTGGAATCAGATCACCTGGACACCACGTTTATCACTTCTAACCATTTCATCACTCATCTAAAGGCCCAGACACACCAATCCGACTAGCGGCGACGAAGGCCGACTGTCGTGTCACCTCACGTCACCTGCTGTCTGGGCCAAAGAGGAGCACTTCAACACACCGCAAAGACTACAGCCGATGGCCCACTAGCATGTACGTCCTGCACTGATTCGCTGAGCTGAGCAGCCAATCAGAGTGACCTCTCTCACCGGCGGGCTCCGCCCATTCAACATGCTGAATCGGCCAAAAGGCTGCCGACAGGGGTCCGACTAGTGCCCACGGTGCGAGACACACAGCAAAAACTAGGGTCACAGACGCTCACCGACGGCCCGACGGCCCTGGTGGGCAGGGCCCTGAGTGACCTCTTCGGTCTGAACTGACTGCAGGTGCCCCCACTCTTATAAACAACACAGTGGTGTAACCACCCAACCCACCGACCAGTTTCACATGCACTTACTGTGACTTTTAACTAGACTTTCAATGGCCATGTGTCCTACTCACACAGGGTTAGGGAGAGCTGCAATCACAGCATTGTAAGATGGTGATAGAAGAGGGATGTGAAGAGGGAACGACCATCCCTGAACCAAGGGGGGTGGGGGGTGGGGGGCTAAGAGTACATCTGTCACCATCTTACTATGCTGTGACTGCAAATATTCACCAGTCCTCCGTGAATAGTACACATGGACACTGTAACTCTAATGGGAACAACAGTTTGCATTATGAAACCGATAATTGGTTTGGGTCGTTATACCATTGTATTGTTTACAAGGGCGGGGGTACCTGCAGTCACTGCCTTGTTTATAAGGGTGGGGACACCTGCAGTCACTGCCTTGTTTGTAAGGGTGGGGACACCTGCAGTCACTGTATTGTTTATAAGGGTGGGGACACCTGCAGTCAGCTGACACTGATGGGGTGCCTCAGATGATGATGAAACATCTCTCTCCATAAGCGTTGTGTCCAGATGACCTGGCTCAGCTGTCTGTGACTCACAGCTTTGGCTTGCTAATCTAAGAGTAACCTCATCACATTCCAAAGCATGCACCACTGATGGTGCATGCTTTGGATGGTGTGTTGGTTATGGGATGTTGGTAATGGTGTGTTGGTAATGGCGTGTTGGTTATGGTTTGTTGGTTATAGTGTGTTGCTTACGATACGTTGGTTATGGTGTGTTGGGAGAGGTGTGTTGGTTATGGTGTGTTGGTTATGGTGTGTTGGTTATGGTGTGTTGGTTATGCTGTGTTGGTTATGGTGTGTTGGGAGAGGTGTGTTGGTTATGGTGTGTTGGTTATGGTGTGTTGGTAATGGTGTGTTGGGAGAGGTGTGTTGGTTATGGTGTGTTGGGAGAGGTGTGTTGGTTATGGTGTGTTGGGAGAGGTGTGTTGGTTATGGTGTGTTGATTATAGTATGTTGGTTGTGCTATGTTGGTTATGGTTTGTTGGTTATAGTGTGTTGGTTATGCTATGTTGGTTATGGTGTGTTGGTTATGGTGTGTTCGGAGAGGTGTGTCTGTTATGGTGTGTTGGTTATGCTATGTTGGTTATAGTGTGTTGGTTATGGTGTGTTGGTTATGGTGTGTTGGTTATGCTATGTTGGTTATGGTGTGTTGGTTATGCTATGTTGGTTATAGTGTGTTGGTTATAGTGTGTTGGTTATGGTGTGTCTGTTATGGTGTGTTGGTTATGCTATGTTGGTTATAGTGTGTTGGTTATGGTGTGTTGGTTGTGGTGTGTTAGTAATGGTGTGTCGGTTATGATATGTTGGTAATGGTGTGTTGGTTGTGGCGTGTTAGTTATGGTGTGTTGGGAGAGGTGTGTTGGTTATGCTATGTTGGTTATGGTGTGTTGGTAATGGTGTGTTGGTTATGGTGTGTTGGTTGTGGCGTGTTAGTTATGGTGTGTTGGGAGAGGTGTGTTGGTTATGCTATGTTGGTTATGGTGTGTTGGTAATGGTGTGTTGGTTATGGTGTGTTGGTTGTGGTGTGTCTGTTATGGTGTGTTGGTTATGCTATGTTGGTTATAGTGTGTTGGTTATGGTGTGTTGGTTGTGGTGTGTTAGTAATGGTGTGTCGGTTATGATATGTTGGTAATGGTGTGTTGGTTGTGGCGTGTTAGTTATGGTGTGTTGGGAGAGGTGTGTTGGTTATGCTATGTTGCTTATGGTGTGTTGGCAATTGTGTGTTGGTTATGGTGTGTTGGTTGTGGCGTGTTAGTTATGGTGTGTTGGGAGAGGTGTGTTGGTTATGCTATGTTGGTTATGGTGTGTTGGTAATGGTGTGTTGGTTATGGTGTGTTGGTTGTGGTGTGGTGTGTTAGTAATGGTGTGTTGGTTATGATATGTTGGTTGTGGTGTGTTGGTAATGGTTTGTTGGTTATGGTGTGTTGGTAATGGTGTGTTGGTTATGGTGTTTTGGTAATGGTGTGTTGGTTATGGTGTGTTGGTTGTGGTGTGTTGGTTATGGTGTGTTGGTTATGGTGTGTTGGTTGTGGTGTGTTGGTTGTGGTGTGTTGGTTATGGTGTGTTAGTAATGGTGTGTCGGTTATGATATGTTGGTAATGGTGTGTTGGTTATGATATGTTGGTTGTAGTGTGTTGGGTGTGGTGTGTTAGTAATGGTGTGTTGGTTATGATATGTTGGTTGTAGTGTGTTGGGTGTGGTGTGTAAGTAATGGTGTGTTGGTTATGATATGTTGGTTGTGGTGTGTTGGTAATGGTGTGTTGGTTATGATATGTTGGTTGTGGTGTGTTGGTAATGGTGAGTTGGTTATGGAGTGTTGGTAATGGTTTGTTGGTTATGGTGTGTTTGTTATGGTGTGTTGGCTGTGGTGTGTGGTAATGGTGTGTTGGTTATGGTGTGTTGGTTATGGTGTGTTGGTTATGGTGTGTTGGTTGTGGTGTGTTGGCTATGGTGTGTTGGTTATGGTGTGTTGGTAATGGTGTGTTGGTTATGGTGTGTTGGTTGTGGTGTGTTGGTTATGGTGTGTTGGTTGTGGTGTGTTGGTAATGGTGTGTTGGTTATGGTGTGTTGGTTGTGGTGTGTTGGTTATGGTGTGTTGGTAATGGTGTGTCGGTTATTATATGTTGGTAATGGTGTGTTGGTTATGATATGTTGGTTGTGGTGTGTTGGGTGTGGTGTGTTAGTAATGGTGTGTTGGTTATGATATGTTGGTTGTGGTGTGTTGGTAATGGTGTGTTGGTTATGGTGTGTTGGTTGTGGTGTGTTGGCAATGGTTTGTTGGTTATGGTGTGTTGGTAATGGTGTGTTGGTTATGGTGTGTTGGTTGTGGTCTGTTGGTAATGGTGTGTTGGTAATGGTGTGTTGGTAATGGTGTGTTGGTTGTGGTGTGTTGGTTATGGTGTGTTGGTAGTGGTGTGTTGGTAATGGAGTGTTGGTTATGGTGTGTTGGTTGTGGTGTGTTGGTAATGGTGTGTCGGTTATGATATGTTGGTAATGGTGTGTCGGTTATGGTGTGTTGGTTGTGGTGTGTTGGTTGTGGTGTGTTGGTAATGGTGTGTTGGTTATGATATGTTGGTTGTGGTGTGTTGGGTGTGGTGTGTTAGTAATGGTGTGTTGGTTATGATATGTTGGTTGTGGTGTGTTGGTAATGGTGTGTTGGTTATGATATGTTGGTTATGGTGTGTTGCGTGTGGTGTGTTAGTAATGGTGTGTTGGTTATGATATTTTGGTTGTGATGTGTTGGTAATGGTGTGTTGGTTATGGTGTGTTTGTTATGGTGTGTTGGCTGTGTTGTGTGGTAATGGTGTGTTGGTTATGGTGTTTTGGTTATGGTGTGTTGGTTATGGTGTGTTGGTAATGGTGTGTTGGTTATGGTGTGTTGGTTGTGGTGTGTTGGTTATGGTGTGTTGGTAATGGTGTGTTGGTTATGGTGTGTTGGTTGTGGTGTGTTGGTAATGGTGTGTTGGTTATGGTGTGTTGGTTGTGGTGTGTTGGTTATGGTGTGTTGGTAATGGTGTGTTGGTTATGGTGTGTTGGTTGTGGTGTGTTGGGTGTTGGTAATGGTGTGTCGGTTATGATATGTTGGTAATGGTGTGTTGGTTATGATATGTTGGTTGTGGTGTGTTGGGTGTGGTGTGTTAGTAATGGTGTGTTGGTTATGATATGTTGGTTGTGGTGTGTTGGTAATGATGTGTTGGTTATGGTGTGTTGGTTATGGTGTGTTGGTTGTGGTGTGTTGGTTATTGTGTGTATGTTGTGGTTTGTTGGTTATTGTGTGTTGGTAATGGTGTGTTGGTTATGGTGTGTTGGTTGTGTTGTGTTGGTAATGGTGTGGTGGTTATGGTGTGTTGGTTGTGGTGTGTTGGTAAGGGTGTGTTGGTTATGGTGTGTCGGTTGTGGTGTGTTGGTAATGGTGTGTTGGTTATGGTGTGTTGGTTGTGGTGTGTTGGTAATGGTGTGTTGGTAATGGTGTGTCGGTTATGATATGTTGGTAATGGTGTGTTGGTTATGATATGTTGGTTGTGGTGTGTTGGGTGTGGTGTGTTAGTAATGGTGTGTTGGTTATGATATGTTGGTTGTGGTGTGTTGGTAATGGTGTGTTGGTTATGGTGTGTTGGTTGTGGTGTGTTGGCAATGGTTTGTTGGTTATGGTGTGTTGGTTGTGGTGTGTTGGTTATGGTGTGTTGGTTATGGTGTGTTGGTAATGGTGTGTTGGTTATGGTGTGTTGGTTGTGGTCTGTTGGTAATGGTGTGTTGGTAATGGTGTGTTGGTAATGGTGTGTTGGTTGTGGTGTGTTGGTTATGGTGTGTTGGTTATGGTGTGTTGGTAATGGTGTGTTGGTTATGGTGTGTTGGTTGTGGTGTGTTGGTAATGGTGTGTCGGTTATGATATGTTGGTAATGGTGTGTCGGTTATGGTGTGTTGGTTGTGGTGTGTTGGTTGTGGTGTGTTAGTAATGGTGTGTTGGTTATGATATGTTGGTTGTGGTGTGTTGGGTGTGGTGTGTTAGTAATGGTGTGTTGGTTATGATATGTTGGTTGTGGTGTGTTGGTAATGGTGTGTTGGTTATGATATGTTGGTTATGGTGTGTTGCGTGTGGTGTGTTAGTAATGGTGTGTTGGTTATGATATTTTGGTTGTGATGTGTTGGTAATGGTGTGTTGGTTATGGTGTGTTTGTTATGGTGTGTTGGCTGTGGTGTGTGGTAATGGTGTGTTGGTTATGGTGTGTTGGTTATGGTGTGTTGGTTATGGTGTGTTGGTAATGGTGTGTTGGTTATGGTGTGTTGGTTGTGGTGTGTTGGTTATGGTGTGTTGGTAATGGTGTGTTGGTTATGGTGTGTTGGTTGTGGTGTGTTGGTAATGGTGTGTTGGTTATGGTGTGTTGGTTGTGGTGTGTTGGGTGTTGGTAATGGTGTGTCGGTTATGATATGTTGGTAATGGTGTGTTGGTTATGATATGTTGGTTGTGGTGTGTTGGGTGTGGTGTGTTAGTAATGGTGTGTTCGTTATGGTGTGTTGGTTATGGTGTGTTGGTTGTGGTGTGTTGGGTATTCTGTGTATGTTGTGGTTTGTTGGTTATTGTGTGTTGGTAATGGTGTGTTGGTTATGGTGTGTTGGTTGTGTTGTGTTGGTAATGGTGTGTTGGTTATGGTGTGTTGGTTGTGGTGTGTTGGTAAGGGTGTGTTGGTTATGGTGTGTTGGTTGTGGTCTGTTGGTTGTGGTGTGTTGGTTATGGTGTGTTAGTAATGGTGTGTTGGTTGTGGTGTGTTGGTTATGGTGTGTTGGTTGTGGTGTGTTGGTAATGGTGTGTTGGTTATGGTGTGTTGGTTGTGGTGTGTTGGTAATGGTGTGTCGGTTATGATATGTTGGTAATGTTGTGTTGGTTATGGTGTGTTGGTTGTGTTGTGTTGGTAATGGTGTGTTGGTTATGGTTTGTTGGTTGTGGTGTGTTGGTTATGGTGTGTTAGTAATGGTGTGTCGGTTATGATATGTTGGTAATGGTGTGTTGGTTATCATATGTTGGTTGTGGTGTGTTTGGTGTGGTGTGTTGGTAATGGTGTCTTGGTTATGGTTTGTTGGTTGTGGTGTGTTGGTTATGGTGTGTTAGTAATGGTGTGTCGGTTATGATATGTTGGTAATGGTGTGTTGGTTATCATATGTTGGTTGTGGTGTGTTTGGTGTGGTGTGTTGGTAATGGTGTCTTGGTTATGATATGTTGGTTATGGTGTGTTGCGTGTGGTGTGTTAGTAATGGTGTGTTGGTTATGATATTTTGGTTGTGGTGTGTTGGTAATGGTGTGTTGGTTATGGTGTGTTGTTAATGGTGTGTTGGTTGTGGTGTGTTGGTTATGGTGTGTTGGTTGTGGTGTGTTGGTAATGGTGTGTTGGTTATGGTGTGTTGGTTGTGGTGTGTTGGTAATGGTGTGTCGGTTATGATATGTTGGTAATGTTGTGTTGGTTATGGTGTGTTGGTTGTGGTGTGTTGGTTATGGTGTGTTAGTAATGGTGTGTCGGTTATGATATGTTGGTAATGGTGTGTTGGTTATGATATGTTGGTTATGCTGTGTTGCGTGTGGTGTGTTAGTAATGGTGTGTTGGTTATGATATTTTGGTTGTGATGTGTTGGTAATGGTGTGTTGGTTATGGTGTGTTTGTTATGGTGTGTTGGTTATGGTGTGTTGGTTGTGGTGTGTTGGTTATGGTGTGTTGGTTATGGTGTGTTGGTAATGGTGTGTTGATTATGGTGTGTTGGTTGTGGTGTGTTGGTTATGGTGTGTTGGTAATGGTGTGTTGGTTATGGTGTGTTGGTTGTGGTGTGTTGGTTATGGTGTGTTGGTAATGGTGTGTCGGTTATGATATGTTGGTAATGGTGTGTTGGTTATGATATGTTGGTTGTGGTGTGTTGGGTGTGGTGTGTTAGTAATGGTGTGTTGGTTATGATATGTTGGTTGTGGTGTGTTGGTAATGGTGTGTTGGTTATGGTGTGTTGGTTGTGGTGTGTTTGGTTATTGTGTGTATGTTGTGGTTTGTTGGTTATTGTGTGTTGGTAATGGTGTGTTGGTTATGGTGTGTTGGTTGTGGTGTGTTGGTAATGGTGTGTTGGTTATGGTGTGTTGGTTGTGGTGTGTTGGTAATGGTGTGTTGGTTATGGTGTGTTGGTAATGGTGTGTTGGTTATGGTGTGTTGGTTGTGGTCTGTTGGTAATGGTGTGTTGGTTATGGTGTGTTGGTTGTGGTGTGTTGGTAATGGTGTGTTGGTTATGGTGTGTTGGTAATGGTGTGTTGGTTATGGTGTGTTGGTTGTGGTCTGTTGGTAATGGTGTGTTGGTTATGGTGTGTTGGTTATGGTGTGTTGGTTATGGTGTGTTGGTTATTGTGTGTATGTTGTGGTTTGTTGGTTATTGTGTGTTGGTAATGGTGTGTTGGTTATGGTGTGTTGGTTGTGGTGTGTTGGTAATGGTGTGTTGGTTATGGTGTGTTGGTTGTGGTGTGTTGGTAATGGTGTGTTGGTTATGGTGTGTTGGTAATGGTGTGTTGGTTATGGTGTGTTGGTTGTGGTCTGTTGGTAATGATGTGTTGGTTATGGTGTGTTGGTTATGGTGTGTTGGTTATGGTGTGTTGGTTGTGGTCTGCTGGTAATGATGTGTTGGTTATGGTGTGTTGGTTATGGTGTGTTAGTAATGGTTTGTCGGTTATGATATGTTGGTAATGGTGTGTTGGTTATCATATGTTGGTTGTGGTGTGTTGGGTGTGGTGTGTTGGTAATGTTGTCTTGGTTATGGTGTGTTGGTTATGATATGTTGGTTATGGTGTGTTGCGTGTGGTGTGTTAGTAATGGTGTGTTGGTTATGATATTTTGGCTGTGATGTGTTGGTAATGGTGCCTTGGTTATGGTGTGTTGCTTATGATATGTTGGTTATGGTGTGTGGCGTGTGGTGTGTTAGTAATGGTGTGTTGGTTATGATATTTTGGTTGTGATGTGTTGGTAATGGTGTGTTGGTTATGGTGTGTTGGTAATGGTTTGTTGGTTATGGTGTGTTTGTTATGGTGTGTTGGCTGTGGTGTGTGGTAATGGTGTGTTGGTTATGGTGTGTTGGTTATGGTGTGTTGGTTATGGTGTGTTGCGTGTTGTGTGTTAATAATGGTGTGTTGGTTATGGTGTGTTGGTATTGGTGTGTTGGTTATGGTGTGTTGGTTGTGGTGTGTTGGTTATGGTGTGTTGGTTGTGGTGTGTTGGTAATGGTGTGTTGGTTATGGTGTGTTGGTTGTGGTTTGTTGGTTATTGTATGTTGGTAATGGTGTGTTGGTTATGGTGTGTTGGTTGTGGTGTGTTGGTTATGGTGTGTTGGTTGTGGTGTGTTGGTAATGGTGTGTTGGCTATGGTGTGTTGGTAATGGTGTGTTGGTTATGGTGGGTTGGTTGTGGTCTGTTGGTAATGGTGTGTTGGTTATGGTGTGTTGGTAATGGTGTGTTGGTTGTGGTGTGTTGTAATGGTGTGTTGGTTATGGTGTGTTGGTTGTGGTGTGTTGGTAATGGTGTGTTGGTTATGGTGTGTTGGTAATGGTGTGTTGGTTATGGTGTGTTGGTTGTGGTCTGTTGGTAATGGTGTGTTGGTTATGGTGTGTTGGTAATGGTGTGTTGGTTGTGGTGTGTTGGTTATGGTGTGTTGGTTATGGTGTGTTGTTTGTGGTCTGTTGGTAATGTTGTGTTGGTTATGGTGTGTTGGTTGTGGTGTGTTGGTAATGGTGTGTTGGTTATGGTGTGTTGGTTATGGTGTGTTGGTAATGGTGTGTTGGTAATGGTGTGTTGTTATGGTGTGTTGGTTGTGGTGTGTTGATAATGGTGTGTTGGTTATGGTGTGTTGGTTGTGGTGTGTTGGTTGTGGTGTTTTGGTAATGGTGTGTTGGTTATGGTGTGTTAGTAATGGTCTGTTGGTTATGGTGTGTTGGTTATGGTGTGTTGGTTGTGGTGTGTTGGTAATGGTGTGTTGGTTGTGGTGTGTTGGTTGTGGTGTTTTGGTAATGGTGAGTTGGTGATGGTGTGTTGGTAATGGTGTGTTGGTTATGGTGTGTTGGTTATGGTGTGTTGGTAATGGTGTATTGGTAATGGTGTGTTGGTTGTGGCGTGTTGGTTGGTGTGTGTTGGTTATGGTGTGGTGGTTATGGTGTGTTGGTAATGGTGTGTTGGTTGTGGTGTGTTGGTTGTGGTGTGTTGGTTATGGTGTGTTGGTTATGATATGTTGGTTGTGGTGTGTTGGGTGTGGTGTGTTAGTAATGGTGTGTTGGTTATGGTGTGTTGGTTGTGGTGTGTTGGTTACTGTGTGTATGTTGTGGTTTGTTGGTTATTGTGTGTTGGTAATGGTGTGTTGGTTATGGTGTGTTGTTTGTGGTGTGTTGGTTATGGTGTGTTGGTTGTGGTGTGTTGGTAATGGTGTGTTGGCTATGGTGTGTTGGTAATGGTGTGTTGGTTATGGTGGGTTGGTTGTGGTCTGTTGGTAATGGTGTGTTGGTTATGGTGTGTTGGTAATGGTGTGTTGGTTGTGGTGTGTTGTAATGGTGTGTTGGTTACGGTGTGTTGGTTGTGGTGTTTTGGTAATGGTGTGTTGGTTATGGTGTGTTGGTAATGGTGTGTTGGTTATGGTGTGTTGGTTGTGGTCTGTTGGTAATGGTGTGTTGGTTATGGTGTGTTGGTAATGGCGTGTTGGTTGTGGTGTGTTGGTTATGGTGTGTTGGTTATGGTGTGTTGGTAATGGTGTGTTGGTTATGGTGTGTTGGTTGTGGTCTATTGGTAATGTTGTGTTGGTTATGGTGTGTTGGTTGTGGTGTGTTGGTAATGGTGTGTTGGTTATGGTGTGTTGGTTATGGTGTGTTGGTAATGGTGTGTTGGTAATGGTGTGTTGTTATGGTGTGTTGGTTGTGGTGTGTTGGTAATGGTGTGTTGGTTATGGTGTGTTGGTTGTGGTGTGTTGGTTGTGGTGTTTTGGTAATGGTGTGTTGGTTATGGTGGGTTGGTTGTGGTCTGTTGGTAATGGTGTGTTGGTTATGGTGTGTTGGTAATGGTGTGTTGGTTGTGGTGTGTTGTAATGGTGTGTTGGTTATGGTGTGTTGGTTGTGGTGTGTTGGTAATGGTGTGTTGGTTATGGTGTGTTGGTAATGGTGTGTTGGTTATGGTGTGTTGGTTGTGGTCTGTTGGTAATGCTGTGTTGGTTATGGTGTGTTGGTAATGGTGTGTTGGTTGTGGTGTGTTGGTTATGGTGTGTTGGTTATGGTGTGTTGGTAATGGTGTGTTGGTTATGGTGTGTTGGTTGTGGTCTGTTGGTAATGTTGTGTTGGTTATGGTGTGTTGGTTGTGGTGTGTTGGTAATGGTGTGTTGGTTGTGGTGTGTTGGTTATGGTGTGTTGGTTATTGTGTGTTGGTTATCCCCGCGACCCTGAGAGCAGGATAAGCGGTCTGGATAATGGACGGATGTATGATTTGCTACCTTGGTAGGTAGATTTTGCCTACAATCCCCCCCCCCTCTTCTGTTTCTCTTTCAGTAAGCCTGTTTTGCCTCAACATTATCACATTTCACATTCCTGTGTTGTGCGCCATATTGCCTGCACACCCGGGTGCACTCTCACACACAAACACAACCTCCCTTTGTTCTGTTGGTGCCATTTCATCACCGCATGCAATAACACACACACACACACACACACACACACACACACACACACACATTAGTTACACACTCCTACAGTCACACAGTGCTTGCAACACAGCCTCACATCACATCACGTTGTGTGCCTTGATCATCACACTGCTGCTCATCCGTGATGGGACCTGATCAGCCGCAGTAAATTACTGTTGATCAGTTTCAGTGATTTTATTTTGTTGATTGTTCCAACAATTGTTTTCATGGAAGTAAGACTTCGTCCTGACTGTTTTGTGGCAATATTTATTGAGGTCTTCCCCTGCTAAGCAAAGTACTCCAATCAGCGCAACACAGAGTGAATACTCCACCCACTGGAACGGTTCAATAACTATTGAACACCAAACTTAATGGTTAATAATTTTACGAGACTGACGTGATTGTTCCATCAATTTTAGTTGGTGAATTATAAAACACTAAACACCAAAGTTAATGGTTAATCCATTTACGAGACTGGTTTTATGAGACTGGTTTGATAACCCTGTTGCACCCACACTGATATTGCCATTTACCATACAGTGTCATAGAAAATTCATTGTTTACTCTAAGAGAATTGACAGCACGAGGGAGCAAGAGACTGGTAGAGGAGGGGGCAAGAGACTGGTAGAGGAGGGGGCAAGAGACTGGTAGAGGAGGGAGCAAGAGACTGGTAGAGGAGGGGGCAAGAGACTGGTAGAGGAGGGGGCAAGAGACTGGTAGAGGAGGGAGCAAGAGACTGGTAGAGGAGGGAGCAAGAGACTGGTAGAGGAGGGGGCAAGAGACTGGTAGAGGAGGGGGCAAGAGACTGATAGAGGAGGGAGCAAGAGACTGGTAGAGGAGGGGAGGAAGAGACTGGTAGAGGAGGGGAGGAAGAGACTGGTAGAGGAGGGAGCAAGAGACTGGTAGAGGAGGGGAGGAAGAGACTGGTAGAGGACGGGAGGAAGAGACTGGTAGAGGAGGGAGCAAGAGACTGGTAGAGGAGGGAGCAAGAGACTGGTAGAGGACGGGAGGAAGAGACTGGTAGAGGAGGGAGCAAGAGACTGGTAGAGGAGGGGGCAAGAGACTGGTAGAGGAGGGGGCAAGAGACTGGTAGAGGAGGGAGCAAGAGACTGGTAGAGGAGGGGGCAAGAGACTGGTAGAGGAGGGGGCAAGAGACTGGTAGAGGAGGGAGCAAGAGACTGGTAGAGGAGGGAGCAAGAGACTGGTAGAGGAGGGGGCAAGAGACTGGTAGAGGAGGGGGCAAGAGACTGATAGAGGAGGGAGCAAGAGACTGGTAGAGGAGGGGAGGAAGAGACTGGTAGAGGAGGGGAGGAAGAGACTGGTAGAGGAGGGAGCAAGAGACTGGTAGAGGAGGGGAGGAAGAGACTGGTAGAGGAGGGGAGGAAGAGACTGGTAGAGGAGGGAGCAAGAGACTGGTAGAGGAGGGGAGCAAGAGACTGGTAGAGGACGGGAGGAAGAGACTGGTAGAGGAGGGAGCAAGAGACTGGTAGAGGAGAGAGCAAGTGACTGGTAGAGGAGGGGGCAAGAGACTGGTAGAGGAGGGGAGCAAGAGACTGGTAGAGGAGGGGAGCAAGAGACTGGTAGAGGAGGGAGCAAGAGACTGGTAGAGGAGAGAGCAAGTGACTGGTAGAGGAGGGAGCAAGAGACTGGTAGAGGAGGGGGCAAGAGACTGGTAGAGGAGGGGAGCAAGAGACTGGTAGAGGAGGGAGCAAGAGACTGGTAGAGGAGAGAGCAAGTGACTGGTAGAGGAGGGGGCAAGAGACTGGTAGAGGAGGGGGCAAGAGACTGGTAGAGGAGGGGAGCAAGAGACTGGTAGAGGAGGGGAGCAAGAGACTGGTAGTGGAGGGAGCAAGAGACTGGTAGAGGAGGGAGCAAGAGACTGGTAGAGGAGGGGGCAAGAGACTGGTAGAGGAGGGGAGCAAGAGACTGGTAGAGGAGGGGAGCAAGAGACTGGTAGAGGAGGGAGCAAGAGACTGGTAGAGGAGAGAGCAAGTGACTGGTAGAGGAGGGAGCAAGAGACTGGTAGAGGAGGGGGCAAGAGACTGGTAGAGGACGGGAGGAAGAGACTGGTAGAGGAGGGGGCAAGAGACTGGTAGAGGAGGGGGCAAGAGACTGGTAGAGGAGGGAGCAAGAGACTGGTAGAGGAGGGAGCAAGAGACTGGTAGAGGAGGGGGCAAGAGACTGGTAGAGGAGGGAGCAAGAGACTGGTAGAGGAGGGGAGCAAGAGACTGGTAGAGGAGGGAGCAAGAGACTGGTAGAGGAGAGAGCAAGTGACTGGTAGAGGAGGGAGCAAGAGACTGGTAGAGGAGGGGGCAAGAGACTGGTAGAGGACGGGAGGAAGAGACTGGTAGAGGAGGGGGCAAGAGACTGGTAGAGGAGGGGGCAAGAGACTGGTAGGGGAGGGGGCAAGAGACTGGTAGAGGAGGGGGCAAGAGACTGGTAGCGGGGGGGGAAAGTGACTGGTAGAGGAGGGAGCAAGAGACTGGTAGAGGAGGGGAGCAAGAGACTGGTAGAGGACGGGAGGAAGAGACTGGTAGAGGAGGGAGCAAGAGACTGGTAGAGGAGAGAGCAAGTGACTGGGAGAGGAGGGAGCAAGAGACTGGTAGAGGAGGGGAGCAAGAGACTGGTAGAGGAGGGGAGCAAGAGACTGGTAGAGGAGGGGGCAAGAGACTGGTAGAGGAGGGGGCAAGAGACTGGTAGAGGACGGGAGGAAGAGACTGGTAGAGGAGGGAGCAAGAGACTGGTAGAGGAGGGGGCAAGAGACTGGTAGAGGAGGGGGCAAGAGACTGGTAGAGGAGGGGGCAAGAGACTGGTAGAGGAGGGGGCAAGTGACTGGTAGAGGAGGGAGCAAGAGACTGGTAGAGGAGGGGAGGAAGAGACTGGTAGAGGAGGGGAGCAAGAGACTGGTAGAGGAGGGGAGCAAGAGACTGGTAGAGGAGGGGAGGAAGAGACTGGTAGAGGAGGGGAGCAAGAGACTGGTAGAGGAGGGGAGCAAGAGACTGGTAGAGGAGGGGGCAAGAGACTGGTAGAGGAGGGGAGGAAGAGACTGGTAGAGGAGGGGAGGAAGAGACTGGTAGAGGACGGGAGGAAGAGACTGGTAGAGGAGGGGAGGAAGAGACTGGAGGAAAGCCTAAACAGCAGTGAGAGGAACAGAGGGGTGAGCTCACTGGGAGATGGAGAAAACAGTGTATGTGGCCTTCAGGCCAGACATCTGGGTTAAAAACCCCAGCGTGTGGATTGGTGGGAGAGAGTAAAGTCATGTCAATTTCATTTGTATAGCCCAATATCACAAATTACAAGGGGCTTTACAGCAACACAACATGCTGTCCTTACACCCTCGCATGGGATAAGAAACAACTCCCTAATAAACCTTTAACAGGGAGAAACAACAGGAAGAAAGCTCAGGGGGAGCAACAGAGGAGGATCTCTCTCCCAAGACGCACAATGTGCAATAATAAATCAATCTTATATAGCGTTTTTCTAGTTCTCAAAGTCGCTTTACAACAAAACAGATGAACATAACACAGACATACAGGGGCGGATGGGAAGGGGGGCAGACATACAGGGGTGGATGGGAAGGGGGGCCAGACATACACGGGTGGATGGGAAGGGGGGCAGACATACAGGGGTGGATGGGAAGGGGGGCAGACATACAGGGGTGGATGGGAAGGGGGCCAGACATACAGGGGTGGATGGGAAGGGGGGCAGACATACAGGGGTGGATGGGAAGGGGGGCCAGACATACAGAGGTGGATGGGAAGGGGGGCCAGACATACAGGGGTGGATGGGGAGGGGAGGCAGACATACAGGGGTGGATGGGAAGGGGGGCAGACATACAGGGGTGGATGGGAAGGGGGCAGACATACAGGGGTGGATGGGAAGGGGGGCAGACATACAGGGGTGGATGGGAAGGGGGGCAGACATACAGGGGTGGATGGGAAAGGGGGCAGACATACATGGGTGGATGGGAAGGGGGCAGACATACAGGGGTGGATGGGAGGGGGGCCAGACATACGGGGTGGATGGGAAGGGGGGGCAGACATACAGGGGTGGATGGGAGGGGGGCAGACATACAGGGGTGGATGGTAAGGGGGGCAGACATACAGGGGTGGATGGGAAGGGGGGCAGACATACAGGGGTGGATGGGAAGGGGGTCAGACATACAGGGATGGATGGGACGGGGGGGGCAGACATACAGGGGTGGATGGGAAGGGGGGCAGACATACAGGGGTGGATGGGAAGGGGGGCCAGACATACAGAGGTGGATGGGAAGGGGGGCCAGACATACAGGGGTGGATGGGAAGGGGGGCAGACATACAGGGGTGGATGGGAAGGGGGGCCAGACATACAGAGGTGGATGGGAAGGGGGGCCAGACATACAGGGGTGGAAGGGAGGGGGGACTACTAGAGGGAGAAGCAGCAGCCACAGACGAGGCCAGCAGTACTCTCCCACTTGGACAGATATAAAGGGAAAGAAAAACAAACATCATAAATCCCAGATGCAGGTCAAGCGCTCAGTCCCCAGCCTGCCCCAGACCAGGGGTGTATGAGCTGCCGGGGGGGGGGGCACGACAAGCCAATGGAGAAAAGGTGTGTGTTGAGACGGGATTGGAAGGGTGGGAGGGATTCTGAGTCTCTAATTAATTGGGGAAGTGCGTTCCAGAGCCTGGGAGCTGCTCTGGAGAAGGCTCGGTCACCAAGCCACGGAGGTTGGACCTGGGGGGGGTAGACAGGAGGGAGGCTGAGGTGGATCTGAGGGGCCGAGAGGGTTGGTAGGGGGACAGGAGATCGGTGAGGTATGGGGGAGCCAGTTTGTGAAGGGCTTTATAAGTAAGAACCAGGAGTTTGTAATTGATCCGGTGGGAGATGAATAGCCAGTGGAGGTCTTTTAGGACTGGGGTGATGTGGTGCCAGGAGTTGGTGAAAGTTAAAAGTCGGGCGGATGCGTTCTGGACCAAGTGGAGGCTCTTGATAGAGTTAGCACTGATAGGAGTGAGTTGCAGTAATCACGGCGGGAGGAAATGAAGGCATGGATCAGTATCTCAGCAGCAGGGCATGTGAGAGAGGATCTTATTTTTGCAATGTTGCGAAGGAGGATATGTGGCTCAAGGGAGAGGGTGGGATCAAGGAGCACACCAAAGTTGCGTGCCTGGGGGGGGAAGGGGAGACATCGATAGTGAGGACCGAAAACTAAAGCATTTATGATCCTAATTCTTTTTGGAGGTGGTAGGTATTGTCTCAGAGAGTAAGGGGAAAATCCCAGAACATTAAAATTATGCATAATTATACATAAAATATGCAAAATATGAATTTTTCTAAAAATGGCTAAAAACCACTTTTCTCGGCATTTCAGGTGATTCTGAGCATTTGGGGGGAGGGAGTTGGAGTGGGGGGGGTTTAGGGGCAGGGGGAAGGTGGTTAGCTGGCAGGATGAAGAGGAGGGAGATTTAGACGGGTGGAGAACCAAACCGCTACATTGTAGCAGGGTTCTTCTAGTAGTCACATAATTGACTATGAGCCAGGACACTTGACATACATGCATACAAAAGGCGACAAAGACAATGATGTTGTGTTAACACAGTTTACACAACACCACACTGAAAGAGGATAGCACAATTATAATGGACTTATAAATGTATGAAGAATATGATGAGGAGGATGCCAAGCAGTGTCCAGACACCACCGGAACAGCCCAGGTTCTGAGCCACGCCACCAGCATCACCATGGAGACCTGGGAGGAGGACAGACTGCACGTGCACACAAGGGAGACTCACATCACACCATTCACACACACAGGGGAAGAGAAAGGAGAAGACATCATTCAGAGAGGGAGAAAAGACATGTGAGAGGAGAGAACAGTTTGCAATAGTCATTAGTCATAATCAATTAAGTCATCAACTAGTCAAAATATATACGCTATAATCTATACTCTAATCTATACTCTATACTCTATAATCTATACTCTAATCTATAATCTATACTCTATAATCAGGTCGGCAGAACAGTGGTTGGTAAATTCATTGAGACAGAAACCGACCCACCATCCAGTCCAGGTTGTGAAGCACCCAATTTAAAGGCAACTAATTGTAAGCTAAGGCAAAAAGATGAGTTTTAAGTTTGGATTTAAAGGACTCAACAGACTCTGATGGTCTGATGGCAGCAGGCAGGTTACCCCACAAGAACGGGGCCCGATAGGAAAAGGCCCTGCTGCCACCAGCTGACTTCTTTTTAACTTTGGGGACACACAGGAGCCCTGTATTTTGAGAACGAAGTGCTCGAGATGTCATGTAAGGTTTGAGGAGATCAGACAGGTAGGATGGAGCAAGCCCATTTAGGATTTTATAAGTCAGCAGAAGCACCTTGTATTCTGATCTAACATGGATAGGAAGCCAATGAAGGGAGGCAAGAATTGGTGTAATCTGGTCAGATGTCCTAGATTTAGTTAGGATTCTAGCAGCAGCAGCATTCTGAACCATCTGAAGACTTTTAGTACTAGCATGTGGCAGACCTGAGAACAGAACCTTACAGTAATCAAGTCTGGATGAAACCATGGACAGGATAGACTGAGTTTTAGCTATGTTACGTAAGTGGGATGGGGGAGTGGGATGGAATAGAGAATGGGGGAGTCCGAAATAGGTGTGGTGGGTCTTGAGTAATTGTCTACAGAGAAAGGGCAAGTAATGAAGACATGACCAAGCATGATGTAATGCCTGAGTGGTGTGCATGCCAACATATTCTGCACCTCAGACGTGTACTGAACAGGGCGTTGGGTGTATGATATAAAGGGGTGGGTTGTTGGTTGTCCGCATTGTTGTGGACTGAATTCAGCTGCACTGGTCCAGCTATGATGACGGCCACATGCCCCGAGTTGTTCTGCTCCACAAACCTTTCAGCAGCTCCAACCATCCATCTGCATTGTGATTGTCAGCTAATATAATGATGATCACGTCATTATTATCGTTGTTACATTCAAAAACAAAGGGTGGAGTATCAAAACAAAGGGTGGAGTATCAAAACAAAGGTTTGCAATATATTTCACAGTCAAGACAGAAGGTTAGGCAAAGGAAGGTGGATGCCATGAACAAAGGCACAGCTTTAAGGGGGGAGGTGTGACTACAAACCCTTCCTAAAAGAAGTTGATTTGGGGTCTACACAAACCCTGACAAGGCAAAGGGTGGGGCAAGAAGAGGACAGTGCTTAGGGTAGGGGAGAGAGCAAGGAACAACATGCTGCATACTTTCACATTAGGATACCCCCGACCCACATATAATATAACCCCAGCAATGCAGGGGGGGGGGGGCAGCCGGGAACCGCCACAGCCGGGACGCGAACCCGGGTCTCCCGCACCACGGGCGACTACGTTAACCAGTCAACTAACGGGTTCGAGCCTTTAGTATAATATAATACAAGTATACTATAGTAGAATATAATACAAGTATACTATAGTATAATATAATACAAGTATACTATAGTATAATATAACACAAGTATACTATAGTATAATATAATACAAGTATACTATAGTATAATTAATACAAGTATACTATAGTATAATGTAATACAAGTATACTATAGTATAATATAATACAAGTATACTATAGTATAATTAATACAAGTATACTATAGTATAATTAATACAAGTATACTATAGTATAATATAATACAAGTATACTATAGTAGAATATAATACAAGTATACTATAGTAGAATATAATACAAGTATAATATAGTATAATATAATACAAGTACACGATAGTATAATATAATACAAGTATACTATAGTATAATATAATACAAGTATACTATAGTATAATATAATACAAGTATACTATAGTATAATTAATACAAGTATACTATAGTATAATATAATACAAGTATACTATAGTATAATATAATACAAGTATACTATAGTATAATATAACACAACTATACTATAGTATAATATAATACAAGGAAAGAACAAACTATTAAACCACTCACAGCGTCACCTTGCGAGGGGAAATGACGTGTAACAGTACATATATCTGTACAAATGGGGGTAACACTTTAGTATGGGGAACGTAGTCACCATAAATTAGGTGCTTATTAGCATGCAAATTAGCAACATATTGGCTCTTAATTGGTCATTATTACGTACTCATTAATGCCTTATTCTGCATGGCCTTATTATACAACCAGTAAGCCATTAACTATGGGTTTTCCCTCTATAACCTCAGAAGTATTGCTTATTAGTAGTACCATCTCAATATGCTTTGCTTAGTATGGCCTTTATAAGGTGGTAGTACCACAAGAAGAGTTATGCTCCCTTACTGACACTTAATGAGTATGGTCTGTTCTTACATAACAAAACACAAAACTACAAGTGTTCATAGTGTTAAATTACTGTAAATTAAGTTTTTGTTACTTAGAATATGTTCCCCATACTAAAGTGACATCTTGATCATTACTAATTCACTAGTAATTAAGTTTTTGTTACTTAGAATATGTTCCCCATACTAAAGTGACATCTTGATCATTACTAATTCACTAGTAATTAAGTTTTTGTTACTTAGAATATGTTCCCCATACTACAGTGACATCTTGATCATTACTAATTCACTAGTAATTAAGTTTTTTATATGTTCCCCATACTAAGGTGACATCTTGATCATTACTAATTCACTAGTAATTAAGTTTTTGTTACTTAGAACATGTTCCCCATACTAAAGTTACATATTCATCATTACTAATTCACTAGTAATTAAGTTTTTGTTACTTAGAATATGTTCCCCATACTAAGGTGACATCTTGATCATTACTAATTCACTAGTAATTAAGTTTTTGTTACTTAGAATATGTTCCCCATACTAAGGTGACATCTTGATCATTACTAATTCACTAGTAATTAAGTTTTTGTTACTTAGAATATGTTCCCCATACTACAGTGACATCTGGATCATTACTAATTCACTAGTAATTAAGTTTTTTATATGTTCCCCATACTAAGGTGACATCTTGATCATTACTAATTCCCTAGTAATTAAGTTGTTGTTACTTAGAATATGTTCCCCATACTAAGGTGACATCTTGATCATTACTAATTCACTAGTAATTAAGTTTTTGTTACTTAGAATATGTTCCCCATACTAAAGTGACATCTTGATCATTACTAATTCACTAGTAATTAAGTTTTTGTTACTTAGAATATGTTCCCAATACTAAGGTGACATCTTGATCATTACTAACTCACTAGTAATTAAGTTTTTGTTACTTAGAATATGTTCCCCATACTACAGTGACATCTGGATCATTACTAATTCACTAGTAATTAAGTTTTTTATATGTTCCCCATACTAAGGTGACATCTTGATCATTACTAATTCACTAGTAATTAAGTTTTTGTTACTTAGAATATGTTCCCCATACTAAGGTGACATCTTGATCATTACTAATTCACTAGTAATTAAGTTTTTGTTACTTAGAATATGTTCCCCATACTAAGGTGACATCTTGATCATTACTAATTCACTAGTAATTAAGTTGTTGTTACTTAGAATATGTTCCCCATACTAAGGTGACATCTTGATCATTACTAATTCACTAGTAATTAAGTTTTTGTTACTTAGAATATGTTCCCCATACTAAAGTGACATCTTGATCATTACTAATTCACTAGTAATTAAGTTTTTGTTACTTAGAATATGTTCCCCATACTACAGTGACATCTTGATCATTACTAATTCACTAGTAATTAAGTTTTTTATATGTTCCCCATACTAAGGTGACATCTTGATCATTACTAATTCACTAGTAATTAAGTTTTTGTTACTTAGAACATGTTCCCCATACTAAAGTTACATCTTCATCATTACTAATTCACTAGTAATTAAGTTTTTGTTACTTAGAATATGTTCCCCATACTAAGGTGACATCTTGATCATTACTAATTCACTAGTAATTAAGTTTTTGTTACTTAGAATATGTTCCCCATACTAAGGTGACATCTTGATCATTACTAATTCACTAGTAATTAAGTTTTTGTTACTTAGAATATGTTCCCCATACTAAGGTGACATCTTGATCATTACTAATTCACTAGTAATTAAGTTTTTGTTACTTAGAATATGTTCCCCATACTACAGTGACATCTGGATCATTACTAATTCACTAGTAATTAAGTTTTTTATATGTTCCCCATACTAAGGTGACATCTTGATCATTACTAATTCCCTAGTAATTAAGTTGTTGTTACTTAGAATATGTTCCCCATACTAAGGTGACATCTTGATCATTACTAATTCACTAGTAATTAAGTTTTTGTTACTTAGAATATGTTCCCCATACTAAAGTGACATCTTGATCATTACTAATTCACTAGTAATTAAGTTTTTGTTACTTAGAATATGTTCCCCATACTAAGGTGACATCTTGATCATTACTAATTCACTAGTAATTAAGTTTTTGTTACTTAGAATATGTTCCCCATACTAAGGTGACATCTTGATCATTACTAACTCACTAGTAATTAAGTTTTTGTTACTTAGAATATGTTCCCCATACTACAGTGACATCTGGATCATTACTAATTCACTAGTAATTAAGTTTTTTATATGTTCCCCATACTAAGGTGACATCTTGATCATTACTAATTCACTAGTAATTAAGTTTTTGTTACTTAGAATATGTTCCCCATACTAAGGTGACATCTTGATCATTACTAATTCACTAGTAATTAAGTTTTTGTTACTTAGAATATGTTCCCCATACTAAGGTGACATCTTGATCATTACTAATTCACTAGTAATTAAGTTGTTGTTACTTAGAATATGTTCCCCATACTAAGGTGACATCTTGATCATTACTAATTCACTAGTAATTAAGTTTTTGTTACTTAGAATATGTTCCCCATACTAAAGTGACATCTTGATCATTACTAATTCACTAGTAATTAAGTTTTTGTTACTTAGAATATGTTCCCCATACTACAGTGACATCTTGATCATTACTAATTCACTAGTAATTAAGTTTTTTATATGTTCCCCATACTAAGGTGACATCTTGATCATTACTAATTCACTAGTAATTAAGTTTTTGTTACTTAGAACATGTTCCCCATACTAAAGTTACATCTTCATCATTACTAATTCACTAGTAATTAAGTTTTTGTTACTTAGAATATGTTCCCCATACTAAGGTGACATCTTGATCATTACTAATTCACTAGTAATTAAGTTTTTGTTACTTAGAATATGTTCCCCATACTAAGGTGACATCTTGATCATTACTAATTCACTAGTAATTAAGTTTTTGTTACTTAGAATATGTTCCCCATACTAAGGTGACATCTTGATCATTACTAATTCACTAGTAATTAAGTTTTTGTTACTTAGAATATGTTCCCCATACTACAGTGACATCTGGATCATTACTAATTCACTAGTAATTAAGTTTTTTATATGTTCCCCATACTAAGGTGACATCTTGATCATTACTAATTCCCTAGTAATTAAGTTGTTGTTACTTAGAATATGTTCCCCATACTAAGGTGACATCTTGATCATTACTAATTCACTAGTAATTAAGTTTTTGTTACTTAGAATATGTTCCCCATACTAAAGTGACATCTTGATCATTACTAATTCACTAGTAATTAAGTTTTTGTTACTTAGAATATGTTCCCCATACTAAGGTGACATCTTGATCATTACTAATTCACTAGTAATTAAGTTTTTGTTACTTAGAATATGTTCCCCATACTACAGTGACATCTGGATCATTACTAATTCACTAGTAATTAAGTTTTTTATATGTTCCCCATACTAAGGTGACATCTTGATCATTACTAATTCACTAGTAATTAAGTTTTTGTTACTTAGAATATGTTCCCCATACTAAGGTGACATCTTGATCATTACTAATTCACTAGTAATTAAGTTTTTGTTACTTAGAATATGTTCCCCATACTAAGGTGACATCTTGATCATTACTAATTCACTAGTAATTAAGTTGTTGTTACTTAGAATATGTTCCCCATACTAAGGTGACATCTTGATCATTACTAATTCACTAGTAATTAAGTTTTTGTTACTTAGAATATGTTCCCCATACTAAAGTGACATCTTGATCATTACTAACTCACTAGTAATTAAGTTTTTGTTACTTAGAATATGTTCCCCATACTACAGTGACATCTTGATCATTACTAATTCACTAGTAATTAAGTTTTTGTTACTTAGAATATGTTCCCCATACTACAGTGACATCTTGATCATTACTAATTCCCTAGTAATTAAGTTTTTGTTACTTAGAATATGTTCCCCATACTAAGGTGACATCTTGATCATTACTAATTCACTAGTAATTAAGTTTTTGTTACTTAGAATATGTTCCCCATACTAAGGTGACATCTTGATCATTACTAATTCACTAGTAATTAAGTTGTTGTTACTTAGAATATGTTCCCCATACTAAGGTGACATCTTGATCATTACTAATTCACTAGTAATTAAGTTTTTGTTACTTAGAATATGTTCCCCATACTAAGGTGACATCTTGATCATTACTAATTCACTAGTAATTAAGTTTTTGTTACTTAGAATATGTTCCCCATACTACAGTGACATCTGGATCATTACTAATTCACTAGTAATTAAGTTTTTTATATGTTCCCCATACTAAGGTGACATCTTGATCATTACTAATTCACTAGTAATTAAGTTTTTGTTACTTAGAATATGTTCCCCATACTAAGGTGACATCTTGATCATTACTAATTCACTAGTAATTAAGTTTTTGTTACTTAGAATATGTTCCCCATACTAAGGTGACATCTTGATCATTACTAATTCACTAGTAATTAAGTTGTTGTTACTTAGAATATGTTCCCCATACTAAGGTGACATCTTGATCATTACTAATTCACTAGTAATTAAGTTTTTGTTACTTAGAATATGTTCCCCATACTAAGGTGACATCTTGATCATTACTAATTCACTAGTAATTAAGTTTTTGTTACTTAGAATATGTTCCCCATACTACAGTGACATCTGGATCATTACTAATTCACTAGTAATTAAGTTTTTTATATGTTCCCCATACTAAGGTGACATCTTGATCATTACTAATTCACTAGTAATTAAGTTTTTGTTACTTAGAATATGTTCCCCATACTAAAGTGACATCTTGATCATTACTAACTCACTAGTAATTAAGTTTTTGTTACTTAGAATATGTTCCCCATACTACAGTGACATCTTGATCATTACTAATTCACTAGTAATTAAGTTTTTGTTACTTAGAATATGTTCCCCATACTACAGTGACATCTTGATCATTACTAATTCCCTAGTAATTAAGTTTTTGTTACTTAGAATATGTTCCCCATACTAAGGTGACATCTTGATCATTACTAATTCACTAGTAATTAAGTTTTTGTTACTTAGAATATGTTCCCCATACTAAGGTGACATCTTGATCATTACTAATTCACTAGTAATTAAGTTGTTGTTACTTAGAATATGTTCCCCATACTAAGGTGACATCTTGATCATTACTAATTCACTAGTAATTAAGTTTTTGTTACTTAGAATATGTTCCCCATACTAAGGTGACATCTTGATCATTACTAATTCACTAGTAATTAAGTTTTTGTTACTTAGAATATGTTCCCCATACTACAGTGACATCTGGATCATTACTAATTCACTAGTAATTAAGTTTTTTATATGTTCCCCATACTAAGGTGACATCTTGATCATTACTAATTCACTAGTAATTAAGTTTTTGTTACTTAGAATATGTTCCCCATACTACAGTGACATCTTGATCATTACTAATTCACTAGTAATTAAGTTTTTATATGTTCCCCATACTAAGGTGACATCTTGATCATTACTAATTCACTAGTAATTAAGTTTTTGTTACTTAGAATATGTTCCCCATACTAAGGTGACATCTTGATCATTACTAATTCACTAGTAATTAAGTTTTTGTTACTTAGAATATGTTCCCCATACTAAAGTGACATCTTGATCATTACTAATTCACTAGTAATTAAGTTTTTGTTACTTAGAATATGTTCCCCATACTAAGGTGACATCTTGATCATTACTAATTCACTAGTAATTAAGTTTTTGTTACTTAGAATATGTTCCCCTTACTACAGTGACATCTGGATCATTACTAATTCACTAGTAATTAAGTTTTTTATATGTTCCCCATACTAAGGTGACATCTTGATCATTACTAATTCACTAGTAATTAAGTTTTTGTTAGTTAGAATATGTTCCCCATACTAAGGTGACATCTTGATCATTACTAATTCACTAGTAATTAAGTTTTTGTTACTTAGAATATGTTCCCCATACTAAGGTGACATCTTGATCATTACTAATTCACTAGTAATTAAGTTTTTGTTACTTAGAATATGTTCCCCATACTAAGGTGACATCTTGATCATTACTAATCCACTAGTAATTAAGTTTTTGTTACTTAGAATATGTTCCCCATACTACAGTGACATCTGGATCATTACTAATTCGCTAGTAATTAAGTTTTTTATATGTTCCCCGTACTAAGGTGACATCTTGATCATTACTAATTCACTAGTAATTAAGTTTTTGTTACTTAGAATATGTTCCCCATACTAAGGTGACATCTTGATCATTACTAACTCACTAGTAATTAAGTTTTTGTTACTTAGAATATGTTCCCCATACTAAAGTGACATCTTGATCATTACTAATTCACTAGTAATTAAGTTTTTGTTACTTAGAATATGTTCCCCATACTAAAGTGACATCTTGATCATTACTAATTCACTAGTAATTAAGTTTTTGTTACTTAGAATATGTTCCCCATACTACAGTGACATCTTGATCATTACTAATTCACTAGTAATTAAGTTTTTTATATGTTCCCCATACTAAGGTGACATCTTGATCATTACTAATTCACTAGTAATTAAGTTTTTGTTACTTAGAATATGTTCCCCATACTACAGTGACATCTTGATCATTACTAATTCACTAGTAATTAAGTTTTTGTTACTTAGAATATGTTCCCCATACTAAGGTGACATCTTGATCATTACTAATTCACTAGTAATTAAGCTTTTGTTACTTAGAATATGTTCCCCATACTACAGTGACATCTTCATCATTACTAATTCACTAGTAATTAAGTGTTTGTTACTTAGAACATGTTCCCCATACTAAAGTTACATCTTCATCATTACTAATTCACTAGTAATTAAGTTTTTGTTACTTAGAATATGTTCCCCATACTAAAGTGACATCTTGATCATTACTAATTCACTAGTAATTAAGTTTTTGTTACTTAGAATATGTTCCCCATACTACAGTGACATCTGGGTCATTACTAATTAACTAGTAATTAAGTTTGTTATATGTTCCCCATACTAAGGTGACATCTTGATCATTACTAATTCACTAGTAATTAAGTTGTTGTTACTTAGAATATGTTCCCCATACTAAGGTGACATCTTGATCATTACTAACTCACTAGTAATTAAGTTTTTGTTACTTAGAATATGTTCCCCATACTACAGTGACATCTTGATCATTACTAATTCACTAGTAATTAAGTTTTTGTTACTTAGAATATGTTCCCCATACTAAGGTGACATCTTGATCATTACTAATTCACTAGTAATTAAGTTTTTGTTACTTAGAATATGTTCCCCATACTAAAGGGACATCTTGATCATTACTAATTCACTAGTAATTAAGTTTTTGTTACTTAGAATATGTTCCCCATACTACAGTGACATCTGGATCATTACTAATTCACTAGTAATTAAGTTTTTTATATGTTCCCCATACTAAGGTGACATCTTGATCATTACTAATTCACTAGTAATTAAGTTTTTGTTACTTAGAATATGTTCCCCATACTAAAGTGACATCTTGATCATCACTAATTCACTAGTAATTAAGTTTTTGTTACTTAGAATATGTTCCCCATACTAAAGGGACATCTTGATCATTACTAATTCACTAGTAATTAAGTTTTTGTTACTTAGAATATGTTCTCCATACTAAAGTGACATCTTGATCATTACTAATTCACTAGTAATTATGTTTTTTATATGTTCCCCATACTAAAGTGCTACCCAAATGGGTTTTAACAGGCGATTAAAAAACGTATTCCCCGACCCGTGTTCCTTGCAAAGAACCTCCCAGAATTTAGTTTAACTGTACGCGGGTGTGATTAGTTAGTGTTACAGGTCTGAGCTTGAATTTAAAGTGAGCACTTTTCTCACATCTCCAACTTTATAAGCAACTGAGTGCAAAAGACAGCTAGCAGCACCATTCCAGCAGAGCACGATGACGCAGTCCAGAACAACAGAGGAGAGAGAGGAGGGGACCCCCCCTTCCCCCCCCCATGCCCAACAACAGCCTAAACAAGACCAGACTCCTTTGAGTGTATCCCCTAACACTGCAGTCCCTCCATTTCCGTTTTAGCTGTTTTTCAGCACTACTAACATCTGACGTTTCTCTCTGACATTTCAGTTTCTCCACCCGTTCAGCTGTGAACCGCCTTCCGTGAGGGAGGTAAAGAGGCCTGCAGAGAAGAGACGCTCCGCCGCCGCTGCTGCTGCCACCACCACCACCGCCCATGATGGCAAAGTAGTGTTGAGTCTCACAAACAGCAGCTGGTGTGTCTTTGAGCCGTGGTGGGGCAGATGGAGGGTTAGGAGATGTAGGACCAGCTGTAGGACCAGCTGTAGGACCAGCTGTAGGACCAGCTGTAGGACTAGCTGTAGGACCAGCTGACATCTGGCTAGTAAAGGTGTGAAATTAGTCATTTCTTTATGCATATAATTCAGCCGACCTGACTCACCCGGGGTCCTACAGATGGCAATCATTGGGCAGAATTCTTCCCATTATAGTCGATGTTATATTACAATAATCGGACCAAAAGTTATGTAACCATGGGCAGAAGAAAGACATATGACTCAAATGACAACTCTTTCCACCACTCCTCATTGAATTGAAGTCCAACCCCCCCCAGCCCCCCACACCCTCGGCCCAGCGGCCCTTGTTTTAGAGTTGGATTGATCACAAAGACCCAGAATGCGGTTATACACCTCTGCAACATCTCTATTCATAACATCTTGAAAGGAAACAAACCATCCCATGACCGCTGGAGAGTGAAGAGGGGAGATCTGACATCTAGAAACACGGCGTGGAACCTGCAGGTACCCAACAAAGCTGCTCTGCAGCCTACAGTAACGTCAAGATGGTGAAGCTGTCAAACATACCATTTGAGTACAAACCAAGGAAGCATTGTAGACCTTGGTTATGCCACACTGAAAAGCTGAATCCAAATATGCAGGAGGATGTCGTGTATCTACAGGTAACTGAATTATACAGCGATCAAGGTGTATCTTGGTCTTCCTCTTTTATTTGCTAGTAACATTACAGCACGACAGTTCTCAATCTCAGTGTTGATCATTTGATTGACATGTCTCTTGTACACCTTTCCATACACTTTCACAAGATATGTGACAGGACCAAGTGCCTTTACAATGCACCCAGGCACCCATTTAACACCTTCCCCCCCCCGTGGTTTCGAACCAACACCTTCTGTCTTGCTAGGAAGTGTCTGACTTGTGCCAACGTATCTGCTTGCTTGGCCTGTTGACTGTCCTGTCTCTGTTGCATGGACTCTGGGAAATTAGGTTTGGTGAGAGACAACCTGGTTTTGAACTGACGTCTGAGAAACAAGTCTGCAGGTGTGTTCCCTGTAGTAGACTGTGGTGTCCTCCTATAACAGAATAGGAGATTGTGTATGCAGTGCTGCAACGTCATATTGCTGCTCTTTCCCTTTCCAAGAGCTGTTTTCAGGTTCTGCACCAAACGCTCTGCAGCCCCATTAGAAGCTGGGTGGTGAGGAGAACTCTTGATGTGTTTCACCCCATTGTTTTTCAGCAAGGTTTCAAACTCAGCAGATACAAATTGTGGTCCATTATCAGACACAAGTTCGTCTGGAAGACCCCAAGTGGCAAAGTATCCCCTCAAAACTTCTATGGTCTTTTCAGATGTAGTGCTACTCATCAAAGCTACTTCTGGCCAACGTGAATAGCTACCAGTGACCACTAGGAAGTTGAACTTTCCCTTCTGAACATAATCTATGTGTATCCTCTGCCAAGGACGGTTAGGCCAGCTCCAATTGTGGACAGGAGCTGTGGCAGGCTGGTGTCTGTTTAACTGGCATGTCAGGCAACTGTTTACCAGTGACTCTATGCCAGAATCAAGGTTTGGCCACCAAAAGTGACTACGGGCTAATGCCTTCATCTTTACCCTTCCCTGGTGATTTTCATGCAGTTCACGTAACATCTGTGGTCTTAACACCTCTGGTATGATTACCCAGAAACCCCACATCACACAGTCATGTTCAACAGTCAGTTCAGTGTTTCTTATCAAGTATGGCCTTAACTCATCTTCATTCAAATGCTTTGGCCAACCATCCAATGTGAAGTGCTTCACTATCTGTAGTACTGCATCAGTCTTTGTCTGTTGTGCAATCTCTTGTGAGGACACTGGCACTTTATCCAAGAATGAGACCCTGAACACAGAACTATAATCTGAGTCTGCCTCTTGACTGTGTAGTGGTAACCGTGATAGTGCATCCACATTTGCATGTTGTAAGGATGGCTTGTAACGTATGTCATACTGGTATGCTGCTAAAATTAATGACCACCTCTGCAGCCTAGCTGCTGCTAATGTAGACACTCCAGTCTTGGGCCCTAGTATCTTTAGAAGTGGTTTGTGGTCTGTAAGCAGAGTAAACTTTCATCCATACAGATAGTCATTAAACTTGGTCACCCCAAAGATGATACTAAGTGCTTCTTTCTCTATCTGGGAGTAGTTGACTTCTGTTTTAGTGAGTGTCCTCGACACGTAGGCTATAGGTTTCTCACTGTTGTCTGGAAACTGATGTGAAATCACGGCACCTATGCCGTAAGGCGAAGCATCACATGCCAAAATTACAGGCAGTTTAGGATCATAATGTGTAAGCACTGGCGCGGCTACAAGCTGTGCTTTAGTACGCTCAGACGTCTCTTGACATGTTCTTGGCCCACCCCTCTTTATCTTGATGTAGGAGCCCAGTCATAGGCTTAATCTCGCTGGACAGGTTTGGTATAAAGTTGCCATAGTAACTGAGCATGGCTAAGTACGACCTCAATTCTGTCACATTTTTCGGCACAGGAGCTTTGTCAATAGCCTCAGTTTTCTCTTCTTTTTTTTTTAAGCAATATATTTATTGAATTTTATTTGCAAATTACATCAAAACAAGTAATAGCACAGTACAGCAAACATTTTCACCCTACCCCCCCCCATAACCCTGTCCCTATAACAAGTAATACAATTCAAAGCAGGGTTAAAGAAGATAATAAAGATAAAAATTCAATTAATAAAAATAATAAAATAAAATAATAATAACAATAATTTCTTTCACAGACTGATTAGAGGGTGTGGTTTTTTTCCAGTTGCTTTTACGCATATAAACAGTCAGATAGAGTTGTTCTACTCCCCCAGAGCTTGTTCTTGATTAAGCAAGTTACCAACATTAGTATTACGTCTTAGGAAGTACAGAAACAATCCCCAGATTTTATCAAAAACACTTTGTTTACGTCTAACAATATACATTATCTTTTCCATTGACATGTTTGAAGCCATTTCTTTAACCCACATACCAATTCTTGGTCCATCAACACTTTTCCAGTTAAGAGCAATTACACGTTTTGCTTGTAATATACACATATCTATAAATCTGAACTCATTGCTATGTAAATGTGGGGTGGTAGGATATAAACCAAGAATAAAAAGCTTTGGACTCAATGGTAATTTCTTTGACAAAATTTGATCAATCCTATCAACAACATCTTGCCAGAAGGTTTTCACTTCCACACATTCCCATATACAGTGAAACAGCGTCCCCCTTGCCTCACTACACTTAATACAGGTATCAGGAATATTGTCATTAAACTTGTGCAATTTAACAGGAGTTATATATGTACGCATCAGCCATTTATACTGTAGAAGCTTTAGGTTGCTGCTAACTATCTGTCTCTGGGCCTCTTTACATGCCTCACTCCATTCTTCTAAAGATATTTCCTCCTCTATATCTCCCTCCCATCATCTCAGTTTTGTCTCTGATGATTCATCAGATCCAGATACAAATAAGTCATACATAGTTGAAATTAAACCTTTATCATAACAGTGTTTTGTGACTGCAACTTCTAATATAGAAATGGTAGGAATGTCTAATGAATGGCTTTGACAGGATGATATAAAACTCCTTAGCTGAAGATATTTGAAAAAATGATTCCTTGGAATGTCATACTTGGTAGATATTTCCTCAAAGGACATGAATACTTCATCCTCCTCCCTGTACATGTCTGGCACTTTCCTTAACCCCTTTTCAGCCCATAATTTAAATCCCCTATCATTTTGCCCTGGTTTGAAATTGGCATTACCCCAAATAGGACTGAAGCGTGACCGGGACATATTTATATTCAAATACTTACAAGCATCGAACCAAACATCAATCATATTCAATATTATAGGGTTGTCTGTATTTTTCTTCAGATATTTACGGTCTGCTGAATACAATACAGGTGCAATGGTAAGCCTGGTTTAACAGAGCAGGCTTCCAGATCAATCCAAGCTGGGGGACTTCCAGATGAGAAGTAAAACATCATCGACCTTAATTGTGCTGCCCAGTAATACCATTGGATAATTGGACATTTCAGGCCTCCTCGATCATATGGTAGATAAAGTAAAGATAGACGTAATCTAGGACGTTTATTTTGCCAAATAAAGTTGGTAAACAGTTTCTTGATTTTCGTGAACAAAGATGAAGGAGGGGGTAGGGGGATATTCTGGAACAAATAAAGAAATTTGGGAAGTATATTCATCTTTAGGATATTAATCCTGCCGATCATTGAAATAGGTAAGGATGTCCAACGCTCTATCGAAGCAATACTAGCGTCCAGGATGGGCTCATAATTTGACTGAGCAATCTTATTCACCTCAGGGACAATTTTTATTCCCAGATATGTAAATGTGTCTGTTGGGTTGAAGGTAGAAGCATAAACAAGACCATTCTTCCTCTCTGCTTCATTCAGTAACATTATAGATGATTTGGAGTAATTAACTTTATAACCGGATATTTCCCCAAATGTTTCAATAAGGCTTAGGAGCGCTGGGATAGAGTTATGCAGATTTTTAAGCATTAATATCACATCATCGGCGAAGAGTGCTACCCTGTGCTCCAGATGTCCCTCTCGAATTCCATAAATCTGGCTGTGTGTCCTCGCCGCTATAGCACATGGTTCTGTCGCTAGGATAAAAGGTGAAGGCCATAAAGGGCTCCCTTGAGGGCAACTTCTACAAATGTTAACAGAACAAGTTAACAGAGCAAGACAGGTATATGAGAAACAGTCACACTTTGTACACATTTAAATAAGATTAAATACTTTTTTTCTTGTTTACAGCTTTATTTTACTATTGTCAGCACGACACATGGAGGAGGACTAAATGGCCAGTTTTTCATGGTTGCCTTGTAGGTGTGTTGCTGTGGGAGGATGTGCTCCACATGCACCTGGGTGGTCATAAAAAGCCAAGTCCCTTCACGTCTGTCTCAGAAAGGGGTAACGCCGTCTTTCTTTAAGTCGTCCATGTTCGTATATGGGACACCTGTGAGACAGGGAGCATGGTATTACTAAGTGCCCCTGCATGTAGAACAATGAAGGACATGTTACTTTCTTCACAGTCCATTTTTAAAAAAATGTCCTCCTTTTTCTGGCCAATCACCCCACTCCCCTGAGCCGTCCCGGTCTCTGCTCCACCCTCTCTGCTGATCCGGGGAGGGCTGCAGACGACCACATGTCTCCTCCCAGACATGTGGAGTCGCCAGCCGCTTCTTTTCACCTGACAGTGAGGAGTTTCACCAGGGGGGACGTAGTGCGTGGGAGGATCACATTATTCACCCCAGTCCCCCCCCCCCCCCAAATCGGCGTTCCGACTGACCAGAGGAGGCACTAGTGCAGTGACCAGGACACATACCCACATCCGGCTTCCCACCCGCAGACACGGCCAACTGTGTCTGTAGGGACGCCCAACCAAGCCAGAGGTAACACAGAGATTCAAACCAGCGATCCCCATGTTGGTAGGCAACACAATAGACTGCCACGCCACCTGGACGCCTATCACAGTCAATGTTAAGACAGATGTTTAATATATTGTTATAAGTATATATGTTGTTAATTATCCTCACCTGTAGACTGCATTCTGAGTCTGTCCTGCTCACACTCCTTCTTCCTGTTCCTGTCAAGACAACACCAGCAGTGTTAAAGGACAGTTAAAAAAGTGAAGAGTATTGATTATAGATTTACCCACCTGCTAACAGAACAAACACTGCCCGATTTATGTTGACAATAGTGGATGGTAATTCAAATGTAGAGACGTTCAGAAAGCAAAGAAAAGTGTAAAGGGGTATAACTACAGCTGCAGAACCATGCACGTGCTGCATCAACTACAGCTGCAGAACCATGCATGTGCTGCATCAACCACAGCTGCAGAACCATGCACGTGCTGCATCAACTACAGCTGCAGAACCATGCACGTGCTGCATCAACTACAGCTGCAGAACCATGCACGTGCTGCATCAACCACAGCTGCAGAATCATGCATGTGCTGCATCAACTACAGCTGCAGAACCATGCATGTGCTGCATCAACTACAGCTGCAGAACCATGCACGTGCTGCATCAACCACAGCTGAAGAATCATGCATGTGCGGCATCAACTACAGCTGCAGAACCATGCATGTGCTGCATCAACCACAGCTGCAGAACCATGCACGTGCTGCATCAACCACAGCTGCAAAACCATGCATGTGCTGCATCAACCACAGCTGCAGATCCATGCATGTGCTGCATCAACTACAGCTGCAGAACCATGCACGTGCTGCATCAACTACAGCTGCAGAACCATGCACGTGCTGCATCAATTACAGCTGCGGAACCATGCACGTGTTGCATCAATTACAGCTGCAGAACCATGCACGTGCTGCATCAACTACAGCTGCAGAACCATGCACGTGCTGCATCAATTACAGCTGCAGAACCATGCACGTGCTGCATCAACTACAGCTGGAGAACCATGCACGTGCTGCATCAACTACAGCTGCAGAACCATGCACGTGTTGCGTCAATTACAGCTGCGGAACCATGCACGTGCTGCATCAACCACAGCTGCAGAACCATGCACGTGCTGCATCAATTACAGCTGCGGAACCATGCACGTGCTGCATCAACCACAGCTGCAGAACCATGAACGTGCTGCATCAACTACAGCTGCAGAACCATGCACGTGCTGCATCAACTACAGCTGCGGAACCATGCACGTGCTGCATCAACCACAGCTGCAGAACCATGCATGTGCTGCATCAACAGGGACCAGAACACAAGGCGGCGGACTTTCCAGAGTGGAGGTAGAATATATCCCACAATCAAGAAGAGATGAATTATTCATGCCAAGGATCATTCCATCATACTACATTCTCATGTGTACAAGCAGTAATTACTAACCTGTACATTTTTAATTAGGTACTTTATGCTATGTGCAATATGGGGAGGAGCGATGCGTGATGGGAGTTCAACTGTATAAGAGTAGGACCTGCAATTAATACAAGACTTTGTTAGTATCATTTCCATCCCCATGGCACAAACCACACACAATAACCACTTGTGTAAAGTCTGCAACACAGAGACGAGGTACTGCAGCTAGGGCTGTCACGATTATGACGGTTCAGTTGACGATTAATTGTCATACAAATAATCGCGATTGCGATTGTTTTTCCTTCCACCCCCCTTTTTTTCCTTCTTCTCCCTCTTCCCAGTTGTACTTGGCCAATTACCCTATTTGGTGAGCCGTCTGTCTTTCCAAGTTCGGCAAGTTGGGTGGGGTGGTGGATCCGTAGATTTTTTTTTTAAATGTGCGGTTTTAGCGCTTTTGACCGCTACCTTTTTGCTGCAAATCCGATAAATGGCCTCCTCCAAGTTACCGGGCTCTCCTTTTTCATGTGGCTTAACATCAACACGTGCCACAGCGCTGCTGTGCTGTTTAGCTTTGCGACTACGTCCATGATGTTGCTGTCAACACATGCTCGTCCAAATGCAGTCGTAGAATATTACAGAATACTACAGAATATTATAGAATATTATCGATTATAGAATATTACAGGATAATATAGAATATTATAGAACATTATAGATTATAGAATATTACAGGATAGTATAGAATATTATAGAACATTATAGATTATAGAATATTACAGGATAATATAGAATATTATAGAACATTATAGATTATATAATATTACAGGATAGTATAGAATATTATAGAACATTATATATTATAGAATATTACAGGATAGTATAGAATATTATAGAACATTATAGATTATAGAATATTACAGAATACTACAGAATATTGTAGAATATTATAGATTATAGAATATTACAGAATACTTCAGAATATTATAGAACATTATAGATTATAGAATATTACAGGATAATATAGAATATTATAGAACATTATAGATTATAGAATATTACAGCATACTACAGAATATTGTAGAATATTATAGATTATAGAATATTACAGGATAGTATAGAATATTATAGAACATTATAGGATATCGGAGAATACTATAGAACATTAGAATAATATAGACTACATGGTATTACATAATATTATAGAACGTTATAGAATATTATTGATTATAGAATATTATAGGATATTATAGATTACTATAGAACATTATAGAATAGTATAGATTATAGAATATTATATGATATAGACTATTATAGATTATAGAATATTGTAGAACGTTATAGAATATTATAGATTATAGAATATTATATAATACTATAAAACATTATAGCATATTATAGATTTATAGAATATTGTAGAACGTTATAGAATATTGTAGATTATAGAATATTATAGATTATAGAATACTATAGAACATTATAGCATACTACACATTATAGAATATTATAGGATATTATAGATTGCTATAGAACATTATATAATATTATAGATTATATAATATTATATGATATAGACTATTATAGATTATAGAATATTGTAGAACGTTATAGAATATTATAGAATATAGAATACTATAGAACATTATAGCATACTACACATTATAGAATATTATAGGATATTATAGAATATTGTAGAATACTATAAAACATTATAGAATATCATAGATTATAGGAAATTATAGAACAAGCGTATCAAGATAAACAGTTTGTTGGCGCTAATTCACCGCTCATGTGCCAAGGGCGCCACACGATGACGTCATTAAAAGAGCGCCAGTCAAAGAACAAACGGTGGAAAACGAGGTGGAAATAGTGATGAAATATGACATTTCTGTTAGACTCATCCAGGGATTCCCACCACTACTGCAGCCAGGTACTGCAGCATGTCTATACTGTACTACTGCAGCCAGGTACTGCAGCATGTGTATACTGTACTACTGCAGCCAGGTACTGCAGCATGTCTATACTGTACTACTGCAGCATGTGTATACTGTACTACTGCAGCCAGGTACTGCAGCATGTCTATACTGTACTACTGCAGCATGTGTATACTGTACTACTGCAGCATGTGTATACTGTGCTACTGCAGCCAGGTACTGCAGCATGTCTATACTGTACTACTGCTGCATGTGTATACTGTACTACTGCAGCCAGGTACTGCAGCATGTGTATACTGTGCTACTGCTGCATGTCTATACTGTACTACTGCTGCCAGGTACTGCAGCATGTCTATACTGTACTACTGCTGCCAGGTACTGCAGCATGTCTATACTGTACTACTGCTGCATGTGTATACTGTACTACTGCAGCCAGGTACTGCAGCATGTGTATACTGTACTACTGCTGCATGTGTATACTGTACTACTGCAGCCAGGTACTGCAGCATGTCTATACTGTACTACTGCTGCCAGGTACTGCAGCATGTCTATATACTATACTACTGCAGCCAGGTACTGCAGCATGTGTATACTGTACTACTGCAGCCAGGTACTGCAGCATGTGTACACTGTACTACTGCCGCCAGGTACTGCAGCATGTCTATACTGTACTACTGCCGCCAGGTACTGCAGCATGTCTATACTGTACTACTGCCGCCAGGTACTGCAGCATGTGTAGACTGTACTACTGCCGCCAGGTACTGCAGCATGTGTATACTATACTACTGCCGCCAGGTACTGCAGCATGTCTATACTGTACTACTGCTGCCAGGTACTGCAGCATGTGTATACTGTACTACTGCAGCCAGGTACTGCAGCATGTGTATACTATACTACTGCAGCCAGGTACTGCAGCATGTCTATATACTATACTACTGCAGCCAGGTACTGCAGCATGTGTACACTGTACTACTGCCGCCAGGTACTGCAGCATGTCTATACTGTACTACTGCCGCCAGGTACTGCAGCATGTCTATACTGTACTACTGCCGCCAGGTACTGCAGCATGGTTATACTGTACTACTGCTGCCAGGTACTGCAGCATGTGTATACTGTACTACTGCAGCATGTCTATACTGTACTACTGCTGCCAGGTACTGCAGCATGTCTATACTGTACTACTGCCGCCAGGTACTGCAGCATGTGTACACTGTACTACTGCCGCCAGGTACTGCAGCATGTCTATACTGTACTACTGCCGCCAGGTACTGCAGCATGGTTATACTGTACTACTGCTGCCAGGTACTGCAGCATGTGTATACTGTACTACTGCAGCATGTCTATACTGTACTACTGCTGCCAGGTACTGCAGCATGTCTATACTGTACTACTGCCGCCAGGTACTGCAGCATGTCTATACTGTAGTACTGCAGCCAGGTACTGCAGCATGTCTATACTGTACTACTGCTGTGAGGTACACACAACATGTCTATATGTATACTGTGCTACTGCTGTCAGGTACACACAACATGTCTATATGTATACTGTGCTACTGCTGTCAGGTACACACAACATGTCTATATGTATACTGTACTACTGCTGTCAGGTACACACAACATGTCTATATGTATACTGTACTACTGCTGTCAGGTACACACAACATGTCTATATGTATACTGTACTACTGCTGTCAGGTACACACAACATGTCTATATGTATACTGTGCTACTGCTGTCAGGTACACACAACATGTCTATATGTATACTGTACTACTGCTGTCAGGTACACACAACATGTCTATATGTATACTGTACTACTGCTGTCAGGTACACACAACATGTCTATATGTATACTGTACTACTGCTGTCAGGTACACACATGCTGCTGTGTTGTGTCAGCTTGGGAAATCTTACTGAACTGTAACAGAAGCACAGTCAACAAGAAAATGGGTAATTGTTCCTCTGACTGTCCAGTTACTGCACAGTAAGGACCCATTCTGCAGGTGCACGCACAATCATCAACATACACTAATTCACACACAACACAACATATGTTCACACATCTGCACATGGCAACTTACTTTGATTTGTGTTTGCAGAAACACTTTATTGTTGTCACAATGATGAGGATGGCTGCTGGCACCAGGACACAGATCATAATGAGCCACTTGGTTTCTGCAAGAGAACACAGGGCAGTCTGCAGGTCAGCCGTCTGGCATCACACGCTCGGCTTATTACTGCAGCAGGAACGTCTTTCTGGCTGCTCAGCTCGCTGTAGTGATGACGTCAGCAAGACGAGTGTGGAAGAGTGGCCATCTTTCAACAGCAACCACAACAGTGGTTGTGGTTGGCATCTTCTCATTCTATTTATTTATTTATTTTCCTTTCTTTTTTTCTCCCTTTTTCTCCCCACTTGAATCCGGCCAATTACCCCACTCCCCCGAGCCGTCCCGGTCTCTGTTCCACCCCCTCTGCTGATCTGGGGGGGGGGGGGGGGGTGCAGACTACCACATGTGTCCTCCCATACATGTGGAGTCACCAACCGCTTCTTTTCACCTGACAGTGAGGAGTTTCACCAGGGGGACGTAGCGCGTGGGAGGATCACGCTATTCCCCCCAGTTACCCCCCCCAACAGGCGCCTCGACCGACCGAACAGAGGAGGCGCTAGTGCAGCGACCAGGAAAACACACCCACATCTGGCTTCCCACCCGCAGATATGGCCGATCGTGTCTGTAGGAATGCCTGACCAAGCCAGAGGTAACGCGGGGATTCGAACCGGCGATCCCCATGTTGGTAGGCAACAGAATAGAATACCACACTACCCAGACGCCTGCATCTTCTCATTTTAAGGTATGATGCTATACACTACATGGCTGAAGGTATGGACACCCAGAGGGGCTTGTTAAACATCTCATTCCAAAACCATGAGCACTGATATGGAGTTGCTCCCAACACAGCCTGAGCTTCCATCTTACTTAACACTAAACGCACTTCCTGTGGACGTTCATTTTACTTAACACTAAACGCACTTCCTGTGGACGTTCATTTTACTTAACACTAAACGCACTTCCTGTGGACGTTCATTTTACTTAACACTAAACGCACTTCCTGTGGACGTTCATTTTACTTAACACTAAACGCACTTCCTGTGGACATTCATTTTACTTAACACTAAACGAACTTCCCGTGGACGTTCAATATACTCAACACTAGAACTTCCTGTGGACGTTCATTTTACTTAAGACTAAACTTCCTGTGGGAGCTATTCGCACCTCTTCTAGTTTAAAAAAAATCACACAATACTTAATAATTCCTGTAAAGAGGAGCTTTAAAGGATTTGACGCTTCGAAGTCACTGCTGGAGTTTACACAAGTTGCTTTAAAATGAACATGGCGTACCCAGTCCTCCTGCAGGATCTTCAAGTTTCTCTTTCTCGCAGTGAAGGCCTTCAAAACCCTCCGGACACAGGCAGCTGTAGCTGTTGTTGGTGCCCTCCACACAGGTCCCGGTGTTGAGACAGGGGCTGCTCAGACAGGGGGTGGCTGGACACAGGGAGGGAGGGAGGGGGGGGGGAGGGAGGGTAATATAACATCTGTTATCTTGTTCAGTTTACGTTCAGATCTTCTAACCCAGTGGTTCCCAAACTTTATCTCTACGTCTTCTTTAACCAAGCTTTATCTTCAACTTTACACACATACCCACAACCCCAACCCCAACCCACTGCCCCACAGACCCATACTACACCCCCACTGCCCCACAGACCCATACTACACCCCCACTGCCCCACAGACCCATACCACACCCCCACTGCCCCACAGACCCATACTACACCCCCCACCACACTCCCACCCCGCCTGGCATGCCACCTGAAACAACATGACTTGAATTAAACCATAACAAAAACTAACAAAGTAACACACATAAATTAGATGAACAAAAGAAAGGGGGAGGGGGGTTTACAAAAATAAATAAATAAATAAATAAATAAGACAAAGCGAGAGGAAAAGAGAAGAGGAAGGGATGAGAACTAGACTCTAAGCCCAGCATCTCAGTCCTCCACAAAGTCTACAAAGGGCTTGCATGTGGAGTGGCATGTGGGTGTGGGTCCTGTCATGGTGCATCTGATCTGTTCCAGTCTGAGGACTGCTCGACCTCTGCACTCCGCATTACAACGCCAGTACCATGAATCAATGTGCAGTAAAGTTACACACCATCCACCACGCAAAGAACAGAGAGACTGGCTCATGCATCGGCTCAGGAAGACACGACATGCACAGAAACAGGATCCATTTTATTACACCGCCATTACTATTCTCTCTCACGCACCCCCTGGAGGCAGCTTCAGCACCCCCTGGAGGTGCTGAAGCTGCCTCCAGGGGGTGCTGAAGCTGCCTCCAGGGGGTGCTGAAGCTGCCTCCAGGGGGTGCTGAAGCTGCCTCCAGGGGGTGCTGAAGCTGCCCCCAGGGGGTGCTGAAGCTGCCTCCAGGGGGTGCCGAAGCTGCCTCCAGGGGGTGCGCACCACACTGGGAATCCCTCTTCTAACTGTAATAGTGAGTGGTTTCATACACACACGACTCTCTCATGTGGAATGTAGTAGTAGTAGTAGTGGTAGAAGTAGTAGCAGTGGTAGTAGTAGTAGCAGTGGTAGTAGTAGAAGTAGTAGTAGTGGCAGTAGTAGTAGTAGTGGTAGTAGTAGTAGTAGTGGCAGTAGTAGTAGTAGTAGTAGAAGTAGTAGTAGTGGCAGTAGTAGTGGCAGTAGTAGAAGTAGTAGTAGTGGCGGTAGTAGTGGCAGTAGTAGAAGTAGTAGTAGTGGCAGTAGTAGTAGTAGTGGCAGTAGTAGTAGTAGTGGTAGTAGTAGTGGTAGTAGTGGTAGTAGTAGTAGTGGCGGTATACTCTCTCATGCACTCACCTTTATAGCAGTCACGTTTAAAGTCGTAAACAGCACAGACATAACCAGCCTGGCACGCCTTCGGCTGGCACACAGCACCCGTGGTTGTACACTCACAAGACTGAGCACAGTCCTCCGTCACAAACTTCTGCTTCAGCTGGATGGAGGGACACATGGAGGGGGGATGGGAGTCAGAGGGATGAAGAGAGGGATGGGAGAAAACGGTGAGGTCCACACATGGGGTAATTCACAGTTCACCGAGAGGCTGATGAGTGAAACGTACACGCAGATGGTCAGATCTGTTTTTTATTAGTTGTTTAAATCACGGGTCCCCAACCACCGGGCCACGGACCGGCACCGGGCCACAAAGCACTTGCTACCAGGCCGCAAAGAAACAACATGATACACAATATTCAAACAAAAGCCCGGTATATGGCTGGGCTGGGCATTTGTAATGCTAATGGGCTTTTAATTTGGAACGGATACTTGAAGTGTGGACAGTGATGTAATGTTAGCCCTCCTCCACGTGGCATTTGGCAGACCAATGCTAACTAACTTCATAACTCACTCATAGCACACTCGCTAACTCCGCTCGCTACTAGCAGCTAGTTAGCTACCATGGGTACCGGTGAAAAACAAACGTCACGCGAGCGTTTCTTTGGAGGAGGTAGAGGAGATAAAAGGTCTAATGACCATGATAACGTTATCCACCCACCCCCGCCCCCCCCCCCCGGTTCACCAGGATACTGTCAATACTGGCAAAACAGGTTGGGGACTCCTGGTTTAAATGCAAGATGACATCTTCTCTACATGTTACCTTTATATTTCAACATTTCAGCAAATAATCATCCATACTAAGCATTTCTTCTCCATCCAACTCCACCTGCAGCCATCAAGTGGCCCACGATGTCAGTACATGTGCAGCCATGCAGCAACACCACTTACAGGATAGTATCTATTGAGGAAGGTACAGCCACACTGTGTGTAAGGGACACAACTGCCTTCGCTCATGGCAAACCCAGGAGAGCACTGGCAGCCCTCCACGCAGGAGGTGAGGTCACACTCTGACGGCGCAGCAAGGTCAGCACAGGAGGCGGGGCACGCCGACATGCAAGGGGAGTAGGTGCTGTTGGCAGCACAGGGGAGGACTGCAGGAGAAATCGAGAGGGGGAGGTCAGTTCATTCTGAGGGTCGGTGTATCTGCGTGCATACTTAAAGAGTGTAAGTGTGTGATTGTGTTTGCTGCTGGAAAGTTTGTTGTGTATGTTTGTATGACACGAGTTTGGATTCAAGCCTGGTTCAGCCTCGTACCACAGCCCAGCTGTTGCCTCCAGTTTCCTAGTGAGAGTCCGTTCTCCTGACAGGCCCCGGCGTACACTTCATAACTGGCACACAGCAGCTCTCTGCTGCCCCGCTCCGCACACTGATCAAACACACAATCCCTTAAGGCCAAACACATCCGCACACACAGAGCAGACACACAGACAGCCCACGTTAGCTGCAGCATGAGGTTATAGTGTTGGGAAAGGGAGACTGGGGGGAGATGTAGACGAGGTGCCCAGATGCAGGCAGCCCCACACTCGTACACTGTACTCACTCCTGGAAGGTCTCAGGCGGCAGGGCAGCACGACAGGCAGCAAACGGCCCCGCGGGATCAGACAGGGCCCCGCACACCGTGGAACTGTTGTAACTGTTTAACTGGTGCTGGGAGCACCCGGATGTCTCAAACCCCGTGTCTGGGTCAGTCTCCACCTCACGCCTGCAGACACAGAGAGAGAAACAGAATCAGAGACTCGAGTTGGGAAGAACAGTTCTGGCTCTGGATTTGATTTTGCTGACATGTGCCCTTTGTAGAAATTAGAGCTATGCCAAAGTGATGCTTATTTCTGACTTAAGAAAGATTGTTGAGGACTGTGAGAAGATTGTGAAAGAGGTTAGGGGGCGATGAGGGGGCAGCAGGAAGACAGAGGCTGTGAAATGTGATCGTTTATCCATGTGCTGTGTGTATTACTGAGTCCAACTGGTATTGTTAGCCGAGGTACTTTGGACTTAATCTTATTCATTTGTGTCCATTGCTGACTGAAGAAGTATGCTATGTGCCTTTGTTTTGATAAGTGTGCTGCAACTATTCTGAATTCTGAATAAGGAAAATAACCCTAAGAAAATCTTTTGTAATCAGTTTGGAGTTTTCCTTCTTAGACTTTCAAAGCATTCCTAATCTCTCATGCATCGTTAGAGAGGATTTAAATGTGACTAGTCTAGCTCATAAACTCTGTATTTACACCGCTAACAGCATCATCTAGTGCCATACAATGGCCCCTTTTTGCAAGCCGACCCCTACCTATGATACCAGGAGTGTTGTCGCAGTAGCTGGAACGTACAATAAAACTAGAAGGTGATTCTAGAAGGTGAGTCAAATCAGCATTGTCATTCAGAAGCTCCCGAGCAAAAAACAGTTGACTTTACCTAACTTTACAAAATATTGACATTTTATGAATGATTTTTTATGACGATATAGAGTGGATCTTGGTGAATTCTTGGTGATTTCAATATTCATCTGAATAAGGCTGCTGATCCTCTAAGTAAAGCCTTTCTGGCACTAGTTGATACTTTTGGGTTCACTCAGTTTGTTCAAGAGTCGACTCATTGCAGTGGTAACGCCCTTGATTTGGTTTTATCTAAAGGGATAGCTGTTTCTGATCTGAATCTCTTACCAACCACATCTGCTGTGTCTGATCATTTTCTCATCAAATTTTTAGCATTATTGGCCTGTCCAGTTAATGTCAGCACAGATGTAATTGCCACTCGCCGTATCGGTCCCTCCGCTGTAGCTGCATTTGGCCAGCAGCTGCCTGAAGTCTTGGCTCCTTTCACTGTGGTAAATGACTCTGTTGAAAATTTCACTAGTGACTTAAATGTGGTCCTCTCTAGTCTCCTCGATTCAGTTGCACCTCTCACTACCAGAGCTAGGCGACTAAAGAGGCCTACACACTGGTTAATGATGAGACATGTGCTCTTAAGCGGACCTGCAGGAGACTGGAACGTAAATGGCGAAAATCAAAATTCGAAGCTTTTTACCTATCGTGGCACGAGTGTTTATTGAAATACAAGCGTGCTTTATCTACTGCAACAACATCGTATCTCTCTCACTTAATAAATATTAATAAACATAACCCCAGATTTCTCTTTGACACTGTATCTAAACTTACTAAAAAGCAGTCGTCTATTAGCTGCTCACCATTCACAGCCCATGAATTTCTAGATTTTTTCTGCAATAAGGTTGAGGAGATCTTAAACAAAATTAGTTCTTTAACTCCATCTACTCCTGCAGATCCTGTCATACTAAATTCATATCTACACAATGAGTCACTGACAGTTCCAGTTATTACAGCTTTTGAGACTATCTCTCTTGATACTTTGACTAAGTTCGTGTCAGCTTCTAAACCAACTGCTTGCCTACTTGATCCCTTACCAGCAAAACTTTTCAAAGACCTCTGGCATTTTCTTGGACCTACAATGCTAGACATCGTTCATTTATCTCTTACTACTGGCATTGTTCCCAGCAGTTTTAAGACAGCTGTGGTTAAACCTCTACTTAAAAAACCGCACCTTGATCCAGGGTCTCTTAATAACTATCGGCCAGTCTCTAATCGCCCATTTTTTTCTAAAGTACGAGAGAGAGTTGTGTATCAACAACTTTCAAGGGCATCTGGGTAGCGTAGCAGTCTATTCCGTTTCCTACCAACAGGGGGATCCCGGTTCAAATCCCTGTGTTGCCTCCGGCTTGGTCAGGCCTCCCTACCGACACAATTGGCCGTGTCTGAGGATGGAAAGCCGGATGTGGGTATGTGCCATGGTCTCTGCATTAGCACCTCCACTGGTTGGTCGGGGTGCTGTTTGGGGGTGGGGGGGTAGTGTGATCCTCCCATATGCTACGTCCCCCTTATGAAACTCCTTACTGTCAAGTGAAAAGAAGCGGCTGATGACTCCACATGTATCGGAGGAAGCACATGATAGTCTGCAGCCTTCCCTGGACTGGCAGAGGGGGTGGAACAGTGACCGGGAAGGCTTGAAAGAATGGGGTAATTGGCCGGATACAATTGGGGAGAAAATGGGGAGCCCCCCCTGCCAAAAAAACAAAACAAAGAATAAACAACCCAACTTTCAACCCATATTGAAGAAAACCATCTATTTGAACCTTTTCAATCAGCTTTAAGGGCCTGTCAGTTCTTGGCCCTCTACTTTTTTCACCTTATATTTCACCTCTTGGCCAATTTATACACAGCTATGGGACACATTTCCATTGCTATGCTGATGATACTCAGCTGTATGTGCCTATAAGGGCTGATGATCATACTCAAATGACTAACTTAGAGGCCTGCTTGGCATCTGCGAAAAACTGGATGTCCCTTAACTTTCTGCTTTTAAATTCAGATAAAACCGAGATGCTGGTCATTGACCCTGCCAGACACAGACATCAATTTGATCAAGTAACGATAACAATCGACAACTCTGTGGTTTCATAAAGTGTGGCAGCCAAAAATCTTGGTGTTACGTTTGATCCCAGCCTTTCCTTTGATAAGCACATTAAAGAAATCACCAAGACTGCCTTTTTTTATTTACGTAACGTAGCTAAAATTCGGTCTTTTCTCTCCATGGCTGACGCAGAGATTCTAATACATGCATTTGTTTCATCCAGACTTGATTACTGTAATGTTCTGTTCTGAGGTCTGCCACATTCTAGTACTAAAAGTCTTCAGATGGTTCAGAATGCTGCTGCTAGAATCCTAACTAAATCTAGGAAATTTGACCATATTACACCAATTCTTGCCTCCCTTCGTTGGCTTCCTATCCATGTTAGATCAGAACACAAGGTGCTTCTGCTGACTTATAAAATCCTAAATGGGCTTGCTCCATCCTACCTGTCTGATCTCCTTAAACCTTACATGCCATCTCGAGCACTTCGTTCTCAAAATACAGGGCTCCTGTGTGTACCCAAAGTTAAAAAGAGGTCAGCTGGTGGCAGCAGGGCCTTTTCCTATTGGGCCCCGTTCTTGTGGAATAACCTGCCTGCTGCCATCAGACCACCAGAGTCTGTTGAGTCCTTTAAATCCAAACTTAAAACTCATCTTTTTGCCTTAGTTTACAATTAGTTGCCTTTAAGTTAAGTGCTTCACAACCTGGACTGCATGGTGGATCAGTTTCTGTCTCAATGAATTTACCAACCACTGTTCTGCTCACAAGATTAGAGCGTATAAATTATTGACTACTGCAAACTGTTGTCTTCTCTCACATGTCTTTTCTCTCTCTGTGAATGACGTCTTCTTCTTTCTCTTTTTCTGTGTCTGAATGGTGTCATGTATGTCTCCTTTGTGTGCACGTGCAGTCTGTCCTCCTCCCAGGTCTCCATGGTGATGGCGGTTGCCACCTGGACACTGCTTGCACCCCCCTCATCACATAGTTTCTTTTTATATATCTTATAAATCCACATAATTTTGTTATCCTGTTTTAATGTTATATCCTTTTCTCACTAAGACGTGTGACTAATTTCTTTATTTATCTTTATGGTGATGCTGGTCATGTAGCTCAGATCCGGGGCTGTTCCGGTAGTGTCTGGACACTGCTTGGCATCCTCCTCATCGTAGTCTTCCTATATTTTGTAATTCCATTATAATTTTGTTATCCTCTTTCAATGCTGCATTGTGTAAATTGTGTAAACGCATTGCACGTTGTCTGTCTTGGGAGAGAGATCCTCCTCTGTTGCTCTCCCTGAGGTTTCTTCCTATTTTTTCTCCCTGTTAAAGGTTTTTTTTAGGGTGTTGCTTCTTATCTGATGTGAGGGTCTATGACAGGATGTTGTGTTGCTGTAAAGCCCCATGAGGCAAATTTGTAATTTGTGATTTTGGGCTATACAAATAAAATTGACTTTACTTGACTTGACTTGACCATCAAGCCTGTAGGCTTTTTTTTTAATCTCTCTCTTTACATCTAGACATATCATTGTACATTAATGCTCATCCTCTTTCATTGCAAAGATTACGGTATACTGAATCTATTGGCATCTTGCCTGTGTAGATGGACTCTGTAGAGAGTGTCTACTGTCCTCTGTCCCTCGGTCTGTCTGTCGGTGACCCTCCAGCTGCTTCCAAATTCCTCCAAGTTCCTGGTGACTGTGCCATCCGGCTTCATGTATTCATTTCTGGCGATGCCATCGTAGTTTCCACAAAGACCCCTGACAGAATTTCTATAGGTGCTGGGCAACACAATCTCTGCCAGATAAACAGTGCAACACAGGTGAGGCAGCGGATGGAAAGAGAGAGAGGTCAAGAACTCTGGACAAGATTTAATCATAATGGTGGACAGTAAGCAATTTGAATTGTGTATTTCTATTGCATGACAGTAACAATACAGATGGGGGCATACGGTAAAATATAAAATATCGCATAAAAAAGCAAGATAATGAGAGCCTAAAGGCTCACTGTGGTCATTCTTACCTCCATGACTTCTGCCATCAAAGCGTACAGTGAGTCCAAAGTCAGTGGTTAGCTGGACATGCCTGGAATTCATAGTGATGGTCAAACCATCAGCTGGGCTTAGAGGCGGAGCCACACGTTCCCCATTCACCTACAGAATAGGGGGTGGATGGGGACACATGTACAAGGGAGAAAGAGGAGGACAGGCTAAGAGTCAAAATAATATTTTAAATTTTAAACTGTAAGAAGGGTCCAAAAGGTCACATTGTTTCTCTGTGATATTGGATATATATTGATATTACAACCAGCATGTCTCATTAACGTGCATGAGACATGCTGGATTCTCAACTAAGAACTCAAACAAGCAAAGTTCTAGCAAAGTACTAGAATGTGACTTAATGCATTAGGGCTATTAGCTGTATTCAAAATTTACTGGGGTGATATGGAATCAGAATCACAACTTTGGTATAGATAAAACAGCTTCTGTCAAATAAACAAGTACATAAAAATTAGTTTATTCTGACAATGCAATTTTGAAATGAGACTAAACAACAGTAAACAGGTCATCCCTAAATGATGCAGTGACCCCCCCCCACTTAATCTTTAATAATTAAACCAAGAATTACATCTTTACCCCTCTTTTTCCAGTGTTTTCCCAAGACAAAAGACATAATTCCCGCAAGTTCTTAAGTCGCTCATGGGCAGAAAACATTTCAATTTGAAGAGAGATGCATGCAAATATGCACTCCCAAGAGGTGCATTTTTTAAATGTTAAGAGGAATCAGGGAATGTTTCACATTGATGTCCTGTGGGAGATGACTATGACAATGCTATGGTCCCGCTTTTTGTTGTATACAATGAAATAATATCAATTCAAATATTTGGACCATATTTTACAAACTTTCATCTTGTGAGTATTGAAATAATGGCAGTATAATGTGCCAAAAACATTATGTGTATTAAACAGAAAATGCAAGTGGGTGGAGCTGAATGCAGACACAAAAAAAGCTCAGATGGGGGAAATACATATGTGTAGCACATTCCAAAATTCTAGCTTTGAGGTTTGGGGTTCCTTTGCAGCTCCTTGGCTTTCTCAGGGAGGCTGAGAAATGTGATCTCTCAATAGCTAGAACACCCCTTGGTCCCCCTTTTTTAAATATAGAGACCACCACCTCCATTTGTCTGTCCAAAGGCACTGTTACTGATGTTCCCTCGATCTGGAAGAGCCATATCAGCCATGACACCCCCCCCCCTCCAATCATCCAGCCCTGGCCTCTTGCCACCGAGAAGCTTTACAACCATCCAAGTGATCTCTGATCAGGAGAAAGGTTCTGACTCACTAGTCCCTTCTTGCCCTGCCTCCTGGAAGGAGAATGTGTCCATCATGTTAAAGAGTTCCTCAACGTGTTCCTTTCACCTTCTGATAATATCCCAAGTTAGGTTCAGAGTTACAAATCTTTGCTAAGGACTGCCTTAGCGATATCCTGCTTTCCACCCCTGAGTAACACAATAGTTGTCCAGAGCCTCTTCGAGACCTCCTGAAAGTTCTTCTCAATCGTGTCTTCAAACGCCTCTCACAGCTTCATTTTACTTCGGCAACTGCCACAACTGTAGCCTTTTTCGTTTGAGGGTTAGCAAGTACCTCTCAGCTGAACCCAGTGTCCTCAAGTATGAAAAGCCTCCTTCAGTATGACAGACCTCCTCACCACTGCTGTCCACCATGTGTTGCTACTATGAGAGGTACTGACCTGTCATGGAAGCAACCTGTGACCACAACTCCTGGCAGTTTCTCCCACAATGGAGGTTTTGAACAGGGTTCATTCAAACTCCATGTGCCCAACAATCTCCAGTATTGTTTGTAGACATTAGTCTGGTGGTGGGAGTTGAAGTCATTCAGGGCAGGTACCTCTACCAGGTATTCACCACAAATCCTCAGTACCTGTTTGGGATTACCAGGTCAGTCTGGCAATTTCACGCTCCATCTGATCCAACTCACTACCAGGTGGTGATCAGTGAACAACTAAGCTCCTCTCTTCACTCAAGTGTCCAAAACACATGCCTCTGATGAAAGTTGATTATTGACCTTTGGCACAAGGTACTATGGTAGTATCTTAATGAGCACCTTTACTTTCAAACATGATATTCGTTATTGAAAGTCCATGACCAGCACAGAAGTCCAATAACATCCCACAGCATGAGTCCAGATCAAGCACGACATGCCTCTCAAACTCCAGGTCCCTCACTTATTTCCAATGCAAGCACCAATATGAGTCCCCCAGTAAGACTGTGGACCAGAAGGTGGCCTACTCCAAGACTCCTCCCTCCTTCTCAAAGAAGGCTGGGAATCCAAAATGATGTTAGGCACCGATGTGTGAACAACAGTCCGGGTGGCTGAGCGTTAAACTCTTAGTCACATCAAGACAATCTTCTTATCTTTCAGGACAACCTCCAGCAATGCCATCATGAACTGCATACTCATAAGTTTCCCCATATCTGTCTGAAACTTCTAACTCTGGGAAACTCCTGAGTAGGAGAAAGAAAAATCCTATCAAGGAGTTTGGTTCCAGAGGTGACACTGTGCATTTAAGGTGAGCCCAACTATATCTAGTTGGTACCTTTCAACCTCCTACACCAGCTCTGGGTCTGGTGTATTACATTCTTTGTCCCAAAAACGAGTTTTAATTTTCAAGGTCCAATCTGTCTGAAACTGTTCCATCTATGCCCCTTGCCCAATGAGCATTGCACTAGACACCTTCTGTTCATTTTGTGAGTGGTGGACCCACAGAATGTTCCACATAGTCATTCTGGCTGAGTCTGGTCACGTTACATGGCTATCCCGCTACAAGGCCTGTGGCTTATAGTTGAAACTCGAATTCAAGGGGAACAATGTAAAACATATCTTGACTTGTGGATAATCAAGAGGCCATGGGAATATAGCATTCCAATCTTCGTGTGTTTTGTGGACTTGGAAAAGGCTTGGTTGTCATCCTTGAGGTGTCCTCTGCAGTGGCGCCCCCAGAAATTTTTCATAGGGGTGGCCAGATGGGACCACTGAAAATCTTGGGGTGGCACACCAAAACCAAAAGCTATGACTGAATTTCAGGAATTCTATGATGCTGTTGCAGTATACTGTATAGGCTAGTTGAAAACTGTCAATATGAGAGTTATGAAAAATCTACATTATTGATTTAAATGAACAGCACCTAATGTAAAATATCAGATAGAAGCATATTATGCAAAATCAGAAGCATATTCTGCATATGCGACTCGTGGCTGGGGGAGCCAGCGGGGGGGCCAGGGATAGTATCAGGGTGGCCGTGGCCACCCCTGGCCACCCCTTGGGGGCGCCACTGGTCCTCTGGGAGATGCTGTGGGAGTATGAGATACCAGGCCAGGTGTCGTGGGCCATTCTATCCTTATATAAAACTGTGTTCGAAATTCTCAGCATTAAGTTGAACTCGTTTGAAGTGGGCATAGGACTCCAATAAGGATGTGCCTTATTTCCCTTCATTTGCAATATATACATGGACTGGACAGCAAGACACAGGTGCGGTCTGAATGGTATCCGGACCTACCTGTGCCTTGATGTTCGGTGACATTAGGGAGTATCTCAGATGTTTGCAGCTGATGTCCTCTAACAGAGGACAATAAATCATCTATCTATCTATCTATCTATCTATCTATCTATCTATCTATCTATCTATCTATCTATCTATCTATCTATCTATCTATCTATCTATATATTTATCTATCTCTCTATCTATCTATCTATCTATCTATCTATCTATCTATCTATCTATCTATCTATCTATCTATCTATATATGTCATCCAATGTGCACTGGAGAGTTTGCAGCTGAGTGTGGTGCCATTGGGATAAGGATCAGCACCTCCAAGTCTGAGGGCAGCTTTATTGCCTCAAAGTGAAGGACTTTATCGGGGTCTTAGGGAAACTCGAAAGAGAGATTGACTGCCAGCTAGGTTTGGCAGCTGTAGTAACATGGGTGTTTTACTGGCCCATGCTGGTCCTCCACATTCAGGTGTCAACTGAAGTGGCCTTTGGCACCAGGTGAGGAGACCCCCCCCCCGTGCTTCCAATTGGAGCTATGCCAACAGTGTCCAATTGGGGTTGACCCAGGGCCCTCTGGAGGTACTATATCTCCCAGCTGGCTTGAGAGGAACTAGGAATCCCTAAGGAGGTGGAAGATGTTGGAAAAGAGTCAACTGGGCTACGCTATTTTCCCTGTTGACACTGAAACCCTGTTTGGATAAGCAAGAAGAAAATCAATGGATAACGGGTGAAATGGGTAAGAAAGTTCTGCTTGTTTAAAGTTTGGGACCTTTCTGGCATTGCAGGGGGCGCTGTGCTGGGCCTATCATTGTTATTTTGCAAATGCTGTAGTAACTGTCAGGATGCATCACTTGCCCAAGTTTTGTTCAAATCTGACTAGTTGGGGTCACCCCCCCTCCTTTTCTCCCCCAATTGCATTTGACCAATTACCCCACTCTTCTGAGCCGTCCCAGTTGCTGCTCCACCCCCTTTGCCGATCTGGGGAGGGCTGCAGACTACCACATGTGTCCTCCGATACATGTGGAGTCGCCAGCCTCTTCTTTTCACCTGACAGAGAGGAGTTTCACCAGGGGGATGTAGCGCGTGGGAGGATCACGCTATTCCCCCCAGTTCCCCCTTGAACAGGTGCCCCGACCGACCAGAGGAGGCACTAGTGCAGCGACCAGGATACATACCCACATCTGGCTTCCCACCCGCAGACCCGGCTAATTGTGTCTGTAGGGATACCCGACCAAGCCGGAGGTAACACGGGGATTCAAACCGGCAATCCCTGTGTTGGTAGTCAACAGAATAGACCACTACGCTACCCAGATGCCCAGCTGGGGTTGTTTGTGGTGGATATCCAGGTAGATAGAGACTGCTCAATAGAAATATACAAAAAATATGCAGATGGAATAATTTTTCAAACAGACAAGAGCAAAGTATTTCATTAAATAGAGTTCCCGTGAACACATGAATACAAACAAGCATCAAAATCATCAGGAAAGATGGAAAACTCACCAGGATAGTCTTCCTCTGCAGGAAGCGGATACTAACGCCATAGACATCTATAAACATCTCTTCCAGGAATGATACTCTCCTGTTCCCACCGCTCCTGATGTTCTTTCCTCTCACCTTAAGTGGTTGTATCGAGTCCTGCAAGTTGTGGGCCTGAGTAAGGACGTACGTGTATGGGCCCTGGAAATGATGGGTAAAACCATCAAATGTACGGTAGTGGGGGTCCCCAGAGATACTGCACTTGTCAAATTCTAGAGGAGGTTAGGGAGTAAAAGATAGAATAGAGTTTAGAGTTTATCATGAAAGAAAGACATGTCAATAGAGTAAAGCACATCACATTCAAATGTTGACAACCGTGCTTCAATACCAAAACATATTTGCTGCTTATGCCTATACCTACATTTCTGTTTAACTTCTAGTTTAAATATAGTTACATATATGTAATTAATAAGACGGTAGCAAAATGAATTCATAAACACAATTCCTGAATTGTTGCACTGCAACCAACTAGTAAATTTAAAGAAAGGCTGTCATGAACTGGTCAAGTAACCCAGAGAACAACGTTCTCCCAACCTCTTTACAGTATTTTCAGTGAAATCCTGTTTTTTGGGGAGATAGAAAGTAGTTTCAGTAGTCTCTGTCATGCTGACCGGTGTTCAGTGTTATGCCAATGCCAAGGCACAATCCAGCTCACTCAGACATTGCTGCCTCTTAGCGGGGAGGATGCATGAGGGGATACTCGCAAAAGAAGGCAATGGTAGTCTATATATTTTGCTACAACTAGCTTACGCGAGTGCAAATAACATCTGTTTAAAACTATGATGTCTCATGACATACAGCGTAGTTTGACTGAGAGTGAACGATTTCAACAACTGATAGTTGTTACAAGATCAGAAGTCTTGTTTAAGATATGGTGGAGAAGCAGTTAAGTGGCAGTCAGGTCAGGAGAACATGTCTGTGAACCACGTAAGCTGAAACCTAAGCGTGTACTCACACTAGGCATGGTTGCCTTATACCAGGCCCTAGTCTAGTGCGATAATGCGGAGCTGCACCCAAGAGGAAACACCGAGGCGGTCTGGTGGTGGCCTTGCCTAGCGCCGACTGTGCAGTGTTTTTGTCTGCATCTGCGTTTGTGTCGTCGTGAGGAGTGTGGGGAGGTGTGTCGAAGGTGTCTGGCTGGAGAGCTGGCGTTGGATCAGCTGGGGGAGCCCGGTCTGCTGCGTCCGGTGGGCCCAGGGACCACAGGCCTGCCTGGAGCTTCACCCGAGCAGGAAGCGCCAAGGACGGTCTGACAGGACGCGGACACGGGGCAGGCTAAGCTAATTGCTAGCCCATGCAGACCGGCAGTTCCAACAGTCATCCTGGCTGGCGTTCCTTCTCTGCACAGTGGAATTTCTGGACTGTGTTGCACTGGGTGGACTGTTGTTAACTTTTTTTGTATGTTTTTGGTGGTGTCATTTTTGGATGTGTTTTTATCTGTTGTGTTGCACTGCTGTGGGCTGGGAGAAACGCAAATTTGTTTCTTTTGTGTATGCAAGTACATGATAGAAATGACAATAAATCAGGGTCCGCGGTGGTGTAGCGGTCTAAGCATTGGCTTTGTGTCGATGCAGTTGCCCACTGGGGACCGGGGTTCGCGCCCCGGTCTCGTCAGATCCGACTATGGCCGGACTCGATGAAGCAGCAATAATTGGCAACGCTGTCTTCGGGAGGGGGGCGGAGTCGGCTTGTGTTCGTCATATGAATGTGTCTCTGGGTGTGGGGAAAAAGCAGTGGTTCAGCCTGGATTCGCCTGGTCACAGAAGTGGCGAGGCGAATCCTTCCAGACTGCCGGCCGGAGAGATGCAGCTGGCGAACGCATGCAGTATGAGGGTGGGTGTTTGAACTACAACAGGGAGCGATTGGCCAATAAATTGGGAGAAAAAGTGGAAAAATCAGAAATTTTTTTTTTAAAGGACAATAAATCGTTCCTGATTGTCCCCCCTCCCCACTCCCCCCGCTGGCCTGTGCTCATATTGCGCTCATTTCAGGCCCAAGCACAATCACATCATCACGATGTGACTTTTTGTGTTGAAGAGAAGCACTCTCGCACAGCACAATGGAGTGCGTGATTTTATTATCCTCATGGCTTATTGGGAGTCGTTCTGGGCGTGGTGACACACGACTCGCTCACATGCCTTATGTAGATTTATTAAGCACACAACACAGCAATTTTCTGTAAATCATGCTACGCATAAGAATGTAATTTAAATGGGACAACTGCATAATTGTCGTCATAGCGTTCTGTGCCCGCACACGGTTAGTGATCACACTAGATGCGTACCGCGCTCGAGTCCCAACTTAACTATTTCCGAGCCCACCTCTTCAAGTAGGCCAAGGCATGGGATGCAGTGATCACACTAGTCAAATGAACTGGACTTTGGGGGTCAAACGTACTCGGGCATGGTACAGATCACCTAGTGAGAGTGGACCCTTAAGTCCGCCTCAATGTCTTTTCAGGCCCGTATCTGCTGTCTAGTTGATGGTATTGACCTTTCTCAGAAACGTGGGTCTTGAGGGCCCCTCTAAAAAATGAATTGAAAACATTTGTGCTTCACTTGCCTAAGGACTATGGCTTACTGACCTGTTCAGTACACTGAAAACATGAGAGAGAACAGAGTCGCTGACTTACTGGTGGGTTTGCAGTGGAGGTCTCCGGACTTGTCCAGGTCACACACTGAATTAGCACCACATTTGTGGTCCTTACAAGTAATTTTTCCTCCAAGATTACAGGTACATCGGCCAGCACACTTGTTCGTCAGCCATGTATCTCCGACCTGGAACACACATGCAGATGTGCACACCTATACATCACATGTTCTCTGTGTAATCATTTAGAAAATGTGATGCACGCCAAAGAAACACTGATTCAGAATTTGTGTAAAGTACACATACACTCACACGGCGCAGACAGGAATGACTTTAGATTAATTAGACTTAGATTCATAGTTTTGGGTCCTTGGCATCTAATGGAAGACATCCATCTTCTTCCATTAGCGTCCTAAAGGTGAGACCGTGAGGCAGTCGGAAGCACATGCACCCAGAGGCATGAGGGAGTTGATATGCTGTAGCACGGGGACGCGCTTCCCAGAGGAGGGGGTAGTGTAACGACCACGGATTAATAGACTCGCTAGCCCTTGGCCACCGGCTCAGACCCTTTAGTCGACTGGTTAACGTAGTCACCCATGGTGCAGGAGGCATGAGTTTGCATCCCGGCTGTGGCGGTTCCTGGCTGCGGCGGTTCCTGGCTGCCCCCTGAATTCGCTACATTGGATTGACTAATGCACACTTAATTAAGAATAATCATTTCGCCCACTCCGACAAGCTGATGGGAAATCTGAGGTGATGAGACGTTTAGTCAGGAAAGCTTGTCTGGTAGGGTGAGGGGTTGACAGATCACATCTTATCCACCCGCCTGACTCACCATCTGATCTGGGCCAACCACATCTTCTAACACGCCTGATGTTTACAGCCCTACTTCTGCATGGCTCCTGAATAAGTCATGCTGTCTGTGAGGGTCAGCAACTTGTTCCCAGAATGGGGACATCCCATGGCCACTGAGAGCTGAGACAACATGTGGGCACTGAAAACAGAAGCTCTTAATGTGCCTGGGGACACAACATCATTATTACTGCTAAAGAACAGAAAGAAAACTGGTAATTACCGGAGAGATGTGCACATCCTCATCATTGAAAGAGTGGCCACTGGACTGTAGATGGTGTAGACTGTGTAGATGGTGTAGACTGTGGAGTCCTGGTCTGACGTGTTAGCTCTCTTGTGTTGTGCCATCCTCTTGGCCAGCGTCTCTTTGGTTTCCCCAATGGGCAAGTCACTGCAATCCTCCCGGCACTTAACAGCGGACACTATACTGCTCTGTTTTGTGCCTGGGGACCTGATCTTTGGGGTGTACCAACTTCTGGCACACCTGTTTGGGTGTCTTCCTGGCATTGAAAGCCAGACAGACACCCAAACAGTGCACCAGCCGATCTAAGAGAGGAAAAGGACAACAGCTGTCTAAGCGTAAACCAGTGGTGATACCGTATGTGGCGGGAGTGTCGAAACAGTTGAGATGCATATTTTCCAAACACCACTTCTCAGTTGCTTTCAAACCCCACAACATGCTGCACCAGAAATTGGTCCGCCCCAAGGATCAGGTCCCCAGGCACAAAACAGAGCAATATAGTGTATGCTGTTAAGTGCTAAGAGGATTGCTGTGACTTACCAGACTATGACTTACCAAACTGTGACTGACCCAATTTCCCCTCGGGCATGAATAAAATATTTCTGATTCTGATCTGATTCCGACTTGTACATGGGGGAAAGCTAACAGGTGCTGGCCAAGAGGATGGCACAACACAAGAGAGCTAACACGTCAGACCAGGACTCCACAGTCTACACCATCTACAGGCCAGGACTCCACAGTCTACACCATCTTCAGGCCAGTGGCCACTCTTTCAAGGATGAGGATGTGCACATTGTTGATAGGGAGGAACGCTGGTTTGAACGGGGAGTCAAAGAGGCCATCTATGTGAAGAGGGAACAACCATCCCTGAACCGAGGGGAGGTCTAAGAGTACATCTGTCACAATCTTACAATGCTGTGATTGCAACTATTCCCAAATCCACTGTGAACAGTACACAGGACCACTGTAACTCTAGTTAATGGTCACGCCCGTATTTGCATATGAAAGTGGTCGTTGGTTTGGGTCGTTATGCCACTGTATTGTTTATAAGGGTGGGGACACCTGCAGTCACTGTATTGTTTATAAGGGTGGGGACACCTGCAGTCACTGTATTGTTTATAAGGGTGGGGACACCTGCAGACACTGTACTGTTTATAAGGGTGGGGACACCTGCAGTCACTGTATTGTTTATAAGGGTGGGGACACCTGCAGTCACTGTATTGTTTATAAGGGTGGGGACACCTGCAGTCACTGTATTGTTTATAAGGGTGGGGACACCTGCAGTCACTGTATTGTTTATAAGGGTGGGGACACCTGCAGACACTGTACTGTTTATAAGGGTGGGGACACCTGCAGTCACTGTATTGTTTATAAGGGTGGGGACACCTGCAGTCACTGTATTGTTTATAAGGGTGGGAAGACCTGCAGTCACTGTATTGTTTATAAGGGTGGGGACACCTGCAGTCAGTTGAGACTGAAGAGGTCACTTCTGCCCCTTGTCCACTACATGGTACCGGCTTGACTCGACTTGCAGGGTGGGGTTTTCCATCACCGTAGCAGGACCCCTCAGTGTAGCTGGTCTGCATTGCCTTTGGTATCCGCTCCCGTTTCTTTGGAACCTCGACAAAGGTGGTACCAGAGATGTGGTAACAGTTACCAAAATGCCGGTACTTTCCAGTAATGGAAAACAAGAAAGTCGAGTCGAGTCGAGCCGGTAGGTACCATGTGGTGGAAAAGGGGCATTAGATGATGATGAAGCGTTTCTGTCAACGGACGTTGTGTCCAGATGAACTGATTCACCTTTCTGTAATACAAAAAAAGCATATTACATTTTTTTTTATTGAATTGCTGCATGTGCTCATGTTAATGGCCTCGCGTGACACTGTGGGCACAGATGTCATCATAGGTTGCTGACCCCTGACCTATAGGCTTATTAGAGTACTAAACAGTAATCACATCGTAGCCAAGACCGCACATCATTCAAGTGTGATTGGTCTACGCATGCCACAGGTGGCGCTGCCAACACTGATGCTACTAAACGGGGTTTCAAATGATCCGGAAAACACTGGGGATCCGTTTCACAGCGACGCCCACAAGTCCTCTACTGTGGCTTATGGGAGGCCTGGAAAAGAAGAGATTTTAGGCCATTCTTTTTCCCCTCTTTTTTCTCCCCAATCGTACTTGGCCAATCACCCCACTCTTCCGAGCCGTCCCGGTCTCTGCTCCACCCCCTCTGCTGATCCGGGGAGGGCTGCAGACTACCACATGCCTCCTCCCATACATGTGGAGTCACCAGCCGCTTCTTTTCACCTGACAGTGAGGAGTTTCACCAGGGGGTTGTAGCGTGGCAGGATCACGCTAGTCCCCCCAGTTCCCCCTCCCCCCCCAACAGGCGCCCCGACTGACCAGAGGAGGCGCTAGTGAAGTGACCAGGACACATACCCACATTCGGCTTCCCACCCGCAGACACGACCAATTAATAATAATCATAATAATAATAATTATTATTATTATTATTATCATAATAATAAATCGTATACAGTGCTTTTCTAACACTCAAAGTCGCTTCACAATAAATGGGGTGAAACAAGACAATAGATAAACACAACACAGGGAGGATGGGAAGGGGGGGCCGACATACAGGGGTGGATGGGAAGGGGGGGCAGACATACAGGGGTGGATGGGAAGGGGGGGCAGACATACAGGGGTGGATGGGAAGGGGGGCTACGAGAGGAGAAGCGGCAGCCACACACGACGCCAGCAGTACTCTCCCACTAAACACACAAACGGTATCTTTTGTACCTGTCTAAGTCAGATTTGTCGAAGTCTACAATTGTGTTACCTCCGACCAAGCCGGAGGTAACACGGGGATTTGAACCGGTGAGCCCTGTGGTGGTAGGCAATGGAACAGACCGTTATGCTACCCGGATGCCCAGAGTTTAGGCCTTTCTTGAATGAAATGCGCCTGGATTCAGCCCCGATGGAAGATGTAGGGTCCTGACATCAGTTACGCCATATATCATGACCTCAGATATTTCATAAACGTGCGATCACTGCTACTTTCCCAGTTGGCCAGTGGAAACGCATTTTAAATCTTCTGCATGTGGACTGACAGGCTTACCCATCTTACCATGCTCCCTGACCCATCTTGCTTCGCTTTGCTTTTGAAGGAGAAAAACATCCCTCAACCGAGAAGCTGTAGGCTTACACCCTGACACCCAGATGGACAAGCGGTGCGGGGATAGGATTACCCATAACGACAGCCATCACGGCACTCACATCATGGTACTCTCCATCTGGATCCACGCAGCCACACTTGGCCAAGGGAACACAGTTGTTATCACTGAGAACAAAGCCGGCGTCACACTGACAACCCTCCACACAGGTGGTGGGGGGCAGGTGGCAGAAGATGGGGAACAAGTCAGCGCAGGTTGGGGGACAGGGAGCAGTACAGTCTGAGTAGTGGCTGTTTGGACGGCATGGGAGAGCTGAAGGTAAATAAAGAGTAAAAACAGGAAAGAGTAGGAAGGGGAGACGGCAGAGAGATATAAATAGACACATTTTTAAAAAGCTGTCCATACAAAAGAAGTGTAAGCCACATGTGCAGTAGGCGTTTCACCCTTCTTAGAATGAATTTACTTGAATTCCCGTCTGTGGTTTTGCACAGTAGTGCTGTCTGACTTACGGCAGAAGGTGTTGTTCCTCCAGCTGATGGTGACTCCAGCGCTCTGACAGGCCTGGGCGTACGCCTCCACGTTGTCACACAGTGTTGCCTGCATGCCATTGTATTCACACAGGTCGTAAATACAGTTGCCGAGGAAGGCATCCGGGGGTAGGAGAGCGTGGCAGGGCTTGAAGCGGTCTGAGAGGATAATTTCAGAACACTGGGACGCATACAGCTTCTCCTCCTCTGCGGTACAGTTAGGATGGATGTCTGGACGTGTGTCTGGCTTGCAGCTAAAAGACAAGGTTGTTTTAGGTCAGGCTTAATCAAGCAGGATAGCGCCACTGCTTGGTCTGCAGAATGCTACAGTTACAGCGTCCTCTCTGGACAGGTTAGCTAACATGAGTTAAATAACCTACTTGCTTCCCAGCTGGAGCGGCTCCAACTGAGAAGCAAATAAATGGTTGTTTCTGGACCTGAGTACCAGATCTGTAAGTACTTCATGCCCCTTTCCCACTACATGGTACCGGCTTGACTCGACAAGTGTGGTTTTCCATCACCTTAGCAGGACCCCTGTGTAGCTGGTCTGCATTGATTTTGGTTACCCGCTCCAGTTTTTGAATCGAGCCAGTACCGTGTAGGGGAAAAGGGGCATTAGATGGATGGCAGCAAGGAAGCAGGAGGTGGAATGTGAGCAAGAAGGGGGCACCTTGTCGAGGCAATGACAAATTCAATAAAATCAAAATGTCTTTAATAGCAAAACTGGCGTACTGACCCAGGATCACTGTCTCCATCAGCTTTCCAGCTGTTTCCCAGTTCAATCACATCCTTGGCAGGTTTTTTGTTGGGCATCAGGTTGTCATCAGAGGAGTTGTGGTTGTAATTGCCACACATACCACAAACCTGAAAGGGCAGAGGAATGGGGAGTGGGATGAAACATAGTTTTTGGCTGACTTAATCATTGAAGATGAGGAGAGACATTTACATGTAAAATAACTCCAAAAAATGTGACATTTATATGAAATAATTGAAGCCTTTAAACATTTCACTTCCGGTGTTATACTGTACTGTCCATTACTCTGAGGAATTTGAGAAGGTAGGTGTTTAAGAAGCACAAAAAGAGCTAGCCAATAGCTTACTGGTGTAACCCAGGCATACCTTGTTAAAGTACTCTCCAGGAACAATGATCTCCACATGGTGCACTCCATCAAACTTGACCTGTAGACCAAAGTCTGTGTCCAAGAGGGTGTAGACTCCACTGGTCAGCACTTTGATTCCAGCTGCCTCAACTGAAACAGGGGTTCGGACACGACGCCCGTTCAGCTAAGGGCAGAAAGAGAGAGGACACAGAGATTTAAAGCTGAGCATCTTCTAATCATTCAGCCAACTGACTGACTTGAAAATGGCCGAACTGAACTGACTTCTTTCAGATTAGAAACACTATTTTTCATTCCCCTTCATGCACTTGCGCACATGAAATGGAGTGAAACATCGTTTCACCCAGCTCACAGCAGTGCAACACAAAGACACACCCAAAAGCTACAAGACCTGCAAGAACACACATATCCAAACTAACACATAACTGACTAAACAAAACAAAAAAACACTGTCCAGGACAGCGAGCGCCAGCCAGGATGACTGTTGGAACTGCGGTCTGCATGGGCTAGCAGTTAGCTTAGTCTGCCCCGCTTCCGCGTCCTGTCAGACCGCCCTCGGTGTTTCCTCTTCGGGCGCAGCTCCAGTCAGATCGCTGGTCCCTGGGCCCACAGGACACAGTAGACCAGGCTCCCTCAGCCGATCCAGCACCAGCTCTCCCAGCCAGACACATTCGACACACCTCCCCGCACTCCACACAACGACACTACAAACACAGTCAAGGCTAGGTGAGGCCGCCGCCAGACCACCCTCAGCGTTATCAGAACTGCCAGTCTGCATGTGTGGCTTAGCTAGCAGTTAGCTTAGCCTGCCCCGCTTCCGCATCCTGTCAGACTGCCCTCGGTGTTTCCTCTTCGGGCGCAGCTCCAGTCAGATCGCTGGTCCCTGGGCCCACAGGACACAGCAGACCAAGCTCCCCCAGCCGATCCAGCGCCAGCTCTCCCAGCCATCAAACGAAGACAAACTTAGATGCAGACGTGGACAAAGACACTGCATGGACGGCACTGGGTGAGGCCGCTGTGAACGTGAATTTGTGCTGCCATTTTCCCACACCGGAAGCGGAAGTAAATTACAAGTAAATTTCGCTGAGTAAATTACACATGAATTTATTTCTCAAGTCAAAGAACACAAAAGTGTGACTTTTCATTTCTGTCTCTGAGAAGTTTGTATTTCTTTGACTTTAAGCCGGTGTTGTGGCTTCCACTTTTCTGTATGAGCTGCATGTTGTGCTTCCTCTTTAAAGCGAATGGGGGGGGTGGGGGTGGGGGGGTGTAAAATCTCATCAGTTATTTTCATTCTCTTGACTTACCAGGACTCTGCGGCTCTTCGCCAGCGTAACAACATTATCGCGGGGCAGATACACGGTGACGGAGCGCACATAGGAGGCTTCTGGCTGACCGCGCTCCTCATTTTTAGCCACTATCCTGAAGGGGGTCACCTTGGCGGTGTTGCAAACCTGGCGGGGAAATAAAGGGGAAGTGTATTTTTGTTGGATGCTTGGAAAAGGTCCTAAGAATGTCAGGTGACCTGAGTGCTAGCTGCTGCACACAGAGAGCCCTACATATAGAAATGTAACCCTTATACCTCCACCAGGGTGTATGTGCAGGTGCCCATGAAGGTGTGCATGACACCATCAAAGGTGTAATAGTGAGGGTCCCCAGCAATGTGACACACTCCCTTCCCTAAGAGGAGAGAGGATGCTGTCAGTGTTTTGAGAAAAACAAAGCTAAAGTAAAGGCCGGGATCACTTACCGGTGCTTGGAGGGGAAACGGTTTACCTGTGGAGTGGCATCCCAGTACTCCTTCCACCACGCTGCATTCCTGTGCTGGGCTGCACTGCCAGGGCTCGCAGGTGATGTTGTGGTTGCCCTTACACTTACAGCGTTCTGAGCAGTTTCTCTCTGTAAACCAAGTGTCTCCTGCCTAAGACACACACACACACACACACACACACACACACACACACACACACACACACACACACACACACACACAAGTTGTGAAATGAACATGTACACACACGACTCTGTGCAAGCAGGCATAAACATGTGTGCACGTGTTACGTACGTACATGGACACCTGAAAGTTAGCATAAAGCGGGCTTGCACATGTCAGTCTAATGCGAGCAACCCACTCACGACTGCACTCCCGCCCCAAACCAGTTGCCCCGTTTGAACTGCTTACTGGTCTGTAGATTCCATCGCCGTCCGTGCAGCCACACTCACTGGGCGGGACACATTTGTCTCCACTCAGGATCAGACCTGGGTTGCACACACAGCCCTCAACACAGGGTTGGTTGCAGGAAGCGTTGGAGCCAGAGGGGTTCTGACAGGTGGGCTGGGGGCAGGCGGGGCCACATGGTGTGTAGTGGCTCCCTGGGGGGCACTTCAGAGCTAGAGGATAGAGGAGGGGCAGATGGTAATGAGGACTGAAAGGGGTGAGGAGAGGTTAAAAGGGGAGGGTACATCTTCCGTATTATGGTTTCATTCTTAACTAAACAGCTTTATCGATTTACAAGTTTTTTGGGGGGACTTTTTCCCCCTTTATCTCCTCAATTGTACTTGGCCAATTACCCCACCCTCTGAGCCATCCCAGTCACTGCTCCACCTCCTCCGCTGATCCGGGGAGGGCTGCAGACTACCACATGCTTCCTCCCATACATGTGGTAGCCTGTATACACGCCAGCCGCTTCTTTTCACCTGGCAGTGAGGAGTTTCACCAGGGGGACGTAGCACAAGGGAGGATCACACTCTTCCCCCCGGTTCCCCCTCCCCCCTGAGCAGGTGCCCCGACTGACCAGAGGAGGCGCTAGTACAGCAACCAGGACACATACCCACATCCGGCTTCCCACCCGCAGACACGGCCGATTGTGTCTGTAGGGACGCCCGACCAAGCCGGGGGTAACACGGGGATTCGAACCGGCGATCCCCGTGTTGGTAGGCAATGGAATAGACCACTACGCTACCCGGACGCCCCCAATTTACAACTTTTAAGCTTTCATACACACGTTTTTGTGATTTAAAAAAGCACAGCGTTTACATGATCCCAGCAGTAAGTCGGGAAAGTGGGAAGGATTTAGAGCAGCGGTTCTCAAACTCTTTCTGTCATGTCCCACTTTGGAGGAAGAAAACCGTTCATGCCTCTCACCCCCACAACATAGTGACAGAATGGGCCAAGTTTAACTTTATTTAAATAACATCACGATCATGAACATTCTGTTCACTTTTCTTTCAGTAATATCGGTTGTGCAAATAACAAACCAAGTTCCGCTTCGACTTCATCACAGCTCTTGTTGTGACATGTGTCACTAGACTGCTCCACCAGTCTGTGTGCTTTTTCAAAAACAGAACATCAGAATACAACTTAAAAGTCGCTTTGCTAGAACCATGACAATAAAGTTCAGTCTGAGCAGAAACAGAACAAATGCAGATATTTGGGAAAGACGACGAGCCAGTCGGTTTGTGAGAGCTCAGGTCTTATCACTGCGTTAGTGCTGCAGTGAGCCTGTTTTGCACTGCACATCTTCTCAGAACGGGGTCGCAGGCTTGATACCGCCACTCTCAAGTCATGCTCCATGTTGAGCTTAGACCTGTACTTTGCTTTAAGTTCTGGCCGGGACAGCTGGCGCTGGATCAGCTGGGAGAGCTTGGTCTGCTTTGTCCGGTGGGCACAGGGACCACCGCCCCTTCCTGGAGCTGCCCATGAGGAGGAAACACTGAGGGAGGACGCGGAAGTGGGGAGGGTTAAGCTAACTGCTAGCCCATGTCCTGTCAGTCATGCTGGCTGGCGTTCGGTCCCTTGGACAGGGATTTTTTGTTGTTGTGTTGTTTAGTTCGGATGTTAGTCTGGATATGTGTGTTCTTGTAGTTTTTGGATGTGTTTTTGTCTGTGTGTTGTACTGCTGTGGGCTGGGGGAAACGGCCTTTCATTTCATTTCATGTGTGCAAGTGCATGAAGCGATGACAAATGAAGTGTTCCTGATTCCTGATTCGTAAGTGAGGCAACAGCAGAAAAGCCCATCTCACAGGGACGGGATGTGGCGAAGGGAAGCAGAATGCCCACAGCCCTCTGTCCTCTCAGTGGACACTCCCTCTCCACACCAAGCCAGAATTCACTCGGTGTCTGAGCTGTAAAGCTCCGCCTCAGGGTGGAGTCAGGCGTCATCTCCATGAACTGGTCCTCTTCAGCAGAGCTGAATCAGCAGGTGCTGCTGCACTGAGCACTGCTGTTTGGGAAGTATTTTTGAAAGCCTCCTCTCAGGGGAGAGATGTGCTCCTTAAGACATGAAATCACTGTGGTGGCTCCAGAACCACCGGTTTCAACAAATTCACTCAGATTCTCAAAGAAATCAGTATTTCCTTGATCAAGTCACCTGCCCCACATCTCAAGCTTTCGAGTGAATGCACTGGTCTTGTCTGCCAGGTGAGGAGGGTACTTGTCTCTGCCTTGAAGCTGAAGATGTAATTCATTCAGCTTTCCAAATATATCGCTGAGATAGGCCAGTTTCACCAGAAACTGTTCATCACTAAACCTGCTATCAACTTCGTGCATACGCTCCTCCCCCTGAAACATCTGGATTTCCTCTCTGAGCTCAAAGACTCACGACAACACTTTACCTCGAGAGCCACCTAGCCTCGCTGTGAAACACCACAGCTGGATGTTCAGCTCCCACCTCCTCACTAAGTGCAGAGAACAGCCGCGCTCTCAGGGTCTTGCTTTGATGAAACTGACCACGCTAACAGCATGATGGGTCAAAACCTGGTTTAGGTCTGGGCTAATCCGTGTTGATGCTAGCGCTTCTCTGTGGATGACACAGTGCGTCCATTGTGCATTTGGCGAGACCCTCTTGATTAGTGGCTGCGATCCCTTCATTTTCCCTGCCATGGTCTGTGCACCATCCATGCAAACACCCGCACAGTTCTCCCAGTTCAGCCCATGTTGTGTCAGGTACCAGTCCAGAAGCCTGAAGAGCTCATCAGCTGTCGCTCTACTGGGACGTACTTGCAAAACAGCAAATCCTCACACACTGACTCTGATGTGACAAAGTGAACACGAGCAATAAGCAAGCAGTCTTTACTGCTGTCCGTAGCCTCGTCCACTTGTCAGGCCAAACGTTGGTCCTTCAGTTTGTCAGTGACTTGTTCCTCAAGGTCATTTGAAATGTCCCATATACGTCTTGCAGCTGCATCATTGGACAGAGGGACAACTTCAATTTTGCAGCGCTTGTCTCGTCAAACATAGTTGACACCATATCTGAAGCCAGGGGAAGGATGAGCTCCTCTGCTCTTGTGTGTGCGGTTTCTTGCACTGGGCAGTTGTGTGTGTGACTTTGTGTGATGTCATCAGTGCTTTGTTGTTCACTGATGCAGCTTCTACAAAGCAGAGTTCCTGCTGACGGTCTGCACCAAGTCTTCTCTTACTGACGTGACTGGGGTGTAATGTCTCCAAGTGTCTTCTTCATGTGTTTGGTCTCATACTACCAGCTGCCAGAGTTTTCACACATAAAATACACACTGCTCTCTCCTCACCTCCCACCACATTGACTGTGAACCCAAGAGCAAGGCAGGCTCCGTCATATTGTCTTAACTTGGTTTTTGGTTGATGACCACCAGCTAAGCACTTGGTCTTGTTTGTCTCGGAAGCATCGCCTGTCTTTCTTTTCCCCCTGTCAAACACCTCTCCATCCTGTCAAACACCTCTATATCCTGTCAAACATCTCTCCATCCTGTCAAACATCTCTCCATCCTGTCAAACACCTCTCCATCCTGTCAAACACCTCTCCATCCTGTCAAACATCTCTCCATCCTGTCAAACATCTCTCCATCCTGTCAAACATCTCTCCATCCTGTCAAACACCTCTATATCCTGTCAAACATCTCTCCATCCTGTCAAACATCTCTCCATCCTGTCAAACACCTCTCCATCCTGTCAAACATCTCTCCATCCTGTCCAACATCTCTCCATCCTGTCAAACACCTCTCCATCCTGTCAAACATCTCTCCATCCTGTCAAACATCTCTCCATCCTGTCAAACATCTGTCCATCCTGTCAAACATCTCTCCATCCTGTCAAACATCTCTCCATCCTGTCAAACACCTCTATATCCTGTCAAACATCTCTCCATCCTGTCAAACATCTCTCCATCCTGTCAAGCACCTCTCCATCCTGTCAAACATCTGTCCATCCTGTCAAACATCTGTCCATCCTGTCAAACACCTCTCCATCCTGTCAAGCACCTCTCCATCCTGTCAAGCATCTCTCCATCCTGTCAAACATCTGTCCATCCTGTCAAGCATCTCTCCATCCTGTCAAACACCTCTCCATCCTGTCAAGCATCTCTCCATCCTGTCAAGCATCTCTCCATCCTGTCAAACACCTCTCCATCCTGTCAAACACCTCTCCATCCTGTCAAACATCTCTCCATCCTGTCAAACATCTCTCCATCCTGTCAAGCATCTCTCCATCCTGTCAAACATCTCTCCATCCTGTCAAGCATCTCTCCATCCTGTCAAACACCTCTCCATCCTGTCAAACACCTCTCCATCCTGTCAAACACCTCTCCATCCTGTCAAACACCTCTCCATCCTGTCAAACATCTCTCCATCCTGTCAAGCATCTCTCCATCCTGTCCAACACCTCTCCATCCTGTCAAATATCTCTCCATCCTGTCAAACACCTCTCCATCCTGTCAGCCTACACGCTCTGTCTCATGAAAGCACGTATTGTTGATTGTTCCGCCGTGAAAAAGATTCCGATGTCAAAACAGTAGTTCTGCACAATACCCTCCCCCCCAGTCACGCCCCCCCCCATCATGCCTCTGTGTCCCCCAGGGGAGGTGCACCACAAACTTTGAGAAATGCTAATTTAGATGAAGTAATAAGATAAAGCCCAGAGGGGCAACCGACAAGCACACATGTCTCCTCTCACACTCACACACACACACACACACACACACACACACACACACACACACCGCCTGATCAAACACACTCACGACAGAAGGTGTCATTCCTCCACGCGACGGGCACGCCAGCGGCAGCACACAAGTCAGCATAGCTCTCGATGGCCTGGCACAGAGCTACTGCCTCTCCTCCTGTGGCACACATGTCATACACGCAGTTCTCAAAGTACGCACCAGGTGGCACTACAGCGTGGCACGGCTTGAAGATACCTGAGGTAAGAGAGGGAACGGGGATGAATTGTGATTGACAGGGAAGGTGTTCAGTTGGTGTATTCCTGTCAGTGAAGAGAAGATGAAAAACAATTGGCAATTCCGGAAAACTTTGTATGAAGCCTGTAGGTCAAGTTTAACTGATGGGTGAATGAGGTGATCATCATAAGGTCTTGATAAACGTAGAGAACGCTTAAAACATTGCTTTAAACGGTCTTTTAAGTGGGCTGAAACGGTTTCTCTTCCTGGAGAGAGTAGCAGCAATTTGTCTGATAACTGTGAAGAGACAGATATATCTTAATATTAAACATAATAAGGCATTAAATTGTAAATCATAAGCTGTATCAAATTAAAAGTTGAATACTTCACTGTTCAGTACCATGACAATTAACAGCACGCTGTTTGGTTATCAGACATAGACTGAAAAACACAAACCACGGGACACAACACCAGCTGTGGTTACTACGTCTAACCCTGAAGTGTATTTTAAATATTGTGTGTGTGTTTGTCTTACCATTGGGATCAGTGATCATGCCACAACTTGTGGGCTTCATAGCCTCCTCCTCCACATCCTTATCACAGTCTTCTTGTCCTCCACCACTGGTACAGCTGTGGAGAACAGAGGGGTGGAGTGATTGGATAGAGGGATAGAGGACAACAAGGATAGAAGGATTAGCGTGGAAGAAACAATATGATAGACAAATCTCTTCTGTCTGATAGCACAAGGTTGTTCTCCGTTGTGTGTGCATGCGTGTGTTTGCATATAAGTGGATCTATGTGCAGCTTAAGCGTGCATGTTTGCTTCAAATGTCACTCACTCTGGTCGTTCATCAGGAACCTGCCAGCTGTCTCCCAGCTCATTGGTGTTGGCAGCTGGTTTACCGTCTGGTTTGATGTTGTCATCATTGGGCTGGCCATTAAAGTTTCCTTCAAGGAGAGACAAGGGTTACAGGACAGGGTCAAAGTTGGGATTGATGCTTAACAAGCTCTCTGATTAAATTCAGCTCGGTAGAGTCTTCTCTGTCAGCAGGTCCATGGGTCCAGTGTGGAGCATGTGACAGTGTATATGCTCATGCTTTTTACATTATGCCAAGCTTTCTGGCACCAGCCCTTTAACAGGTTACTGTAAAACATCAGTTGAATAGTAATTATAGTCAGTATATAAAAACCTTACCACACAAGCCGCAGAGCAGGCCATTGTAGGAGGTGGGCAGAGTGACATCAGCATGGTGGTTGCCATCAAAACGCACCCTCAGGCCAAAGGTGGTCTCCAACACAACAAACTTTCCACTCAGGTAGACCTTAACTCCATTGCTCAAGGTTACTGGAGGAGTCATCAATGTTCCATTCACCTGGTAGAAGACACACAAAAACATCAACACGTGTGCTGAGTTTTGTTCTAGATACAGATTTGCTCATTTGTTAACAAACCACAAAGCAATCAAAGCTTGAAGAGCCCTCATATATATTGAGCAAGAAAGACCAATCCCTCATAGTGCATCATTTCCCCTTCAAATATGATAACTTGCTCTCATATTCAAAAGAAATGTCTGGTGTATGAAATGTATTCACTATTTTATTTGTAGTTGTTCAATACAAAAGCAAGGATTGGTCTACCGCAGACAGCTAGGACAATAACAAACCTGCTTCTCACCTGTACTCTTCGACCTTTGCCAAGGATGATGGCCGTCCCATAGACGTTGATCACCACAGCCCTTACATAAGACACCTTCTTGTTGCTTCCTCTGTGTTCGTTCTGGGTGTCCACGGTGAAGTAAGGCAAGCCAGAGGACTGGTTGCAGGGTTTGGTCAGCGTGTAAGAGCAGGCACCCATGTAATGGTGTGTCTTTTTGTCAAAGGATATGTAGTGGGGGTCACCTGATACCGAGCAGATTCCTGTTCCTGCAGGAGGGGAGGGAGTTTAGTTTGTGTGATGTGTGATGATGTCAATGAGACGTTTGGTAGACAGGTTGGTGCACTGGAAGTTGTCTTACCAAAATATATGCTCATATCTGCAAATGACATGTGTGTATATTCCATGTACACTAATGACACTCTGTAGTTTTAGTCGAAGAAGATAGTGTCAAATTTGTTTCTATGTCAGTTGTAGCCAGGTTTACACCTGAATGTGTCCACACTTCACAATGAATATGTTCCTGTTTGAAATCTCTGTTAAAGAACAGCGCACCACTACAACATGTCCACACAAAACATCTTCTGGTACAGTCAGTATTTGAATGGGATACACTTTCTACATATATTGTATAGGAAGAATCCTTCAGTCCTACGAGTGCTCATCATATGTGTGTGTCTAGTGTGTCATACCCAGAGGATGGCATCCGTATTCTCCATCTTGTAACTGACAGCTCTCGATGGCAGGGGCACAGCTTGTGTTGTGGCACTGGATCAGTCCTCCTCCCTGACACACACACTTCTTCTCACAGCCCTCCAGGTACCAGTCATCACCCACCTGACACACACACACACACACACACACAATTCAGAAGAGGCGTCCATGTGTCTCAGCCAGGTCAGGTGGACCATCTAGGTCCAGAACTAACTTCAGCATCTTCTTTGAAACCAGCTCACCTGTCCCATGTTGTCTTCCTCTACCCTGTCTTTGCTTTCACCCTTTATGGTCTTATCAAATGAAGAACAAAGTCTACCACCAGACTTTTATTAAAACAATTCAAGCATTGTATAAGGGCAAGAATAAAAATAAATGTAACCATACCGAAGTCTTTCAGCCTGGAAAGAGGGACAAGACAGGGCTGCCCAAAAATTCCATTGCTGTTTTTATTGAAGCATTAAGCCAGGGGATCATTCAGGATAAGACATATTACAGGTATAAAAATGCTGGGTCAAGAACGTAACATTTCTCTATTTGCAGACAACATTTTAATTTACTTGTCAAACCCAGAGAGCTCAATTTTGGAATTATTGTAACTCTCATATAACGTTGGTCTTGTCTCAGGTTATAAACTGAATATTCCAAAGATTCAAATATAAAGTTTCTACTACTGGCTTAACCAGATCATAAGCTCTAAAGTCCAACTAAATTGGGAGTTGTATCACATGAGATATGTAGGAATAAACGCCTCAAAAAAATTAACAAAGTTGTATGCCTTAAACTTCAATTTGTTAAGTCATAAAATAAAGAAGGACATAAAAAGATGGAATTTAATTCCAATATTAAGTTTTGAGTCACGAATAGAGTCAGTAACAATGAATATCTTGCCTAAGGTATTATGTTTGTTTCAAACTCTTCCAACTGAAATAACTGACAAACAATTCAATGAATGGGATAAATTAATATCGCAGTACATTTGGCAATGGTAAAACCCAAGGGTAAGATTTAACATTCTTCAGCTGGCAAAGAACAAGGGAGGACTTGCACTCCCCTGCCTAAAGGACTATTGTATATCGGTCCAACGGAGGATTTTGTTGTGTTGGTGCAATTCTGATTAACAAGCGAGATGGAAAGAAATTGAAGAAAACATGTCTGGGCCAGTTCCAATTCAGGCACAGATAGGGGATAAAAGACTAATTACAATAAGTGGTTTAATTTATCTCTGAAAACATGGCTAAATACTATCACTAAGAATGGTTGGTTTGAAGAGATAAGAATTCTGAGATAGTGCTCTCATGACCTCGACTTTACCCAAAAACAAATTAGACGCGAGTTATAAAGGATGGGCTAACCAGGGCCTCTCCTCATACTGAACCTTTTTTAATCAGGGGACGCTGAGCAATTTTGAGACATTGAAAAGACTACACTGGTTAAATAATAGTGACTTTTATAGATTTCTTCAGGTACGCCGTCACATTAACAGTTTTATGTTTGAGAGTCAAAAGATATTTGAAAATCATTTTTTGAAAGTTTTTGTTAGCGCCTATAGGACGGATTCTGGGCTTAAAATAATCTCTAGGCTATACAAGGGACTTCAGGGGATTGTGATAGCAAGCACCACCTACATAAAACGAAAAAGAGAAAGGTAAACTAACCGTTCTATTCCAGAGGAAGTTTGGACATAATATTGCGAATCTTAACGGAGGATAACAAGCTCCTCCTCATGGAGAGTGTATGGCTGCAAGAGTCTTAGTAGATATTTTATTACACCTGTCCAGATGTCTCACCACTCATGCTCTCCCAGCTGCTCCCAGGACGCCCATCACAACCACTTGTTTTGGGCCTGCCCAAAAGTAAACACCTTTTGGCGTAACATTTCTATGGAATTAGTGACTATATCTGGGACAAATTTTACTTTTTATTGGGATGAACTCCTCTTTGGTCCATTACATGCAAAGCCCACAAACATGAATACAAGTTACTCATTTGGAATATTGAGTGTAGCTGCTAGAAAAGCAATTACAAAGAAATGGCTTCAGTCAGACAGACCATCTACAGAGGACTGATATGATGTCATCTACAGAGGACTGATATGATGTCATCTACAGAGGACTGAAGTGATGTCATCTAAAGAGGACTGATATGATGTCATCTACAGAGGACTGAAGTGATGTTATCTATAGAGGACTGATGTGATGTCATCTACAGAGGCCTGATATGATGTCATCTACAGAGGCCTGATATGATGTCATCTACAGATGATTGAAGTGATGTCATCTACAGAGGACTGTTGTGATGTATTTTATGACATTTTTGTGATGGAAAGAATCACTTTCTCCATGAGCAGGTTGAGGAAACTAAATTTGAGGAAATTTAGGAGAAGTGGAAATTGTAAATTTCCCAAAAAAGTCCTTCTTTTGTTTAAATTTATGTCAGTATGGCTTTTGTACTTTTTTCTTTTTTCCTTTTATCTCAAATGGAAAAACACCCCAAGTTCCATTTTTGTGTTACATAATCACTATGTGAAGTGCAGAAAAGATGGATCACTTTGTAAAAGTCTCTAAATGAAGATGATTACATAAAATTGATGTTAATACACGATTCGGAATAAAAAATGTAAAAAACAAAAACAAACTCTACAACAAAAGCAACTGCTCGTAGGTTTTTGTGACGAACCTGAAGGATGTCTCCTTATTAGTGTTCTACATACGTAAAAGACAAAGAGAAAAGTTAATATGAGATTTAAAAGGTTTGCAAATTTTATCCATCCATTCCATTCCATCCATTATCCAAACCGCTTATCCTGCTCTCAGGGTCACGGGGATGCTGGAGCCTATAACAGCTGTCATTGGGCAGTAGGCGTTGGAGAAACCCTGGACAGGCCAACAGTCCATCACAGGGCCGAGATGTGCAAAATTTAAATGACCAAAAAAAAAAAAAATACATATGTGTGTTTATGGAGCAATCTGACTGACTCAGAATAGTTGTTCATGTTTCAGGTTTTCAGCAGGGTGACAGGTAGGGGATGTTTTGGAGAAGTTCCAGGATTGATTTTATATAGACTGATAATACAATATAGACCGATTATATATATATATATATATATATATATATATAGACTGTTTATGTATAGACTGATTATATATAGGCTGATTATATGCAGATTGATTATATATAGACTGATTTTATATAGACTGATTATATAGAGATCGATTATATATAGACTGATTATATATAGGCTGATTATATATAGGCTGATTTTATATAGACTGATTATATATAGACTGATTATATATAGACTGATTATATATAGACTGGCAACTGTATGGGGGACAAAATAAACAATAAAGCTGTTGACAGCATGACAGCAGGAAAACGCACAGCCACTTTGCTGTGCAGCAGCAGAGACAAACTACTCCATCCTTGTTGTCAGACAAGGGAGATCTGAATATTCTGTCTCTGTAAATCAACCGTCTCCCACCTAGGAGACGAACACACCCATACAATGAACACTCATACACACAAACCTGCACAACCAGGTGTGCACATATACGCAAAAACACTCATACACTGACACGGGAGTATTGGGAAACATATTGTGGGCTGCTGCACATTTCAGGTCTAATGCAAAAGAAAAACCCCAAGCACAACTGCACTCCCGCCCCAAACCAGTTGCCCCGTTTGAACTGCTTACTGGTCTGTAAATTCCATCGACGTCCGTGCAGCCACACTCACTGGGCGGGACACATTTGTCTCCACTCAGGATCAGACCTGGGTTGCACACACAGCCCTCAACACAGGGTTGGTTGCAGGAAGCGTTGGAGCCAGAGGGGTTCTGACAGGTGGGCTGGGGGCAGGCGGGGCCACATGGTGTGTAGTGGCTCCCTGGGGGGCACTTCAGAGCTAGAGGATAGAGGAGGGGGAGATGGCAATTAGGACTTAAAGGGGTGAGGAGAGGTTAAAAGGGGAGGGTACATCTTCCGTATTATGGTTTCATTTTGAAATAAACAGCTTTAACGGTTTACAACTTTCAAGCTTTTCTGATAAAAGAGGGAACAACATGAATTTTATGACTGAAATATTCATATAGTTTACTTCGATTCCAGAAGTCAGTTGGACAAGTGGGAAACGATGACACAAAGATGTAGCACATGCACACATACTAACACATGCATGTGTCTTCTCACTGCTGTTTTCTTTATGTCCCCCCCCCCCCACACACACACACACACACACACACACACACACTCACACACACACTCTCTCACACACACACACACACACACACACACACACACACACACACACACTCACAAACACACACACACACCGCCTGATCAAACACACTCACGACAGAAGGTGTCATTCCTCCACGCGACGGGCACGCCAGCGGCAGCACACAAGTCAGCATAGCTCTCTACCGCCTGGCACAGAGCTGCTGCCTCTCCTCCTGTGGCACACATGTCATACACGCAGTTCTCAAAGTACGCACCAGGTGGCACTACAGCGTGGCACGGCTTGAAGATACCTGAGGTAAGAGAGGGAAGGTGAAGGAATTATGATCAGTACAGAAACTGGCTGACTGGTGTTTTCCAGTCGCCGAGGAGAGGATGAAACAATTAAAATGTACATCTAAAATATAAAAACGAATGATTTTTTATAAATAGATAAAAAATAGTTTAATAAATCTATTTATCATACTTAAATAAATGCTTTATAAATCAATATTTTATATTATATTTTATAAATAATTGAATAATAAATAACAAAATTAATTCATTAATGTATACATTTTATCTGTAATATAAAAATAAATATTTTTATAATTAAAAAATTGACAATTTCTGAAAACTTTGTACGAAGATGTAGAACGACCGGGATTCACTACTACCCCAAACCACCGTGGGCGGTCAAATTGACGGCCGGTTTAAAATCTATATTGTGTCAAGATAAATACCCAGGGGAGATATTAATGTATTACACGTGTTAGTATGTCTGTTATGAAACTAACTGACGCCAAAATTAACATTTTAACAACTTTAATATTATTTTTCAAACAATTTAAAATGGCCGCTGTCCAACGCCTGTAAATACTACAAGGCCTCGGTGGTAGTCATGGTGCGTCTGTAACCAGACATGTTGGACATCATCACACATCAAGTTTAAACTATTTCTCTGCACTGGAGGGCGCTAGTGTGTTTCTAGGACACAGCAACGAACATTACGAAGGAAATAATGCGACCAACACACACCATCACGGGCAAATTATGAGCAGCCATTTTGACCGCTCATGGTCGTGTTAGGTAGAGCTTATCATAACTCTGTGTGCGTGTGTGTGTGTGTGTGTGTGTGTGTGTGTGTGTGTGTGTGTGTGTGTGTGTGTGTGTGTGTGTGTGCAATTGATCTAAAACTCATTTTAAATGCAAATATATATGCAGTTTTAGGAGAATTCTGGGAGCGGCAGGTCTGTATGTTTTTCTTCACAAAGTTATTAAAATAAAACAACTTTGAGAACCACCAAGACGGTCATAATGACCGTCTTGGTGGTTCTAGTGTTTCAGCATATTATCTGAAGGACAAATAACATGGTTTAACTGAAGGTTGAGTAAGCTGACTGAGCTTAAAGTCTTGCAAAACATGCACAAAACCAAATCCCTTGTTTTACAAAGCCATTTAAGTAGACTGAAATGGTTTCTCTTTCTGGAGAGTTGTAAAAGCTATTAATCTGATAAAAGAGAATATAAATAAATCATCATTTTACACATAAAACATAATTAATTATAAATCAAATGCTGTATACATACTGAATTAAGTTGAAGTGAGACATACTACACTGTTCAATACCTTGATAATTAACAGCACTCTGTTTGGTTATCTGTCAGACACAGACAGAAACATACTGACCTGGAAGAGTCATGCTTATTGCTCTGTTGTGATGGACACAACACCAGCTGTGGTTACTACGTCTAACCCTGAAATGTATTTTAAATATTGTGTGTGTGTTTGTCTTACCATTGGGATCAGTGATCATGCCACAACTTGTGGGCTTCATAGCCTCCTCCTCCACATCCTTATCACAGTCTTCTTGTCCTCCACCATTGGTACAGCTGTGGAGAACAGAGGGGTGGAGTGATTGGATAGAGGGATAGAGGACAACAAGGATAGAAGGATTAGCGTGGAAGAAACAATATGATAGACAAATCTCTTCTGTCTGATAGCACACGGTTGTTCTCCGTTGTGTGTGCATGTGTGTGTTTGCATATAAGTGGATCTATGTGCAGCTTAAGCGTGCATGTTTGCTTCAAGTGTCACTCACTCCGGTCGTTCATCAGGAACCTGCCAGCTGTCTCCCAGCTCATTGGTGTTGGCGGCTGGTTTACCGTCTGGTTTGATGTTGTCATCATTGGGCTGGCCATTAAAGTTTCCTTCAAGGAGAGACAAGGGTTACAGGACAGGGTCAAAGTTGGGATTGATGCTTAACAAGCTCTCTGATTAAATTCAGCTCGGTAGAGTCTTCTCTGTCAGCAGGTCCATGGGTCCAGTGTGGAGCATGTGACAGTGTATATGCTCATGCTTTTTACATAATGCCAAGCTTTCTGGCACCAGCCCTTTAACAGGTTACTGTAAAACATCAGTTGAATAGTAATTATAGTCAGTATATAAAAACCTTACCACACAAGCCGCAGAGCAGGCCATTGTAGGAGGTGGGCAGAGTGACATCAGCATGGTGGTTGCCATCAAAACGCACCCTCAGGCCAAAGGTGGTCTCCAACACAACAAACTTTCCACTCAGGTAGACCTTAACGCCATTGCTCAAGGTTACTGGGGGAGTCATCAATGTTCCATTCACCTGGTAGAAGACACACAAAAACATCAACACGTGTGCTGAGTTTTGTTCTAGATACAGATTTGCTCATTTGTTAACAAACCACAAAGCAATCAAAGCTTGAAGAGCCCTCATATACGTATATCAAGCAAGAAAGACCAATCCCTCATAGTGCATCATTTCCCCTTCAAATATGATAACTTGCTCTCATATTCAAAAGAAATATGTCTGGTGTATGAAATGTATTCACTATTTTATTTGTAGTTGTTTAATACAAAAGCAAGGATTGGTCTACCGCAGACAGCTAGGTCAATAACAAGCCTGCTTCTCACCTGTACTCTTCGACCTTTGCCCAGGATGATGGCCGTCCCATAGACATTGATCACCACAGCCCTTACATAAGAAACCTTCTTGTTGCTTCCTCTGTGTTCGTTCTGGGTGTCCACGGTGAAGTAAGGCAAGCCAGAGGACTGGTTGCAGGGTTTGGTCAGTGTGTAAGAGCAGGCACCCATGTAGTGGTGTGTCTTTTTGTCAAAGGATATGTAGTGGGGGTCACCTGATACCGAGCAGATTCCTGTTCCTGCAGGAGGGGAGGGAGTTTAGTTTGTGTGATGTGTGATGATGTCAATGAGACGTTTGATAGACAGGTTGGTGCACTGGAAGTTGTCTTACCAAAATATATGCTCATATCTGCAAATGACATGTGTGTATATTCCATGTACACTAATGACACTCTGTAGTTTTAGTCGAAGAAGATAGTGTCAAATTTGTTTCTATGTCAGTTGTAGCCAGATTTACAGCTGAATGTGTCCACACTTCACAATGAATATGTTCCTGTTTGAAACCTCTGTTAAAGAACAGTGCACCACTACAACATGTCCACACAAAACATCTTCTGGTACAGTCAGTATTTGAATGGGATACACTTTCTTCATATATTGTATAGGAAGAATCATTCAGTCCTACGAGTGCTCATCATATGTGTGTGTCTAGTGTGTCATACCCAGAGGATGGCATCCGTATTCTCCATCTTGTAACTGACAGCTCTCGATGGCAGGGGCACAGCTTGTGTTGTGGCACTGGATCAGTCCTCCTCCCTGACACACACACTTCTTCTCACAGCCCTCTAGGTACCAGTCATCACCCACCTGACACACACACACACACACACACACATACACACACACACACACACACACACACACACAGACACACACACACACAAACAATTCAGAAGAGGCGTCCATGTGTCTCAGCCAGGTCAGGTGGACCATCTAGGTCCAGGGCTAACTTCACCATCTTCTTTGAAACCAGCTCACCTGTCCCATGTTGTCTTCCTCTACCCTGTCTTTGCTTTTACCCTTTATGGTCTTATCAAATGAAGAACAAAGTCTACTACCAGACTTTTATTAAAACAATTCAAGCATTGTATAAGGGCGAGGATAAAAATAAATGTAACCATACTGAAGTCTTTCAGCCTGGAAAGAGGGACAAGACAGGGTTGCCCAACAATTCCATTGCTGTTTTTATTGAAGCATTAAGCCAGGGGATCATTCAGGATAAGAAATATTACAGGTATAAAATTGCTGGGTCAAGAACGTAACATTTCTCTATTTGCAGACAACATTTTAATTTACTTGTCAAACCCAGAGAGCTCAATTTTGGAATTATTGTAACTCTCATATAACTTTGGTCTTGTCTCAGGTTATAAACTGACTATTCCAAAGACTCAAATATTAAGTTTCTACTACTGGCTTAACCAGATCATAAGCTCTAAAATCCAACTAAATTGGGAGTTGTATCACATGAGATATGTAGGAATAAACGCCTCAAAAAAATTAACAAATTTGTATGCCTTAAACTTCAATTTGTTAAGTCATAAAATAAAGGAGGACATAAAAAGATGGAATTTAATTCCAATATTAAGTTTTGAGTCAAGAATAGAGTCAGTAACAATGAATATCTTGCCTAAGGTATTATGTTTGTTTCAAACTCTTCCAACTGAAATAACTGACAAACAATTCAATGAATGGGATAAATTAATATCGCAGTACATTTGGCAATGGAAAAACCCAAGGTTAAGATTTAACATTCTTCAGCTGGCAAAGAACAAGGGAGGGCTTGCACTCCCCTGCCTAAAGGACTATTGTATATCGGTCCAACTGAGGATTTTGTTGTGTTGGTGCAATTCTGATTACCAAGCGAGATGGAAAGAAATTGAAGAAAACATGTCTGGGCCAGTTCCAAATTCAGGCACGGATAGGGGATAAAAGACTAATTACAATAAGTGGTTTAACTTATCTCTGAAAACATGGCTAAATACTATCACTAAGAATGGTTGGTTTGAAGAGATAAGAATTCTGAGATAGCGCTCTCACGACCTTGACTTTACCCAAAAACAAATTAGATGCGAGTTATAAAGGATGGGCTAACCAGGGCCTCTCCTCATACTGAGCCTTTTTTTGATCAGGGGACTCTGAGCAATTTTGAGACATTGAAAAGACTACACCGGTTACATAATAGGGACTTTTATAGATTTCTTCAGGTACGCCGTCACATTAACAGTTTTATGTCAGGGAGTCAAAAGACATTTGAAAATCATTTTTTGAAAGTTTTTGTTAGCGCCTATAGGACGGATTCTGGGCTTAAAATAATCTCTAGGCTATACAAGGGACTTCAGGGGATTATGATAGCAAGCACCACCTACATAAAACAAAAATGAGGAGGGTAAACTAACCGTTCTATTCCAGAGGAAGTTTGGACATAATATTGCGAATCTTAATGGAGGATAACAAGATCCTCCTCATGGAGAGTGTATGGCTGCAAGAGTCTTAGTAGATATTTTATTACACCTGTCCAGATGTCTCACCACTCATGCTCTCCCAGCTGCTCCCAGGAAGCCCATCACCACCACTTGTTTTGGGCCTGCCCAAAAGTAAACACCTTTTGGCGTAACATTTCTATGGAATTAGTGACTATATTTGGGACAAATTTTACTTTTAATTAGGATGAACTCCTCTTTGGTCCATTACATGCAAAGCCCACAAAAATGAATACAAGTTACTCATTTGGAATATTGAGTGTAGCTGCTAGAAAAGCAATTACAAAGAAATGGCTTCAGTCAGACAGACCATCTACTGAGGACTGATATGATGTCATCTACAGAGGACTGATGTGATGTTATCTATAGAGGACTGATATGATGTCATCTACAGAGGACTGATATGATGTCATCTACAGAGGAGTGATATGATATGATGTCATCTACAGAGGACTGATATGATGTCATCTACAGAGGACTGGTGTGATGTTATCTACAGAGGACTGATATGATGTCATCTACAGAGGACTGGTGTGATGTTATCTATAGAGGACTGATATGATGTCATCTATAGAGGACTGATATGATGTCATCTACAGAGGACTGATGTGATGACATCTACAGAGGAGTGATATGATATGATGGCATCTACAGAGGACTGATATGATGCCATCTACAGAGGACTGGTGTGATGTTATCTATAGAGGGCTGATATGATGTCATCTATAGAGTACTGATGTGATGCCATCTACAGAGGACTGGTGTGATGTTATCTATAGAGGACTGATATGATGTCATCTATAGAGGACTGATATGATGTCATCTACAGAGGACTGGTGTGATGTTATCTATAGAGGACTGATATGATGTCATCTATAGAGGACTGATATGATGTCATCTACAGAGGACTGATGTGATGACATCTACAGAGGAGTGATATGATATGATGGCATCTACAGAGGACTGATATGATGCCATCTACAGAGGACTGGTGTGATGTTATCTATAGAGGACTGATATGATGTCATCTATAGAGTACTGATGTGATGCCATCTACAGAGGAGTGATATGATATGATGTCATCTACAGAGGACTGATGTGATGCCATCTACATAGGACTGGTGTGATGTTATCTATAGAGGACTGATATGATGTCATCTATAGAGTACTGATGTGATGCCATCTACAGAGGACTGGTGTGATGTTATCTATAGAGGAGTGATATGATGTCATCTATAGAGGACTGATATGATGTCTTCCATAGAGGACTGATATGATGTCATCTACATAGGCCTGATATGATGTCATCTCCAGTGGACTGATATGATGTATTTTAGGACATTTTTGTGATGGAAAGAATCACTTTCTCCATGAGGAGGGTTGAGGAAACTAAATTTGAGGAAATTTAGGAGAAGTGGCAATTGTAAATTTCCCAAAAAAGTCCTTCTTTTGTTTAAATTTATGTCAGTATGGCTTTTGTACTTTTTTCTTTTTTCCTTTTATCTCAAATGGAAAAACACCCCAAGTTCCATTTTTGTGTTACATAATCACTATGTGAAGTGCAGAAAAGATGGATCACTTTGTAAAAGTCTCTAAATGAAGATGATTACATAAAATTGATGTTAATACACGATTCGGAATAAAAAATGTAAAAAACAAAAACAAAATCTACAACAAAAGCAACTGCTCGTAGGTAATTGTGACGAACCTGAAGGATGTCTCCTTATTAGTGTTCGACATATGTAAAAGACAAAGAGAAAAGTTAATATGAGATTTAAAAGGTTTGCAAATTTTATCCATCCATTCCATTCCATCCATCATCCAAACCGCTTATCCTGCTCTCAGGGTCACGGGGATGCTGGAGCCTATAACAGCTGTCATTGGGCAGTAGGCGTTGGAGACACCCTGGACAGGCCAACAGTCCATCACAGGGCCGAGATGTGCAAAATTTAAATGACCAAAAATATATATATATATATAGTAAATATGTGTGTGTGTGTTTATGGAGCAATCTGACTGACTCAGAATAGTTGTTCATGTTTCAGGTTTTCAGCAGGGTGACAGGTAGTGGATGTATTGGAGAAGTTCCAGGATTGATTATATATAGACTGATAATACAATATAGACTGATTGTATATATACTGATAATATATAGACTGATTTTATATAGACTGATTATATATAGATTGATAATATCTAGACTGTTTATATATAGACTGATTATATATAGATTTATAATATATATACTGGTTATATATAGACTGATTATATATAGACTGATTATATATAAACTGATTGTATATAGACTAGCAACTGTATGGGGGACAAAATAAACAATAAAGCTGTTGACAGCATGACAGCAGGAAAACGCACAGCCACTTTGCTGTGCAGCAGCAGAGACAAACTGCTCCATCCTTGTTGTCAGACAAGGGAGATCTGAATATTCTGTCTCTGTAAATCAACCGTCTCCCACCTAGGAGACGAACACACCCATACAATGAACACTCATACACACAAACCTGCACAACCAGGTGTGCATATATACGCAAAAACACTCATACACTGACACGGGAGTATTGGGAAACATATTCTGGGCTGCTGCACATTTCAGGTCTAATGCAAAAGAAAAACCCCAAGCACAACTGCACTCCCGCCCCAAACCAGTTGCCCCGTTTGAACTGCTTACTGGTCTGTAAATTCCATCGACGTCCGTGCAGCCACACTCACTGGGCGGGACACATTTGTCTCCACTCAGGATCAGACCTGGGTTGCACACACAGCCCTCAACACAGGGTTGGTTGCAGGAAGCGTTGGAGCCAGAGGGGTTCTGACAGGTGGGCTGGGGGCAGGCGGGGCCACATGGTGTGTAGTGGCTCCCTGGGGGGCACTTCAGAGCTAGAGGATAGAGGAGGGGCAGATGGCAATTAGGACTTAAAGGGGTGAGGAGAGGTTAAAAGGGGAGGGTACATCTTCCGTATTATGGTTTCATTTTGAAATAAACAGCTTTAACGGTTTACAACTTTCAAGCTTTTCTGATAAAAGAGGGAACAACATGAATTTTATGACTGAAATATTCATATAGTTTACTTCGATTCCAGAAGTCAGTTGGACAAGTGGGAAACGATGACACAAAGATGTAGCACATGCACACATACTAACACATGCATGTGTCTTCTCACTGCTGTTTTCTTTATGTCCCCCCCCCCACACACACACACACACACACACTCACACACACACACACACACACACACACACACACACACTCACACACACACTCACACACACACACACACTCACACACACACTCACACACACACACACACCGCCTGATCAAACACACTCACGACAGAAGGTGTCATTCCTCCACGCGACGGGCACGCCAGCGGCAGCACACAAGTCAGCATAGCTCTCTACCGCCTGGCACAGAGCTGCTGCCTCTCCTCCTGTGGCACACATGTCATACACGCAGTTCTCAAAGTACGCACCAGGTGGCACTACAGCGTGGCACGGCTTGAAGATACCTGAGGTAAGAGAGGGAAGGTGAAGGAATTATGGTCAGTACAGCAACTGGCTGACTGGTGTTTTCCAGTCGCCGAGGAGAGGATGAAACAATTAAAATGTACATCTAAAATATAAAAACAAATGATTTTTTATAAATAGATAAAAAATAGATTAACAAATCTATTTATCATACTTAAATAAATGCTTTATAAATCAATATTTTATATTATATTTTATAAATAAATGAATAATAAATAACAAAATTAATTCATTAATGTATACATTTTATCTGTAATATAAAAATAAATATTTTTATAATTAAAAAATTGACAATTTCTGAAAACTTTGTACGAAGATGTAGAACGACCGGGATTCACTACTACCCCAAACCACCGTGGGCGGTCAAATTGACGGCCGGTTTAAAATCTATATTGTGTCAAGATAAATACCCAGAAGAGATATTAATGTATTACACGTCTTAGTATGTGTGTTATGAAACTAACTGACGCCAACATTAACATTTTAACAACTCTAAGACTATTTTTAAACAATTTAAAATGGCCGCTGTCCAACGCCTGTAAATACTGCAAGGCCTCGGTGGTGGTCATGGTGCGTCTGTAACCAGACATGTTGGACATCATCACACATCAAGTTTAAACTATTTCTCTGCACTGGAGGGCGCTAGTGTGTTTCTAGGACACAGCAACGAACTTTACGAAGGAAATAATGCGACCAACACACGTCATCACGGGCAAATTATGAGCGGCCATTTTGACCGCTCATGGTCGTTTTAGGTAGAGCTTATCATAACTGTGTGTGTGTGTGTGTGTGTGTGTGTGTGTGTGTGTGTATGTGTGTGTGTGAGTGTGTGTGTGCAATTGATCTAAAACTCATTTTAAATGCAAATATATATGCAGTTTTAGGAGAATTCTGGGAGCGACAGGTCTGTTTGTTTTTCTTCACAAAGTTATTAAAATAAAATCATCTTTGAGAACCACCAAGACGGTCATTATGACGGTCTTGGTGGTTCTAGTGTTTCAGCATATTATCTGAAGGACAAATAACATGGTTTCACTGAAGGTTGAGTAAGCTGACTGAGCTTAAAGTCTTGCAAAACATGCACAAAACCAAATCCCTTGTTTTACAAAGCCATTTAAGTAGACTGAAATGGTTTCTCTTTCTGGAGAGTTGTAAAAGCTATTAATCTGATACAAGAGAATATAAATAAATCATCATTTTACACATAAAACATAATTAATTATAAATCAAATGCTGTATACATATTGAATTAAGTTGAAGTGAGACATACTACACTGTTCAATACCTTGATAATTAACAGTACTCTGTTTGGTTATCTGTCAGACACAGACAGAAACACACTGACCTGGAAGAGTCATGCTTATTGCTCTGTTGTGATGGACACAACACCAGCTGTGGTTACTACGTCTAACCCTGAAGTGTATTTTAAATATTGTGTGTGTGTTTGTCTTACCATTGGGATCAGTGATCATGCCACAACTTGTGGGCTTCATAGCCTCCTCCTCCACATCCTTATCACAGTCTTCTTGTCCTCCACCATTGGTACAGCTGTGGAGAACAGAGGGGTGGAGTGATTGGATAGAGGGATAGAGGACAACAAGGATAGAAGGATTAGCGTGGAAGAAACAATATGATAGACAAATCTCTTCTGTCTGATAGCACAAGGTTGTTCTCCGTTGTGTGTGCATGTGTGTGTTTGCATATAAGTGGATCTACGTGCAGCTTAAGCGTGCATGTTTGCTTCAAGTGTCACTCACTCCGGTCGTTCATCAGGAACCTGCCAGCTGTCTCCCAGCTCATTGGTGTTGGCGGCTGGTTTACCGTCTGGTTTGATGTTGTCATCATTGGGCTGGCCATTAAAGTTTCCTTCAAGGAGAGACAAGGGTTACAGGACAGGGTCAAAGTTGGGATTGATGCTTAACAAGCTCTCTGATAAATTCAGCTCGGTAGAGTCTTCTCTGTCAGCAGGTCCATGGGTCCAGTATGGAGCATGTGACAGTGTATATGCTCATGCTTTTTACATTATGCCAAGCTTTCTGGCACCAGCCCTTTAACAGGTTACTGTAAAACATCAGTTGAATAGTAATTATAGTCAGTATATAAAAACCTTACCACACAAGCCGCAGAGCAGGCCATTGTAGGAGGTGGGCAGAGTGACATCAGCATGGTGGTTGCCATCAAAACGCACCCTCAGGCCAAAGGTGGTCTCCAACACAACAAACTTTCCACTCAGGTAGACCTTAACGCCATTGCTCAAGGTTACTGGAGGAGTCATCAATGTTCCATTCACCTGGTAGAAGACACACAAAAACATCAACACGTGTGCTGAGTTTTGTTCTAGATACAGATTTGCTCATTTGTTAACAAACCACAAAGCAATCAAAGCTTGAAGAGCCCTCATATATATTGAGCAAGAAAGACCAATCCCTCATAGTGCATCATTTCCCCTTCAAATATGATAACTTGCTCTCATATTCAAAAGAAATATGTCTGGTGTATGAAATGTATTCACTATTTTATTTGTAGTTGTTTAATACAAAAGCAAGGATTGGTCTACCGCAGACAGCTAGGACAATAACAAGCCTGCTTCTCACCTGTACTCTTCGACCTTTGCCCAGGATGATGGCCGTCCCATAGACATTGATCACCACAGCCCTTACATAAGAAACCTTCTTGTTGCTTCCTCTGTGTTCGTTCTGGGTGTCCACGGTGAAGTAAGGCAAGCCAGAGGACTGGTTGCAGGGTTTGGTCAGTGTGTAAGAGCAGGCACCCATGTAGTGGTGTGTCTTTTTGTCAAAGGATATGTAGTGGGGGTCACCTGATACCGAGCAGATTCCTGTTCCTGCAGGAGGGGAGGGAGTTTAGTTTGTGTGATGTGTGATGATGTCAATGAGACGTTTGATAGACAGGTTGGTGCACTGGAAGTTGTCTTACCAAAATATATGCTCATATCTGCAAATGACATGTGTGTATATTCCATGTACACTAATGACACTCTGTAGTTTTAGTCGAAGAAGATAGTGTCAAATTTGTTTCTATGTCAGTTGTAGCCAGATTTACAGCTGAATGTGTCCACACTTCACAATTAATATGTTCCTGTTTGAAACCTCTGTTAAAGAACAGTGCACCACTACAACATGTCCACACAAAACATCTTCTGGTACAGTCAGTATTTGAATGGGATACACTTTCTTCATATATTGTATAGGAAGAATCATTCAGTCCTACGAGTGCTCATCATATGTGTGTGTCTAGTGTGTCATACCCAGAGGATGGCATCCGTATTCTCCATCTTGTAACTGACAGCTCTCGATGGCAGGGGCACAGCTTGTGTTGTGGCACTGGATCAGTCCTCCTCCCTGACACACACACTTCTTCTCACAGCCCTCTAGGTACCAGTCATCACCCACCTGACACACACACACACACACACACACATACACACACACACACACACACACACACACACACACACACACACACACACACACACACACACACACACACACACACACACACACACACACACACACACACACAATTCAGAAGAGGCGTCCATGTGTCTCAGCCAGGTCAGGTGGACCATCTAGGTCCAGAGCTAACTTCAGCATCTTCTTTGAAACCAGCTCACCTGTCCCATGTTGTCTTCCTCTACCCTGTCTTTGCTTTTACCCTTTATGGTCTTATCAAATGAAGAACAAAGTCTACTACCAGACTTTTATTAAAACAATTCAAGCATTGTATAAGGGCGAGGATAAAAATAAATGTAACCATACTGAAGTCTTTCAGCCTGGAAAGAGGGACAAGACAGGGCTGCCTAAAAATTCCATTGCTGTTTTTATTGAAGCATTAAGCCAGGGGATCATTCAGGATAAGACATATTACAGGTATAAAAATGCTGGGTCAAGAACGTAACATTTCTCTATTTGCAGACAACATTTTAATTTACTTGTCAAACCCAGAGAGCTCAATTTTGGAATTATTGTAACTCTCATATAACTTTGGTCTTGTCTCAGGTTATAAACTGACTATTCCAAAGACTCAAATATCAAGTTTCTACTACTGGCTTAACCAGATCATAAGCTCTAAAATCCAACTAAATTGGGAGTTGTATCACATGAGATATGTAGGAATAAACGCCTCAAAAAAATTAACAAATTTGTATGCCTTAAACTTCAATTTGTTAAGTCATAAAATAAAGGAGGACATAAAAAGATGGAATTTAATTCCAATATTAAGTTTTGAGTCAAGAATAGAGTCAGTAACAATGAATATCTTGCCTAAGGTATTATGTTTGTTTCAAACTCTTCCAACTGAAATAACTGACAAACAATTCAATGAATGGGATAAATTAATATCGCAGTCCATTTGGCAATGGAAAAACCCAAGGGTAAGATTTAACATTCTTCAGCTGGCAAAGAACAAGGGAGGGCTTGCACTCCCCTGCCTAAAGGACTATTGTATATCGGTCCAACTGAGGATTTTGTTGTGTTGGTGCAATTCTGATTACCAAGCGAGATGGAAAGAAATTGAAGAAAACATGTCTGGGCCAGTTCCAAATTTTGGGCACGGATAGGGGATAAAAGACTAATTACAATAAGTGGTTTAACTTATCTCTGAAAACATGGCTAAATACTATCACTAAGAATGGTTGGTTTGAAGAGATAAGAATTCTGAGATAGCGCTCTCACGACCTTGACTTTACCCAAAAACAAATTAGATGCGAGTTATAAAGGATGGGCTAACCAGGGCCTCTCCTCATACTGAGCCTTTTTTTAATCAGGGGACTCTGAGCAATTTTGAGACATTGAAAAGACTACACCGGTTAAATAATAGTGACTTTTATAGATTTCTTCAGGTACGCCGTCACATTAACAGTTTTATGTCAGGGAGTCAAAAGACATTTGAAAATCATTTTTTGAAAGTTTTTGTTAGCGCCTATAGGACGGATTCTGGGCTTAAAATAATCTCTAGGCTATACAAGGGACTTCAGGGGATTATGATAGCAAGCACCACCTACATAAAACAAAAATGAGGAGGGTAAACTAACCGTTCTATTCCAGAGGAAGTTTGGACATAATATTGCGAATCTTAACGGAGGATAACAAGATCCTCCTAATGGAGAGTGTATGGCTGCAAGAGTCTTAGTAGATATTTTATTACACCTGTCCAGATGTCTCACCACTCATGCTCTCCCAGCTGCTCCCAGGAAGACCATCACCACCACTTGTTTTGGGCCTGCCCAAAAGTAAACACCTTTTGGCGTAACATTTCTATGGAATTAGTGACTATATTTGGGACAAATTTTACTTTTAATTGGGATGAACTCCTCTTTGGTCCATTACATGCAAAGCCCACAAACATGAATACAAGTTACTCATTTGGAATATTGAGTGTAGCTGCTAGAAAAGCAATTACAAAGAAATGGCTTCAGTCAGACAGACCATCTACTGAGGACTGATATGATGTCATCTACAGAGGACTGATATGATGTCATCTACAGAGGAGTGATATGATATGATGTCATCTACAGAGGACTGATATGATGTCATCTACAGAGGACTGGTGTGATGTTATCTACAGAGGACTGATATGATGTCATCTACAGAGGACTGGTGTGATGTTATCTATAGAGGACTGATATGATGTCATCTATAGAGGACTGATATGATGTCATCTACAGAGGACTGATGTGATGACATCTACAGAGGAGTGATATGATATGATGGCATCTACAGAGGACTAATATGATGCCATCTACAGAGGACTGGTGTGATGTTATCTATAGAGGACTGATATGATGTCATCTATAGAGTACTGATGTGATGCCATCTACAGAGGACTGGTGTGATGTTATCTATAGAGGACTGATATGATGTCATCTATAGAGGACTGATATGATGTCATCTACAGAGGACTGGTGTGATGTTATCTATAGAGGACTGATATGATGTCATCTACAGAGGACTGATATGATGCCATCTACAGAGGACTGGTGTGATGTTATCTATAGAGGACTGATATGATGTCATCTATAGAGTACTGATGTGATGCCATCTACATAGGACTGGTGTGATGTTATCTATAGAGGACTGATGTGATGCCATCTACAGAGGAATGATATGATATGATGTCATCTACAGAGGACTGATGTGATGCCATCTACATAGGACTGGTGTGATGTTATCTATAGAGGACTGATATGATGTCATCTATAGAGTACTGATGTGATGCCATCTACAGAGGAATGATATGATATGATGTCATCTACAGAGGACTGATGTGATGCCATCTACAGAGGACTGGTGTGATGTTATCTATAGAGGAGTGATATGATGTCATCTATAGAGGACTGATATGATGTCTTCCATAGAGGACTGATATGATGTCATCTACATAGGCCTGATATGATGTCATCTCCAGTGGACTGATATGATGTCATCTACAGAGGACTGATATGATGTCATCTACAGAGGACTGATGTGATGTATTTTAGGACATTTTTGTGATGGAAAGAATCACTTTCTCCATGAGCAGGTTGAGGAAACTAAATTTGAGGAAATTTAGGAGAAGTGGAAATTGTAAATTTCCCAAAAAAGTCCTTCTTTTGTTTAAATTTATGTCAGTATGGCTTTTGTACTTTTTTCTTTTTTCCTTTTATCTCAAATGGAAAAACACCCCAAGTTCCATTTTTGTGTTACATAATCACTATGTGAAGTGCAGAAAAGATGGATCACTTTGTAAAAGTCTCTAAATGAAGATGATTACATAAAATTGATGTTAATACACGATTTGGAATAAAAAATGTAAAAAAGAAAAACAAAATCTACAACAAAAGCAACTGCTCGTAGGTTTTTGTGACGAACCTGAAGGATGTCTCCTTATTAGTGTTCTACATACGTAAAAGACAAAGAGAAAAGTTAATATGAGATTTAAAAGGTTTGCAAATTTTATCCATCCATTCCATTCCATCCATTATCCAAACCGCTTATCCTGCTCTCAGGGTCACGGGGATGCTGGAGCCTATAACAGCTGTCATTGGGCAGTAGGCGTTGGAGACACCCTGGACAGGCCAACAGTCCATCACAGGGCCGAGATGTGCAATTTTAAATGACCAAAAAAATATATATATAGTAAATATGTGTGTGTGTGTTTATGGAGCAATCTGACTGACTCAGAATAGTTGTTCATGTTTCAGGTTTTCAGCAGGGTGACAGGTAGTGGATGTATTGGAGAAGTTCCAGGATTGATTATATATAGACTGATAATACAATATAGACTGATTGTATATATACTGATAATATATAGACTGATTTTATATAGACTGATTATATATAGATTGATAATATCTAGACTGTTTATATATAGATCGATTATATATACATCGATTATATATAGACTGATTATATATAGACTGATTATATATAGATTTATAATATATATACTGGTTATATATAGACTGATTATATATAGACTGATTATATATAAACTGATTGTATATAGACTAGCAATTGTATGGGGGACAAAATAAACAATAAAGCTGTTGACAGCATGACAGCAGGAAAACCCACAGCCACTTTGCTGTGCAGCAGCAGAGACAAACTGCTCCATCCTTGTTGTCAGACAAGGGAGATCTGAATATTCTGTCTCTGTAAATCAACCGTCTCCCACCTAGGAGACGAACACACCCATACAATGAACACTCATACACACAAACCTGCACAACCAGGCGTGCACATATACGCAAAAACACTCATACACTGACACGTGAGTATTGGTAAACATATTCTGGGCTGCTGCACATTTCAGGTCTAATGCAAAAGAAAAACCCCAAGCACAACTGCACTCCCGCCCCAAACCAGTTGCCCCGTTTGAACTGCTTACTGGTCTGTAAATTCCATCGACGTCCGTGCAGCCACACTCACTGGGCGGGACACATTTGTCTCCACTCAGGATCAGACCTGGGTTGCACACACAGCCCTCAACACAGGGTTGGTTGCAGGAAGCGTTGGAGCCAGAGGGGTTCTGACAGGTGGGCTGGGGGCAGGCGGGGCCACATGGTGTGTAGTGGCTCCCTGGGGGGCACTTCAGAGCTAGAGGATAGAGGAGGGGGAGATGGCAATTAGGACTTAAAGGGGTGAGGAGAGGTTAAAAGGGGAGGGTACATCTTCCGTATTATGGTTTCATTTTGAAATAAACAGCTTTATCGATTTACAACTTTCAAGCTTTTCTGATAAAAGAGGGAACAATATGAATTTTATGACTGAAATATTCATATAGTTTACTTCGATTCCAGAAGTCAGTTGGACAAGTGGGAAACGACGACACAAAGATGTAGCACATGCTAACATACTAACACATGCATGTGTCTTCTCACTGCTGTTTTCTTTATGCCCCCCCCCCACACACACACACACACACACACTCACACACACACACACACACACACACACACACTCACACACACACTCACACACACACACACACACACACAGCCTGATCAAGCACACTCACGACAGAAGGTGTCATTCCTCCACGCGACGGGCACGCCAGCGGCAGCACACAAGTCAGCATAGCTCTCTACCGCCTGGCACAGAGCTGCTGCCTCTCCTCCTGTGGCACACATGTCATACACGCAGTTCTCAAAGTACGCACCAGGTGGCACTACAGCGTGGCACGGCTTGAAGATACCTGAGGTAAGAGAGGGAAGGTGAAGGAATTATGATCAGTACAGCAACTGGCTGACTGGTGTTTTGCAGTCGCCGAGGAGAGGATGAAACAATTAAAATGTACATCTAAAATATAAAAACAAATGATTTTTATAAATAGATAAAAATAGATTAATAAATCTATTTATCATACTTAAATAAATGCTTTATAAATCAATATGTTATAGTATATTTTATAAATAAATGAATAATAAATAATTAAATTAATTAATTAATGTATACATTTCATCTATAATATAAAAATAAATATTTGTATAATTAAAAAATTGACAATTTCTGAAAACTTTGTACGAAGATGTAGAACGACCGGGAGTCACTACTACCCAAAACCACCGTGGGCGGTCAAATTGACGGCCGGTGTTTAAAATCTATATTGTGTCAAGATAAATACCCAGAGGAGATATTGATGTATTACACGTCTTAGTATGTGTGTTATGAAACTAACTGACGCCAAAATTAACATGTTAACAACTATAAGACTATTTTTAAACAATTTAAACTTCAGAGAGACATGGCCCAACTTGAATAGCAACACTGAAAAAGTGAAAATATTACCTGAAAAACAAAACGGAAAACACATGTTGCTAATCTAACAAACGTAACAAGGCTGACACAACGTGACATGTAAAAAAAAAAAAAATTGAAAATCAACATGGAAACAGTCCCAAACAATGACCGCAACTTACAAACTACCAAAACAACCGTGGGCAGTCATTTTGACCGCCATGGTGTTTAAAATCTATATTGTGTCAAGATAAATACCCAGAAGAGATATTAATGTATTACACGTGTTAGTATGTCTGTTATGAAACTAACTGACGCCAAAATTAACATTTTAACAACTTTAATATTATTTTTCAAACAATTTAAAATGGCCGCTGTCCAACGCCTGTAAATACTGCAAGGCCTCGGTGGTGGTCATGGTGCGTCTGTAACCAGACATGTTGGACATCATCACACATCAAGTTTAAACTATTTCTCTGCACTGGAGGGCGCTAGTGTGTTTCTAGGACACAGCAACGAACTTTACGAAGGAAATAATGCGACCAACACACACCATCACGGGCAAATTATGAGCGGCCATTTTGACCGCTCATGGTCGTTTTAGGTAGAGCTTATCATAGCTGTGTGTGTGTGTGTGTGTGTGTGTGTGTGCGCAATTGATCTAAAACTCATTTTAAATGCAAATATATATGCAGTTTTAGGAGAATTCTGGGAGCGGCAGGTCTGTATGTTTTTCTTCACAAAGTTATAAAATAAAACAACTTTGAGAACCACCAAGACGGTCATAATGACCGTCTTGGTGGTTCTAGTGTTTCAGCATATTATCTGAAGGACAAATAACATGGTTTCACTGAAGGTTGAGTAAGCTGACTGAGCTTAAAGTCTTGCAAAACATGCACAAAACCAAATCCCTTGTTTTACAAAGCCATTTAAGTAGACTGAAATGGTTTCTCTTTCTGGAGAGTTGTAAAAGCTATTAATCTGATACAAGAGAATATAAATAAATCATCATTTTACACATAAAACATAATTAATTATAAATCAAATGCTGTATACATATTGAATTAAGTTGAAGTGAGACATACTACACTGTTCAATACCTTGATAATTAACAGCACTCTGTTTGGTTATCTGTCAGACACAGACAGAAACATACTGACCTGGAAGAGTCATGCTTATTGCTCTGTTGTGATGGACACAACACCACCTGTGGTTACTACGTCTAACCCTATAGTGTATTTTAAATATTGTGTGTGTGTTTGTCTTACCATTGGGATCAGTGATCATGCCACAACTTGTGGGCTTCATAGCCTCCTCCTCCACATCCTTATCACAGTCTTCTTGTCCTCCACCATTGGTACAGCTGTGGAGAACAGAGGGGTGGAGTGATTGGATAGAGGGATAGAGGACAACAAGGATAGAAGGATTAGCGTGGAAGAAACAATATGATAGACAAATCTCTTCTGTCTGATAGCACAAGGTTGTTCTCCGTTGTGTGTGCATGTGTGTGTTTGCATATAAGTGGATCTATGTGCAGCTTAAGCGTGCATGTTTGCTTCAAGCGTCACTCACTCCGGTCGTTCATCAGGAACCTGCCAGCTGTCTCCCAGCTCATTGGTGTTGGCGGCTGGTTTACCGTCTGGTTTGATGTTGTCATCATTGGGCTGGCCATTAAAGTTTCCTTCAAGGAGAGACAAGGGTTACAGGACAGGGTCAAAGTTGGGATTGATGCTTAACAAGCTCTCTGATAAATTCAGCTCGGTAGAGTCTTCTCTGTCAGCAGGTCCATGGATCCAGTGTGGAGCATGTGACAGTGTATATGCTCATGCTTTGTACATACTGCCAAGCTTTCTGGCACCAGCCCTTTAACAGGTTACTGTAAAACATCAGTTGAATAGTAATTATAGTCAGTATATAAAAACCTTACCACACAAGCCGCAGAGCAGGCCATTGTAGGAGGTGGGCAGAGTGACATCAGCATGGTGGTTGCCATCAAAACGCACCCTCAGGCCAAAGGTGGTCTCCAACACAACAAACTTTCCACTCAGGTAGACCTTAACTCCATTGCTCAAGGTTACTGGAGGAGTCATCAATGTTCCATTCGCCTGGTAGAAGACACACAAAAACATCAACACGTGTGCTGAGTTTTGTTCTAGATACAGATTTGCTCATTTGTTAACAAACCACAAAGCAATCAAAGCTTGAAGAGCCCTCATATACGTATATTGAGCAAGAAAGACCAATCCCTCATAGTGCATCATTTCCCCTTCAAATATGATAACTTGCTCTCATATTCAAAAGAAATATGTCTGGTGTATGAAATGTATTCACTATTTTATTTGTAGTTGTTTAATACAAAAGCAAGGATTGGTCTACCGCAGACAGCTAGGACAATAACAAGCCTGCTTCTCACCTGTACTCTTCGACCTTTGCCCAGGATGATGGCCGTCCCATAGACGTTGATCACCACAGCCCTTACATAAGACACCTTCTTGTTGCTTCCTCTGTGTTCGTTCTGGGTGTCCACGGTGAAGTAAGGCAAGCCAGAGGACTGGTTGCAGGGTTTGGTCAGTGTGTAAGAGCAGGCACCCATGTAGTGGTGTGTCTTTTTGTCAAAGGATATGTAGTGGGGGTCACCTGATACCGAGCAGATTCCTGTTCCTGCAGGAGGGGAGGGAGTTTAGTTTGTGTGATGTGTGATGATGTCTATGGCCCTGTTTACACTTATTTTTAAAATGTGTTTTGGGAGGTCACATCACAAGTGAGACACATCGCTGTTCACACCTGTTTCTATCACAATAATAATAATAATAATAATAATGATGATGACGATAATAATAAGGATAATACAATAATAATGATAATGATAAGGATAATAAAAATAATGATAATAATGATAATGGTAATGGCAATAATGATAATAACAATAATAATAATAATGATGATAATGATGATAACAATGATAATAATATAATAACAATAATAATAATGATAATAATGATAATAATGACAATAATAATAATAATGATTATGATAATAATAATAATAATAATAAATTAAACTTATATAGCGCTTTTCTAACACTCAAAGTAGCTTTACAATAAACGGGGTGAAACAACACAACAGATAAACACAACACAACATAGAGGGGGGATGGGAAGGGGGGCTACGAGAGGAGAAGCGGCAGCCACACACGACGCCAGCAGTACTCTCCCACTAAACACATACAGAAGGGCAAGAAAAACACAAAACAGCGGCACTGTTCGGTTCCCCCCGGGGGGGGGGGGGGGCGCGGTGAACTCTCACACGTCTCAGATGCGTCCTGCTGACCACTTGAGATCATATTTTATTACTCCAAAGAGGAAGAGGAAGAAGGTTTCCTGATATGTCCTTGTCGGGGACGCATCAGCACACATTAGTGTTTAGTCTAGAAAAGACATGTGGTCACATGTGTCCCAGACCACCCGGGCAAATGGTTTGAGTCACCGGTTCACAAAACGCTTTGGTGGTCGTTGACACTTGTATTGAGCGCTGTCCACTTGTGATCTGATCGCACAAAACGCATGTTAAAACCCGGTGTGGACGGGGTCACCGGGACGTTTGGTAGACAGGTCGGTGCCCTGGAAGTTGTCTTGCCAAAACGTTTGCTCATATCTGCAAAAGGCATGTGTGTACTCCATGCACACTATGACACGTTGTAGTTTTAGTGAAGGAAGACCCTGCAGAGTGTGTGTCAGCTGCAGCCAGCTTACAGCTGTGTGTGTCCACACACCACGAAGACTGACCCTGTTCGAGACCTCTGTTAAAGAACAAACAGCACGGCACCACAACTCGTCCACACAAAGCATCTTCTGGTACAGTCAGCATCTGGATGGGACACACTTTCTTCACATATTGTGTAGGAAGAGTCTGTCAGTCCTACCAGTGCTCATCATATGTGTGTGTCTAGTGTGTCATACCCATCATATGTGTGTGTATAGTGTGTCATACTCATCATATGTGTGTGTATAATGTGTCATACCCATCATATGTGTGTGTATAGTGTGTCATACCCATCATATGTGTGTGTCTAGTGTGTCATACCCAGAGGATGTGTCTAGTGTGTCATACCCAGAGGATGTGTGTGTCTAGTGTGTCATACCCATCATATGTGTGTGCATAGTGTCATACCCAGAGGATGTGTGTGTATAGTGTGTCATACCCAGAGGATGTGTGTGTATAGTGTGTCATACCCAGGGGATGTGTGTGTATAGTGTCATACCCAGAGGATGTGTGTGTATAGTGTGTCATACCCATCATATGTGTGTGTATATTGTGTCATACCCAGAGGATGTGTGTGTATAGTGTGTCATACCCAGAGGATGTGTGTATAGTATTTCATACCCAGAGGATGTGTGTGTCTAGTGTGTCATACCCATCATATGTGTGTGTATACTGTGTCATACCCAGAGGATGTGTGTGTATAGTGTGTCATACCCAGAGGATGTGTGTATAGTGTGTCATACCCAGAGGATGTGTGTGTCTAGTGTGTCATACCCATCATATGTGTGTGTATACTGTGTCATACCCAGAGGATGTGTGTGTATAGTGTGTCATACCCAGAGGATGTGTGTGTATAGTGTGTCATACCCAGGGGATGTGTGTGTATAGTGTCATACCCAGAGGATGTGTGTGTATAGTGTGTCATACCCATCATATGTGTGTGTATATTGTGTCATACCCATCATATGTGTGTGTATAGTGTGTCATACCCAGAGGATGTGTGTATAGTATGTCATACCCAGAGGATGTGTGTGTCTAGTGTGTCATACCCATCATATGTGTGTGTATACTGTGTCATACCCAGAGGATGTGTGTGTATTGTGTGTCATACCCAGAGGATGTGTGTGTCTAGTGTGTCATACCCAGAGGATGTGTATGTGTGTCTAGTGTGTCATATGCAGAGGATGTGTGTGTATAGTGTGTCATACCCAGAGGATGTGTGTGTATAGTGAGTCATACCCATCATATGTGCGTGTATACTGTGTCATACCCATAGGGTGTTTGTGTATAGTGTGTCATACTCAGAGGATGTGTGTGTAGAGTGTCATACTCAGAGGATGTGTATCTAGTGTGTCATACCCAGAGGATGTGTGTGCCTAGTGTGTTATACCCAGAGGATGCGTGTGTATAGTGTGTCATAGCCAGAGGTTGTGTGTGTATAGCGAGTCATACCCAGAGGATGTGCGTGTATAGTGTGCCATAGCCAGAGGTTGTGTATATATAGTGAGTCATACCTATCATATGTGTGTGTATAGTGAGTCATACCCAGAGGATGTGTGTGTATAGTGAGTCATACCCAGAGGAGGTGTGTGTATAGTGAGTCATACCCAGAGGATGTGTGTGTCTAGTGTGTCATACCCAGAGGATGTGTGTGTCTAGTGTGCCATAGCCAGAGGATGTGTGTGTCTAGTGTGTCATACCCAGAGGATGTGTGTGTCTAGTGTGCCATAGCCAGAGGATGTGTGTGTCTAGTGTGTCATACCCAGAGGATGTGTGTGTCTAGTGTGTCATACCCAGAGGATGTGTGTGTCTAGTGTGTCATACCCAGAGGATGTGTGTGTCTAGTGTGTCATACCCAGAGGATGTGTGTGTCTAGTGTGTCATACCCAGAGGATGTGTGTGTCTAGTGTGCCATAGCCAGAGGATGTGTGTGTCTAGTGTGTCATACCCAGAGGATGTGTGTGTATAGTGTGTCATACCCAGAGGATGGCATCCGTATTCTCCATCTTGTAACTGACAGCTCTGGATGGCAGGGGCACAGCTTGTGTTGTGGCACTGGATCAGTCCTCCTCCCTGACACACACACTTCTTCTCACAGCCCTCCAGGTACCAGTCATCACCCACCTGACACACACACACACACACACACACACACACACACACACACACACACACACACACACACACACACACACACACACACACAGGATTCAGAAGAGGCGGCCATGTGTCTCAGCCAGGTCAGGTGGAGCATGTGGTCCAGAGCCAACTTCAGTTGTCTTCCTCCACCCTGTCTTTCCTCCCACCCTTTACTGCCCTGTCCATTGAATGAAACCGTGGTGTGGCGTCTGCAGGCTCTCTGCTCGGCGGTGTCGTACAGGTCGTACTCGGGTTACGAACAGCCGCCATTCGAACCCCCATACTTACCAACCCACTTCTGTAACACCTATCGTTTTAACAACGCTAGTTACACACCACGGTTCCTACTAACGGACGGACGGACGGACGGACAGCTTTGCACGACGCTCGTACCCCGGGCCTCGTACCCCGGGCCTGGTACCCCTGGCCTGGTACCCCGGGCCTGGTACCAAGGGCCTGGTACCCCGGGCCTGGTACCCTGGGCCTCGTACCCCGGGCCTGGTACCCCGGGCCTCGTACCCCGGGCCTCGTACCCCGGGCCTCGTACCCCGGACCTCGTACCCCGGGCCTGGTACCCCGGGCCTTGTACCCCGGACCTGGTACCCCGGGCCTCGTACCCCGGGCCTCGTACCCCGGGCCTCGTACCCCGGGCCTGGTACCCCTGGCCTGGTACCCCGGGCCTCGTACCCCGGGCCTGGTACCCCGGGGTACATCTGCCAACAAAACTCCACCCATGGCAAGGTAAGGCCCACGGTGCAGCAGGGTGGCATGCAGAGAGAGGGGCAGCGAGACCAGCGTCAGCACTGTTGCTTCTCTGAACTCTGACAGTCTCACACACCCGACATAAGAGCCCGGGTGTGGTCTTTGGGCTTGATACCGACATTGGACTTGAAATGATCTGGTTCTGACATCGACAGCAGTCACACAGACCTGCACCATCTAGTCACATCACTTCTATTTCCATGTGTCCCCATCATTACCGGGAATTACCCACCATGCATTTCAGGACCAACCCATCCCAACCGCGGGACTTGAGCTTCGTTACTTTTTGTTGGTCATTCAGTCATCCAAATGTCCCCGTGTCTGGGGGCTATTAGTCCCCTGGGGGTAGAATAAAAGGGGAGCTAGGAACTCATCCAGGGCTAAAGAGACGGCGGTAGCTGTGAGGTGATGAAGGCGCCGCATGACATCTCACTCACCGGGTGGTAGGCTCCGCCGGCGTCCACACAGCCGCACTGCTTGAAGGGGACACACGTGTCGTCGCTGAGGATGAAGCCGGGGTCACACTGGCAGCCCTCCACACAGGCGTCCTGGCAGCCCGGCGGCCCGGCGACGCCCAGACAGGTCTCTGGACAGCCGCTCACACACAGGGAGTAGGAGCTGTTGGGGGGGCACGCCAGGGCTGGACCACACCAGGCACACGGGGAGACATGGATTAGTGGAGAGCGGACAGACGGAGGATTTGATGGATTAAGGAGTGTGCATGAAAGAGGGAGAGAGGGCAGATGGGCGGATGGGGAGGATGGATGGAGGAAGAAGAGGGCAGAGGGAGGAAGACGGGCCAGAGGGTTTGTAGCCGGGCAGGGAGAGGTGAGAGAGAAAACAACAGACAGGGTTACATCAAGATGTTGAGATTCAGATTTGCTGGACAGACAGTCTGCTTCCTCTGCTGAGGAAGACGTGTTGACGGCAGAAACGAGTCCTTTATTCAGCTTTCCACGCCGCCTGTGACACAAGACAACAGGCAGCGCCCTCAGACCAGCAAGCTGACTAAGGGACAGGATTGGAGTTTGTACTCTTTGTTTTTGTCCCTGTTCACTTTGCTTTTCAGTCTTGAAGACACGGTGTCGTTTCACCAGGTCCTCTGCTGGTGTTGGAAATGTCCGTCACAAGACGAGAGCAGAGACAGTCCATCACGGTGATCCCGTCTCCTTTCTGGACCCTGCTGCCGGTCTGAAAGCTGGACTCTCGAAAACGCTTTGTGTGGCTTTTTCTTTTTTACAGAATTGTCCTTCATTCTCCACTCTTTTCACGGTGGCACCACCTCCACTGCTGGACTTCTACATCCACAAGCTGGCCAGATAACAAGTCTCTTCACTTCCTCCTCTACTTCCTCCTACACTTCCTCCTGTTTCCTCCTCTACTTCCTCCTGTTTCCTCCTCTACTTCCTGCTCTACTTCCTCCTACACTTCCTCCTGTTTCCTCCTCTATTTCCTCCTGTTTCCTCCTCTACTAACTCCTGTTTCCTCCTCTACTAACTCCTGTTTCCTCCTCTACTTCCTCATCTGGTTCCTCCTCTACTAACTCCTGTTTCCTCCTCTACTTCCTCCTGTTTCCTCCTCTATTTCCTCCTGTTTCCTCCTCTACTTCCTCCTACACTTCCTCCTGTTTCCTCCTCTATTTCCTCCTGTTTCCTCCTCTACTAACTCCTGTTTCCTCCTCTACTAACTCCTGTTTCCTCCTCTACTTCCTCATCTGGTTCCTCCTCTACTAACTCCTGTTTCCTCCTCTACTTCCTCCTGTTTCCTCCTCTACTTCCTCCTACAATTCCTCCTGTTCCCCCTCTACTTCCTCCTGTTCCCCCTCTACTTCCTCCTGTTTCCTCCTGTTTCCTCCTCTATTTCCTCCTGTTTCCTCCTCTATTTCCTCATCTGTTTCCTCCTCTACTTCCTCCTGTTTCCTCCTCTACTTCCTCCTGTTTCCTCCTCTACTTCCTCCTGTTTCCTTCTCTACTTCCTCCTGTTTCCTCCTCTATTTCCTCCTGTTTCCTCCTCTACTTCCTCATCAGTTTCCTCCTCTACTTCCTCTTCTGGTTCCTCCTCTACTTCCGCCTGTTTCTCCCTCTACGTCCTCCTCTGTTTCTCCCTCTACTTCCTCCTCTACTTCCTCCTCTAGTTCCTCCTCTGTTTCCTCCTCTACTTCCTCATCTGTTTCCTCCTCTACTTCCGCCTGTTTCTCCCTCTACTTCCTCCTCTGTTTCTCCCTCTACTTCCTCCTCTGGTTCCTCCTCTACTTCCGCCTGTTTCTCCCTCTACTTCCTCCTCTGTTTCTCCCTCTACTTCCTCCTCTGGTTCCTCCTCTACTTCCGCCTGTTTCTCCCTCTACTTCCTCCTCTGTGTCCTCCTCTAGGCAGACGGCCCATCAGCTGTCTCTGGTGGTTTGCAGCTTGCTGGTCTTATGTATGGAGGTAGTCATGGAAACGTGACCATGTGGCATCTAAACACCTGCTGTCTGTAAAAAGATGGGAACATCCATAACATCTCACATGTCTGTCGCTTCGGAACTCGAAAGCGGGGACTAACAGACGCCGAACCTTTTGTTTTGTTTTGTTTCGTTAACACCGATGTGTCATTTCAGCCGACTGCACCAGCAGCCAGCAGGGACAAGACGGGGACAGTAGAGACTCAACCACGGACACCACTTCAACCTCATGATGGCCACAGGGGTTGTGTTCTTTTGGTGTTTTGCTGTAGAGAAACTAGATTTAGCGGCACGGTGGCGCAGTGGTTAGCATGGTCGCCTCACAGCAAGAAGGTTCTGGGTTCGAGCCCCGGGGTAGTCCAACCTTGGGGGGCGTCCTCTGTGTGGAGTTTGCATGTTCTCCCTGTGTCTGTGTGGGTTTCCTCCGGGGGCTCCGGTTTCCTCCCACAGTCCAAACACATGGAGGTCAGGTGACTCACCGTACTAAACTGTCCCTAGGTGGGTGTGGGTGTGTGTGTGTGTGTGTGTGTGTGTGTGTGTGTGTGATGGCCTGGGTGTCCAGGGAGACACCCTGCCTGCCCCCCAGAGCCTACCCCAGCATCCCTGGGAGCAGCAGGGTGAGCGGTGCGGATCATGGATGGATGGATGGATGGTTGGAGTAAGCAGGATTCGGGCTAATTAGAAACATCTGTGTGAGGTAACTGAAAACCTGCACTGATCTTCAGAACACACTTTGTCGTCCCTTCGCTGTCATGCACAAGTTAACTGACGAACGATGTGTCTGGTCTTCAAGTTTATCTCTCTGGTGCAACGTATTAACTGATATCTACCAAACCGTCTTTTGTACGTCCAAGACAGGCTTTAGTTGTGCGGTTACCAGAAATGCAGCAGAAGACATGGCCAACGTTATCTTAGTCACACAGCTCATTAACTGCTGTGTACAAGCTAACCATTTTGCGTACAAGAAACTTTAATTTTGGCAAACACTGGCCTCTGTTTATTTGATCAAGTTTATTTGATGATGCCACTAAGAACTTGGATAAATCACAGTTCCAGTCATCGCATGACTAGAAGAAGACACTTTTGCTCCTTTTCCACCACATGGTACCGGCTCGGCTCGGCTCGACTTTTTTGTTTTCCATTGCTGGAAAGTTCCAGCATTTTGGTAACTGTTACCACTTCTCTGGTACCACCTTTGTCAAGGTTCCAAAAAAACTGGAGCAGGTACCAAAATCAGTGCAGACCAGCTACACTAAGGGGTCCTGCTACGGTGACGGAAACCCCACTCTGCAAGTCGATCCGAGTCGAGCCGGTACCATGTAGGGGACAAGGGCCATAAGTTATGCTAATGGTCATTCATAACACAAGCATTACATTTGGGGGCAGGGGGGGGGTTGACATGGGAAAACCTTTGCCTGAACCAGAGTACCATGGGACTGTCCAGGTCTTTATCAGTGTGTAGTGTGTTTCTCAAGGGCCAAGGCACAAATATGTGGTACTGTTTTGATGTTTCAAAGGAATGCACAGATTTATTGGGAAACTGGAAAAAAAAGCTAGTCTTTGATGAACATCATCATCGGCAGTCACTCGGGGTCAAGTATGACCGTCCGACCTCTGGGTTCCTCTGGGTCTTCAGGTGGGTATAGAGGCCGATCCTGGAGCCGCATAATGGGAGGACGCCTGTGTGCGACAGCTTTTTACGTGGAGTGGCTGATGCGCCTGCAGCCACCTCACGGTCCTTGGCAGGAGGTGGCCAGAGTCCAATGACATGGAGAAACAAGACGGTTGGGGACCACCCTCTGTTGCAGCCTTCATCCACCTTCACTGCCGTTGTGACTTGGACACATCTTCCACCAGTTCCACCGCTGAGGTCTTTGTTGGATCACACTTCATCTGGAACCTCCCCCTTGACCTGTCTGCCTTGGGTGACCCTACCAGGAGACGAGCTCCAGACGGCATAGCTCTTGGGATCATTGGTACACACAAGCTTCTCCACCACAACAAGGTAGAGATCCAGGAGAAGATGATGAACTTCTGATGAACTTACTACTGCGTGACAAGGTGACTGATAGGAGTTTCACCTTTGTTTGTCTACTTTTTTAATTTGTTGGATGCTAATATTTGATGCTATGCTTGTTTGAGTGTCAAGCGGATGATGCAGGAATGAAGCCTTTGGTAGGGGACTAATTAATTCCATGCTTGTAAATCACAGTAAAGACTTACGGCAAAAGGTTGGCGTCCTCCACTGGTGGACCTTGGCTCCTGCGCTTTGGCAGGCATCTGTGTAGGCTTGCAGCTGGTCGCACAGCACAAACTGTTGGCCGTTGAACTGGCACATGTCATACACACAGCTCCTGAAGAACGGCTGTGGGTCCACCACCCTGATGCACTCTCTACCGGAGGTAAAGACAGAAAAGCTCCTTAATCCACTCACTGATAAAGAGGAGAGGAGGGCAGCAGGGGGAGGGGAGAGGCTGTGTACATTAGACACATAATACAGCTAGGTTTGAATAGAAGAGGTCAGGTTACCGCTCCTGTATCATCCACGATAGGTGTATCTGATTAAGTGTTAGCATGTGTTGTAGAGATGTGCAAGAGAGAAAGAGGACAGGTCAAGAAACGATATGAAGGGTGAGCCACATCCAGTTCTGCAGCCATCATCTTCATCACACTGCAGGGTGTGAATGAGCTGATTAGAATAGTTTAGCCAGAGGACAACATGTTGTGAGGGTTGTGCAGCATGGTGTGAGTGTTGTCTAGCATGATGTGAGTGTTGTGCAGCATGGTGAGTGTTGTGCAGCATTGTGCGTGTTGTAAAACGTGGTGCGAGTATTGTGCGGCATGGTGAGTGTTGTGCAACATGGTCTGAATGTTGTGCAGCATGGTGAGTGTTGTACAGCATGGTCTGAGTGTTGTGCAGCATGGTGAGTATTGTGCGGCATGGTGAATGTTGTGCAGCATGGTGAGTGTTGTGCAGCATGGTCTGAGTGTTGTGCAGCATGGTGAGTGTCGGCAGCATGGTGAATGTTGTGCAGCATGGTGTGTGTTGTGCAGCATGGTGTGTGTTGTGCAGCATGGTGTCAGTGTTGTGCAGTATGGTGTCAGTGTTGTGCAGCATGGTGAATGTTGTGCAGCACGGTGAGTGTTGTACAGCATGGTGTGAGTGTTGTGCCGCATGGTGTGAGTGTTGTGAAGCATGGTGTGAGTGTCTGCTGACCTGAAGGGCCCTGCAGGGTCTTTGATCTTGCCGCATTTGTCTGGCTTCACCACCTCGGCCTCCAGGCTGGGGTCACAGTCAGGGTCAGGCTTGGTACCCGGTGTGCATCTGTTAAATATATCAACAGTGAACTGTGAGAGCTGTGTGTACTCCCCGTGTGTACTCCCCGTGTGTACTCCATATGTGTACTCCCCGTGTGGAGCTCGGGGTCACAGTAAAGGCTGACAACTTGCACATGTTAGAGGGTCATTATTTGGAGCTCTTCTCCAGGGTGAGTGTGTAAGGATATCACAACATCCCGCTGTGAAAGACCGCTGGATGGAGGTCGTACTGTACAGACAACATGAATGTGTGTTATTGTGTACACACTGTGGGAGTAGGACTTCAGAAAGATTAATTAAGTTCCACGTAAAACACCACATCATCACACAACTCTTACAGACCTCATGTTGTGTTCACACCAAACGCAAAGTCATTTTTGCGTGTGACGAGATTACGTATAAATTACATACAATTTACATGCATTACCTGTAATGTCAGTGATGAATTACATACAAATTAAATAGTGTGGCGAATTCTATTGGAGTGTTCCTGCTGGGAGTGGGGGGTTCATTTGCATATTACCCACAATGCAGCTGAAGAGTGGTAATGTTTTGTGTTATATTGTATGCTGCGGCAAACCGTCAGGGCCTTCTAGGCCTTCGGTGAAGGCCCAAGACTCCACAGAAAAAGGAAAACACTTTCATAAATATAATCCAATCTTCTAATCAATCTGTTAATATCGCATTACGTTTCGGTTTCGACTACACATACGAATTCGGGAGGCTCTGCTTGCAGTCTCTCGACCAAAAACATCCTCCAATCAGCTTTGTCCCTCTGTTGTGACCGTGTGAGAAGACTCCTCCTGCCAGCGCCTTCAGCATCTCGACTGAAGGTCTCCGCTATCTAAATACGTTAGGCGTTAATACGGGATTGATAGATTACTCAACCAATCAGATTTTGATGTGTAGCGGATGGGCGTATTCTTTTATACTTGCCCAGCGTCATAGGGCCTTCGCTGCATACAGCCACGTGACCGACTGTTCAGCCAATCAGCAGCAGCTCCTAGGTCGCGGTAGTTGGTGGCTAATGTTAGCTAGCGTTTGTGTATTTGATTTAGTTAGCTGAGCTAGCTAGCCGTGAATGAGAGTAATGTCTCAAGGAGAAGTCGTGAATGATGTGGTGGCAGATTTATTAGTCACGCCATTTCCAAGACGATCGTTTGGGGAAAGCAAAGGATTGTGGAGGCGGGCAGACCGACCCCACAGGTAGCGGCTCTGACCCAACCGGGGAAGACGTATGTGCGGCGTTTCCAGGCCAGCACCTCCGAAAGGTACCCGGGGCTCCCTGGATCCGAGCAAGGCGGAGAACTGGTGCTGGGCGGGCCTGCTTCTCTCGTCAGAGAAGGGCTCATGGAACCACACAGGCTTCCACAACCTGGCTGGTCTTGTTTAAAAGCCAAAGGAGTGCTGTATGGCCGTATGATGGACCGTTTCCTCCAGAGAGAAAGGAGAATGGGTTTGTCTTCAAATAGACAACACTGCTGAGTCAAATGTTTTGGGGGTTTTTGTTTTATTTTTGTACAGCTAGTTGATCTGCTTAATGTTTGATTGTTTTTATGCCCAGCGGCCCGGCTGGGACGTGTTTGTTGAGTTTCTTGATAGCATATTTATATGCCCAAGGGGATTACTTCCAGTAAGGCTGTACGTTACACCATGTCGCCACACGATGTCGCTGCTGTGAAAGGGAAAAGTGTCAGATAACGATGATGGTGATGAGTGTGATGATAAACACTTTTGCAACTAAAACATTGTAGCGTGGCGATATGACGGCTGTCTTCAGGTAATTATGAGGAGGTGACGTCTCACCGAAGGCCTAGGTCTGAAACGCCCGGTCCGCTACTGATTGTTTGATCTTGAACAGGGGCATACTTGTTACAGAAAGCGGGGATGCTGTGGAAGGTCATGGGGACGTTAGTAGGAGAGTTGTATTGGACAGCATGCCATTTCCCACCAGGGGTGTGAAGAGTAGGCAGATATGTAAGGTCGCTTCTGTGGCCATTCAAAGAGGGAGGCTGAGGCCAACACAAACCTATGCGTGTTACCACCAGCTTGTCTTACGGTCATTAAAAGCTTGCTGGTTAACTCTGAAAGGTTGGCTGAGGAGTCCATTACTTGACCACCTCACAATACATTACCTGTAAAGTCGGTGCAGAGATGTGAATAGACGCTAATTCGCGTGTAGTCACGCCGGGCGACGCGAATAACACAACGCGAATGGCACAAATACGCGAATTTCGCGTCCCCCGCGTATTTGCGCGAGTTGAAAATATGAAACTTGAGGCGTCCAGGTAGTGCGGCGGTCTAGTCCGTTGCCTACCAACACAGAGATCGCCGGTTTGAATCCCCGTGGTACCCCGGCTTGGTCGGGCGTCCTACAGACACAATTGGCCGTGTCTGCGGGTGGGAAGCCGGATGTGGGTATGTGTCCCGGTCGCTGCACTAGCGCCTCATCTGGTCGGAAAAGACGCCTGTTCAGGGGGGAGGGGCAACTGGGGAGAATAGCGTGATCCTCCCACGCGCCACGTCCTCCTGGTGAAAGTCCTCACTGTCAGGTGAAAAGTAGCGGCTGGTGACTCCACATGTATCGGAGGAGGCATGTGGTAGTCTGCAGCCCTCCCCGGATCAGCAGAGGGGGCGGAGCAGAGACCGGGACGGCTCGGGAGAGTGGGGAGGAAAAGGGGAACATTCATTCAAGTGCAACTTGAATGAGAAATTCGCGTGACGCCGCATCGTGAAAGCCTATTAGCCTTGAGATCGCCCTGACGTCACCGACGGCCTGTTGAGTCAGAAAGTGGAGGACAAGCTGATCTCCGTGGGTTTGCATACTCGATCCTGCGGCCAAACTTGCGCAAGTAACGCAAATAAAAACAAATGATCCTGCAATCAAACTCGCGCACGTAAAGCGAGGTGAACATTCACTTCGCGTTTGGTGGGAATACACAATCACAGGGGTCCACACACCCCAGGACACGGGAGTGGGGGGGGGGTCTGTCACGTGTATGTAGGGTTGTGGGGATGGCTCTAAGAGACGCCATTCCACAGAACTTTGGAGGAAATCAGGAAATTCCCAGATCGTGGTGAGCCGTGTCAGAGGAAGGCACTCACGAGTCATCCTCATCCTCCTCTGACTGCCAGCTGTTGCCGAAGTCGTTGACGTTCCCCACCAAGGTGCCGTCTGGTTTGGTGAAGTCGTTGTTCGGGTTGCCGTCATAGTCCCCACACAAGCCACACATGTTGTCGGAGTAGGAGCTGTGCAGGAGCAGAGAGACAGGGGTAGAAGTTAACAGAGGAGAGGTTCTGAAGCAGCCCAGAGACCACGTCAGTAGGAGCTGTGCAGGAGCAGAGAGACAGGGGTAGAAGTTAACAGATGAGAGGTTCTGAAGCAGCCCAGAGACCACGTCAGTAGGAGCTGTGCAGGAGCAGAGAGACATGGGTAGAAGTTAACAGAGGAGAGGTTCTGAAGCAGCCCAAAGGCCACGTCAGTAGGAGCTGTGCAGGAGCAGAGAGACATGGGTAGAAGTTAACAGAGGAGAGGTTCTGAAGCAGCCCAAAGGCCACGTCAGTAGGAGCTGTGCAGGAGCAGAGAGACATGGGTAGAAGTTAACAGATGAGAGGTTCTGAAGCAGCCCAGAGACCACGTCAGTAGGAGCTGTGCAGGAGCAGAGAGACATGCGTAGAAGTTAACAGAGGAGAGGTTCTGAAGCAGCCCAGAGACCGCGTCAGTAGGAGCTGTGCAGGAGCAGAGAGACAGGGGTAGAAGTTAACAGAGGAGAGGTTCTGAAGCAGCCAAAAGGCCACGTCAGTAGGAGCTGTGCAGGAGCAGAGAGACAGGGGTAGAAGTTAACAGAGGAGAGGTTCTGAAGCAGCCCAGAGGCCACGTCAGTAGGAGCTGTGCAGGAGCAGAGAGACAGGGGTAGAAGTTAACAGAGGAGAGGTTCTGAAGCAGCCCAGAGACCATGTGAGCTGCTTTGGTACTTTGTGGGAACATGCTGACGAGTCTTCGGGGGAAACTAGCGCGGGCTGGCAGAGAGAAACCCGACAGCCACAAGTATAAAGATGTTTGGTAGATTTGTTGAAGATCTGTTTGTGTGACTTGTGGGGGGCTACAGCGGGAGCTACAACGGGGGCTACAGGCTTAACAGCGGGGGCTACAGCGGGGGCTACAGCGGGGGCTACAGCAGGGGCTACAGCGGGGGCTACAGCGGGGGCTACAGCGGGGGCTACAGGCTTAACAGTGGGGGCTACAGCAGGGGCTACAGCGGGGGCTACAGCGGGGGCTACATGCTTAACAGTGGGGGCTACAGCAGGGGCTACAGCGGGGGCTACAGCGGGGGCTACAGGCTTAACAGTGGGGGCTACAGCAGGGGCTACAGCGGGGGCTACAGCGGGGGCTACAGCGGGGGCTACAGGCTTAACAGTGGGGGCTACAGCGGGGGCTACAGCGGGGGCTACAGCGGGGGCTACAGCAGGGGCTACAGCGGGGGCTACAGTGGGGGCTACAGCGGGGGCTAAAGCGGGGGCTACAGCAGGGGCTACAGCGGGGGCTACAGCAGGAGCTACAGCGGGGGCTACAGCAGGGGCTACAGTGGGGGCTACAGCAGGGGCTACAGCGGGGGCTACAGGCTTAACAGTGGGGGCTACAGCGGGGGCTACAGCAGGGGCTACAGCCGGGGCTACAGCAGGGGCTACAGCAGGGGCTACAGCGGGGGCTACAGCAGGGGCTACAGTGGGGGATACAGCAGGGGCTACAGCGGGGGATACAGGCTTAACAGTGGGGGGTACAGCGGGGGCTACAGCAGGGGCTACAGTGGGGGGTACAGCAGGGGCTACAGCGGGGGCTACAGCGGGGGCTACAGGCTTAACAGTGGGGGCTACAGCAGGGGCTACAGTGGGGGCTACAGCAGGGGCTACAGCGGGGGCTACAGCGGGGGCTACAGGCTACAGTGGGGGCTACAGGCTTAACAGCGGGAGCTACAGTGGGGCTACAGCGGGGGCTACAGGCTTAACAGCGGGAGCTACAGTGGGGCTACAGTGGGGGCTACAGGCTTAACAGCGGGAGCTACAGTGGGGCTACAGCGGGGGCTACAGGCTTAACAGCGGGGGCTACAGGCTACAGTGGGGGCTACAGCGGGGGCTACAGGCTACAGTGGGGGCTACAGGCTTAACAGCGGGAGCTACAGTGGGGCTACAGCGGGGGCTACAGCGGGGGCTACAGGCTACAGTGGGGGGTACAGCGGGGGCTACAGCGGGGGCTACAGTGGGGGCTACAGGCTTAACAGCGGGAGCTACAGTGGGGCTACAGCGGGGGCTACAGCGGGGGCTACAGCGGGGGCTACAGTGGGGGCTACAGGCTTAACAGCGGGAGCTACAGTGGGGCTACAGCGGGGGCTACAGCGGGGGCTACAGCGGGAGCTACAGTGGGGGCTGCAGGCTTATCAGTGGGGGCTACAGTGGGGGCTGCAGTACCATCGCTCCTTGGGTTTCTTACACAGCTTTGAAGAGAACATATTGACATGAAGATATAGACGGTGTCCTGCTTGTGACACATTATTCACATTCATGCTCCTTACTGTATAGTTAGAGCTAGCATCATATCCCCACCTCACTGCCGACTACAACACGCACATTCTGTACACACACACACACACACACACACACACACACACACACACACACACACACACACGCACACCCCATGAAGTCCATTCTTATTCCATTTTAGTGCGCATTGTGTCATTACTGAGCCCACCTGGGCACGGAGATCTGCACGTAGTGGTTTCCATCCCAGCGCACCCGGAGGCCCCACGTGGTCTGCAGGGTGATGAACTGGCCCGCCAGGGACAAGGACACGTGAGGAGACGGGGAATGAGGCAGGGCCACCCGGAGCCCGTTTACCTACAAACAGGAGGCAGATGGGCAGACGGAGGGAGGAGAGAAGATGGAGGAGAGAAGACGGAGGAGAGAAGACGGAGGAGAAAAAAGGGAGAAGAAGAGGTAGGCAAGAACAGGTAGGAGAGAAGAAGGAGGAGAGTAGAGTGAGGAGAAGAGGGAGGAGAGAAGAGGAGATAGAGAAGAGAACAGGGAGGAGAGAAGGGAGGAGAGAATAGGGAGGAGAACAGGGAGGAGAGAAGAGAGGGGAGAGAGGAGGGAGTCAGAACAGGGAGGAGAGAACAGGGAGTAGAGAGGAGAGAAGAGGGGGGAGAAGAGGGAGTAGAGAAGGGAGGAGAGAAGAGAGGAGGGAACAGTTAGTAGAGAAGAGAGAAGAGGGAGGAGAGAAGAGAGGAGGGAGGTGAGAAGAGAGGAGGGAGGTGAGAAGAAGATGTAAAGGTTATTAAAACATGAGGGTTTGGATCTCTGAGCTCCTGGAATATTGCAGGAGAGGATGAGACAAGCGCTCCTGCTGTAAAGCCAGTTTGATGTGGGAGGATGAAGCTGATGAATGTAGGGGAGGATTATGAGACGGCACAGAGAAGTTATGACACAGCACACAGAGAGAGTTATGACACAGCACAGAGAGTTATGACACATCACAGAGAGTTATGACACATCACAGAGAAGTTATGACACATCACAGAGAGTTATGACACAGCACAGAGAAGTTATGACACATCACAGTAAGAGTTATGACACAGCACAGAGAGAGTTATGACACAGCACAGAGAAGTTATGACACATCACAGAGAGTTATGACACAGCACAGAGAAGTTATGACACATCACAGAGAAGTTATGACACAGCACAGAGAAGTTATGACACAGCACAGAGAGAAGTTATGCAGCTGAGTCATCACCGCCTTGTGCAAACGTATGGACAGCACATGAAGACTAGAGATAGAGACAGATAACAAGGTGGAAATAATGACAGAGTATTTTTGTGGTATTTATGGTGTGTGTGTGTGTGTGTGTGTGTGTATGTTTGTGGACAAAAGCACTGCAAAGTATGCAAGTTTTGTCTAGTTACAAGACTGATGGATTTTAAAGGTAATCCCAAAGTATTTGAAGTTTATCTAGTGAGTTTCAGGAGCAGGACCACATCTCAACTGCACCACTTCCAGCCCTCCAGCTAACCCTCTCCTCCTCTTCTGCCCCCCCCCCCTTCTCTGTCTCTAGGCGGCACAGTGTCTCAGTGGTTAGCACTGTTCCTCACAGCAAGAAGGTTCTGGGTTCGAACCCCAGGCCGTCCCAGGTCCTTTCTGTGTGGAGTCCAGATGTTCTCCCTGTGTCTGTGTGGGTTTCCTCCCACCATCAGAAAGACATGCATGTCAGGGTTAATACTCCTGCCCATGCCCCTGAGCCTGTGCTGTTCAGCACTGCAGTACAGCATGTGGTGTGCAGTACAGCATGTGGTGTGCAGTACAGCATGTGGTGTGCAGTACAGCATGTGGTTTGCAGTAGTGTGCAGTACAGCATGGTGTTTTCCCAGTGCTTGTAAACCGGGTCTTCAGGTGAGGCAAGCGTCTGTGTAAGCACCTTGCTATCCTACCTGGAGCACTTTAGGATGATGAACACATGACTCCATACTACTTTGTGTTTGTGAAAACGCGTCTTTACATAAAATGTTTGCTGGGATTATCAACTTCTAATGAATGTTCGTACTGGACAGGCATATTTTGGACATACTGACCATTGTCCTTCTGTTCTTCATGAGTGTGACAGTAATTCCATCAATGGTGACATAGAGCTTCTTAAGGTAGGAGACACCTGACACACCCCTCTCCTCATTCTTCCCCTCCACGGAAAACCATGGACCTGTACCCGAGAGGAGGAAAGGTTAAAGCAACTCCTATATATTTATATTTACATACATACACACATACACATATATATGTGTATGTGTGTGTGTGTGCGCGTGTGCGTTGCATATATATATATATATATATATATATATATATATATATATATATATATATATATATATATATATATATATATCTATATATATTTATGTATGTATGTATGTATGTATGTATGTGTGTGTGACTTAGCACTCTGCTGACGATTTCAACACCAGTGCCACACCAGATTGAACGAGAACAGTTAAACCTGCTGTATTTAGCTGTGGTGTGTGTGTGTGTGTGTGTGTGTGTGTGTGTGTTTACCTGTGTTGTTCTTGCAGGCCCTGGCCAGTGTGTAGGTACAAGTGCCCATGAAGCTGTAGAACTTTTTGTCGAAGGTGGTGTAGTGAGGATCGCCTGAGACCACACAGTCCTGTGAGCCTTAAAGAGACAGAAGAGCGTCATCAGCAAACTGCATACAGCTAAAACTAGTCCAGCCCACAGCAAAATACACACAGTAAATACACACTGATGTGTGGTGGCAGGGTGCTGGCGAGGTGCACCCGTCACACCCTTGTGCATTCCCTCAAAACCAGATCACAAGTAAACCGTGTGTTACAAAGATCACAAGTACACCAAAAGAGCTTGTATTTTATGTTTTGTATTTTATGTTTTGTATTTTATGTATTTTATGTTCATGTTTTGTTATGAAGTTGACAATCCAGTCTGCACACTGGCAGTAAGAGGATCTGGCTTGTTTTTCAGTACCACCTTGTCTCAGACATGTTGTGCGTTGTGTAAAGCGTCAAAAAGAACAAGAGGGAAGAGAGGGCTGTAGGTCATTATCACCTCAACCATGACAAGAGAGCTGATGGACAGGTAAGCCCTTGTTTGGTTTTAAGCTGTTATAATTGCTGAAGAACAACTGACATTTTAAAGGGAAGATTCAAAGACTTTCGGTCTTTCTGCAAAAGGGGTGGCACAAGAAAGAGACCTGCCGTTGTTCCTGATGCTTTCTGCTCCATATGGGGCAGCAGTGAGACACAGCTCTTGTCAGTGTGATGTGTTGTGGCGTCACTCGGTGGTTGGGAAACTCCAGCCTGGCAGGGTTTCTACTCTAACCCACCCCAAACACACTACTCATCCTTGCTCTCTCGGCTACGCTGAATCCCCGTTGGTGGAAATGACGTCCCACAACACGAGCACAGGAGAGTTTATGGACGATGATACAGGTGTTTATGTGCAATGCATTCTTGTACATGTAGGCACTGTGAGCAGGAGAAAGTTGATTTCTCTGTCAACAAAACACTGACGACTCTGCTTCAATCCACTTCTGTACTCGTCCATACTGATAACACATACACAAAGCCATCGGTGAAATCCCCTTCAACACGTGCATTTGCATCTTGTTCAAACTAAAAGGAAGAATGAAAATTGGTGAAGAACAGACTATGTACAATGCTATGAATCAGCTGTAGGTGGCGCTGTTACAAATGTAACATTAATCCTAGAAACCCTACCTATCTATCCTGGGTCATGTCTGCACCAGGGGCAGGTGGGAACTGGCCCCACCACACGTCACCAATGCATGACATGAGCAATAACTCAGTGTCACGAGCGACTTGTCTTTACTTCGTATCTAACATGTTGGTGTGGCGTCGTCCTGTAGCTGTTGTGTGACGGTCGGTACTTCTACCTTTCTATTTCTCCCACGTTTCCATTGGAAACTTGGATGTAACAGAAACTCCATTGAGCGGATTAGCCCGGGTAACAGACCTCAGCCCGTCAACGCTGCACGGAGGCAGAATATTTCTCTCTCGGCTAACGTTAACTCACATTTCCTGAAGCATGTTGAGTTGGAATAAGCCTCGTTTCTTCAGATATACTGAGATTAATTATCATTCACTTCGTCAAACACTTCAACCCTCTGAGGTGTTGCAGTAAAACGCGTAGTTGTGCTGCAGAAAGCGGCAAGTTGAACAGCGCCTCACTTGGTTGAAATGAACTGCGACAGATTGGAGACATATTACAGAGAATCGGACGGACACATTTGTACCATTAATTAACACGACTTTTCAAATGAAGTTTGCAGGGTCCCGTTATTTTATTCATGAATCACGACACTATTAGGCTGCGAGGAAGCGGGAGAATCATTTTCCCTCTACGGTTTAAGAAAGATGTGCTGTATTTATTTATTTATTTGTTTCTTACCTCGGGGCAGAAAATGAGGAAAGGTCTCTTTGCAGATGACCAGCTCCCACCACAAGGTGGCACTCTTGGTGACCAACTACAAGGCCTATGCCAGACCTGTTACTGAGTCATGATGCAGTGCCAAAGACTCACACATCAGCAGGCTGGTTTGCAGAACATGTTAAACGGTGTGTAGTGTGTTTTACACTCAGCCAGCTCAGCTTATCTGATTTAAAATGTTGGGTTTGTGGGTCCGCGGTGGTGTAGCGGTCTAAGCATCGGCTTTGTGTCGGTGCAGGTGTCCACTGGGGTGGACACCTGCACCGGGGTTCGCGTCCCGGTCTCGTCAGATCCGACTATGGCCGGACTCAATGAAGCAGCAATCATTGGCAGCGCCCTCTGCAGGAGGGGGGCGGAATTGGCGTGTGTGTGTGTGTGTGTGTGTGTGTGTGTGTGTGTGTGTGTGTGTGTGTGTGTGTGTGTGTGTGCGCGCGCGCGGGGAAAAAGCAGTGGTTCGGCCTGGAGTCGCCTTGTCACAGAGGTGGAGGCGTCTCCTTCCAGACTGCCGGCTGGAGAGATGCAGTTGGCGAACGCAGGCAGTGCGAGGGTGGGTGTTTGAATCAGAATAGGGAGCGATTGGCCACTAAACTGGGAGAAAAAGGGAAAAACCAGAAATAAGTTTTTAAAAAAAAGAAATTTTTTTTTGTTTTTGATACTTTTACTATAAGGATTTGCGAAGTTGCCTACTCCACACCTGGTGCCCCAGCACCACCTATGAAGCAGATGCATTAACCTTAAATTGCTTCAACAGTGGACTTTGATTTAACCGAGGAACATTCAGCTTAGTACCCTTGAATGAAGGGTATATAATTCATCATCATCATCATCAGCGGTCAGTCGGGGTCGAGTATGGCTGTCCTCCTTCTAGGTCCTTGTGAGAGGACGCCTGTGCGTGACAGCTTTTTATGTGGAGTGGCTGATGCTCCTGCAGCCACCACATGGTCTTTGTGAACAGAGTCCAATGGCATGGAGAACCAAGGCGACTGGGCACCACCCTCTGTTGCAGCCTTCATCCACCTTCACTACCATTGTGACCTGGGGACATCTTCCGCCTGTTTCGCCATTGGGGTCTTTGTTGGATCACGCTTTGTGTGGAACCTCCCCCTTGACCTGTCCACCTTGGGTGACCCTAGCAGGAGCCAAGCTCTGGGCGGCATAGCTCTTGGGACCATTGGTACACACAAGCTTCTCCACCACGGCGAGGTGGCGATCCAGGAGAAGGGTATATAATTACCCTTTACTCACATACGCAGTTAATTCCCAGTGCTGCTTTGTTTGTTTTGACAATAATAAAAGTAAAGTAGCGGGTCATTTGATGTGTGGGAACTTACTAGTGGGGTAGCAGCCGAGCTCTCCTCCTTGGAGCTTACATTCACTCTGTGGAGGGCATTCGGAGGACGCACAGGTGACGAAGGGTCTGTCACACTTGCACTTTAACATACAGTCGTCAAGGTAGAACTCATCCCCATTCTGAGAGATCGGGACAGCGTAAGACAGAAGGGAGAGGGAAACCTATGAGTCAAGGGTCATTTGTAACGGCAAACGTGGATTCATAAACCTTTCCAACACATGTTGAAGCCCCTTAACAGACAGGGTGGGGTCTTGGTGTGTACTTCACCTCATGATATTGTCCATTCATGTCCTTGCAGCCACATGAGCTCTTCTTCACGCATTTGTCAGCGCTCAACACGTAGCCAGGGTCACACACACAGGCCTCTGAGCAGGGGCCCGAGCAGCCGCTGGAGGGTTTCCCCACACAGGTGTCCTGGCAGGGGTCCGCACACGGCTCAAAGTGACTGTTAGCAGGGCATTTGAGGGCTGGAGGAAGAAGAGCAGGAGAGACGAGGGTGCGGTGAATGATGTGTTACTGAGGGCACTGCAGGTGATGGCAGAATGCCGTTTTCAGTTCATCAAAATACATTCTGAGGAAGACATTTTAGATGAAGGACCTAAGATATTGTGCATAATCTATCAGCTATTTTCATCCATCACATTATCTATCTATCCTACCTGCCTAACCCCCCTCAGTCCCAGATTTGCCTCTTTCTATTCATTTGTATATTCAATTTTTTTCCATCCATTATCCAACCGCTCATCCTGCTCCCAGGTTGGCGGGGGTGCTGGAGCCTATCCCAGCAGTCCCTGGGCGGCAGGCGGGGAGACACCCTGGACAGGCCGCCAGGCCATACTCTATTAATCCCCATCCTAGCTGTGTAGCATTTACCCCATCCTAGCTGTGTAGCATTTACCCCATCCTAGCTGTGTAGCATTTACCCCATCCTAGCTGTGTAGCATTTACCCCATCCTAGCTGTGTAGCATTTACCCCATCCTAGCTGTGTAGCATTTACCCCATCCTAGCTGTGTAGCATTTACGCCATCCTAGCTGTGTAGCATTTACCCCATCCTAGCTGTGTAGCATTTACCCCATCCTAGCTGTGTAGCATTTACCCCATCCTAGCTGTGTAGCATTTACCCCATCTTAGCTGTGTAGCATTAACCCCATCCTAGCTGTGTAGCATTTACCCCATCCTAGCTGTGTAGCATTTACCCCATCCTAGCTGTGTAGCATTAACCCCATCCTAGCTGTGTAGCATTAACCCCATCCTAGCTGTGTAGCATTTACCCCATCCTAGCTGTGTAGCATTTACCCCATCCTAGCTGTGTAGCATTTACCCCATCTTAGCTGTGTAGCATTAACCCCATCCTAGCTGTGTAGCATGGAGCAGTGGGCAGCTGCTGTGCAGCACCCGGGGACCAAATCCAGTTCTTTTCCCACTGCCTTGCTCATGGGCACAGACAGGAGTATTAACCCTAACATGCATGTCTTTCTGATGGTGGGGAAACCCACGCAGACACAGGGAGAAGAGAACCTGGGATGACCCCCTAGGTTGGACAACCCTGGGGTTCGCACCCAGGACCTTCTTGCTGCAAGACGACAGCGCTAACCGCTGTGCCACCGTGCCGTCAGTTCATCTATTTGACAATTCATCTATTACACTATTCATCCCTACATCAGCTTTTTGCACTCATCATTCTTCTCCCTGCGGCCCTCAGTGTATTTAAGCCTCCACTCACGGCAGAAGGTTTCATTTCTCCAGGGTCCGATGCTGACCCCGCGGCCCTGGCACTCGTTCACATAGGCTTCGATGGCCTCACACAGAATGGGTTTGGCTCCGTCAAGCTCGCACAGGTCAAACAGACAGTCTCTGAAATAGTTCTTTTAGGACACACACACACACACACACACACACACACACACACACACACACACACACATACGCACACGCACGCACACACACACACACACACACACACACACACACACACACACACACACACACTCGCACTGTGATTTTCTTCTGCTGGAAGGCTGAAATCTGCTGCCTTGCAATACACGTGATTCTGTGTGTCGAAGTAAACTTGATGTGTGGGTCGGTTGGTCCACTAACTAGCAAGAAAGGGAAGTCGTTCTCCAGAAATCTTGGAAACGTAGGTAAAAAGCTGTTCAGCTGTGGAGGAACTGCCATTTTGCTGAGTACAGTCAGCACGTGACAGCATTTCATCACAGCTCTCTCATGCACGCTCAGTAATGCCGGTTAGGAAATCCCAGAAACCTAAATCAGTTCATCTGCACACAACGTTTAGTGGGACAAATGTTTCATCACTAGGTGACTTCGGCCATCTCAGCTGACCACAGGTATCCCAGCAGCACAGCACAGTTGTATAATAAGGATAACGACTGAACCGGCAATCGGTTTCATATGCAAATGTTGTGACCATTAGAGTTAGAGTGGCCATGTGTACTATTCACAGAGGACGGGGGAGTGTTTAAAATCACAGCACTGTAAGACGGTGACAGATGTACTCCTGCATATGTTCATGCATGGGTATTCCGTCTTGCTCCTACTGACTTCCATTCCTCTTCTCTCCAGTGCATACCTCCACCTCTCCAGGCTCTCCTCCACCTGCACCCTACTCTCACTACAGATCACAGTGTCATCTGCGAACATCATCGTCCGTGGAGACTCCCTTCTGATCTCGTCCGTCAACCTGTCCATCACCACTGCAAACAAGAAAGGGCTCAGAGCCGATCCTTGATGTAATCCCACCTCCACCTTTACCCCATCTGTCATTCCAACCACACACCTCCCCACCTTCACACTTCCCTCATACATATCCTGCACCACTCCTACATACTTCCCTGCCACTCCCGACTTCCTCATACAATACCACACCTCCTCTCTCGGCACCCTGTCATAAGCTTTCCCTAAATCTACAAAGACACAATGTAACTCCTTCTGGCCTCCTCTATACTTCTCCATCAACATTCTCAAAGCAAACATCACATCTGTTAATCCTTAACAGCACATCCTGTTTATGTATCTTAGGAGACTAAGAGTACATCTGTCACCATCTGACAGTGCTGTGATTGCAACATTCCCCGATCCCCTGCGAATAGTACACGTGGCCTTTGAAAGTCTAGTTAATGGTCACACACGTATTTGCGTAAGAAACTGGTCTTTGGTTTTGGTCATTATGCAACTGTATTGTTTATAAGGGTGGGACACCTGCAGTCAGGTGTGACTGAAGAGGTCACTTAGAAGATGATGAAACGTATCTGTCAGTACATGTTGTGTCCAGATGAAGTGATTCACCCTTCTGTGATTTGCTTACCTGGATTACTGGGCAGCATCAGCACACGTGATGGTGAGGGTAAGGGTTAAGGTTAGACATGGAGTTATGATGGTTAAGGTTAGGGTTAGGGAATGAATGTAGTCAGTGAGGGGTCCCCCCAAGTATAGGGTGACTCCGTGTGTGTCTGTGTATCTGTGTGTGTGTGTGTGAGACCACTTACATTGGGGTTCACTTTGGGGTGACAAGCAGCAAACGGGCCCTTCGTGTCCAGCAGGATGCCACAGTATCCAGAGCTCTCATACAGATCCTGCTCCTGCCCCGTACAGCCTGGGATGGTGGTGTTGGGTTCCTTATGACAGCTGGAGACAGGCAGAGAATTACAGGTGCTCTGTGCATGTCAACAATTCCTATCTTTATAAAGTAACCTTTCAATCCTTAAGTTACATGACATTTCCATTGTGCGCGTCATTCATGTGAAGGGATGAGAGGAGGAGGGTGTTGTCTCCCAGTCAGTCATGTTACTGTGGCTCATAGTTTAGTTTAGTCTCCCAGTTCACTTCACTCAGTTATCTTCATCAGTCATTGTCTTCCACCGTTTGAGTCAGTCAGCCAAGTACCTTTACCATTCTGTTGTCTTTCCTGCTTTATTTGATGTTCACCTGTCTTGTTGTGTGAGTTCCTGCCTGCAGCTCACCCCTGTTCCCCATTCCCTCATCAGCTGTTCCCCTTTCCTTCATCAGCTGTTCCCCTTTCCTTCATCAGCTATGCCCCATTCCCTCATCAGCTGTTCCCATCTCCTCATCAGTTGTTCCCCATTCCCTCATTAGCTGTTCCCCTTTCCTTCATCAGCTGTTCCCCTTTCCTTCATCAGCTGTGCCCCATTCCCTCATCAGCTGTTCCCCGTTCCCTCATTAGCTGTTCCCCTTTCCTTCATCAGCTGTTCCCCTTTCCTTCATCAGCTGTGCCCCATTCCCTCATCAGCTGTTCCCATCTCCTCATCAGTTGTTCCCCATTCCCTCATCAGCTGTTCCCATCTCCTCATCAGTTGTTCCCCATTCCTTCATCAGCTGTTCCCCATTCCCGCATTGGCTGTTCCCTATTCCCTCATCAGCTGTTCCAAATTCCCTCATCAGCTGTTCCCCGTTCCCTCACTTGCCGTTCCCCATTCCTTCATCAGCTACCCCCCCCTCCGTTCCCTCATCAGCTGTTCCTCATTTTCATCAGCTGTTCCCTGTTCCCTCATGAGCTCCCAGCTGTCATCAGCTCCGCTGGTCCCCCTGTCAGACTCTCATGTGTATTCAGCCAAGAGGTCTAGCAGTTCAGCAAGTCTCGTTTTACTAGTCTACCCGTGTTAGAAGTCTTCTGCCTGTTTCCTGGACCTGGTTTCTCTTGCCTGCCCATCGGTGGATCTGTTCACCTTTTTGGACTGAAAACCCAATAACTACAACTTGAGTTTTGAACCTGTTTTGCCTACCTGTCCCTTCCCCGTCTGGTTCTCCTGTGTACTGACCCGTGTAGGCCCTGGACCATTAAACTGAGTGTTCCTGTTGTATTGTGTAAATTGTGTAAACACAACATCCATTGCACGTTGTCCATCTTGGGAGAGATATTCCTCCTCTGTTGCTCTCCCTGAGGTTTCTTCCTATGTTGTCTCCCTGTTAAAGGGTTATTTCAGGGAGTTGTTCCTTCTCTGATGTGAGGGTCTAAGGACAGGATGTTGTGTTGCTGTAAAGCCCACTGAGGCAAATGTGTAATTTGTCAAATTCCATCCATCCATCCATTAGCCAAACCGCTTATCCTGCTGTCAGGGTCACGGGGATGCTGAAGCCTATCCCAGCAGTCATTGGGTGGCAGGCAGGGAGACACCCTGGACAGGCCTCCAGCCCATCACAGGGCCCACACACACACACACACACACACACGCACGCACACACGCACGCACACACACACACACACACACACACACACACACACACACACACACACACACACACACACACACACACACACACACGGTCACACACACTTACTTGCTTGAGGTTGTCCGTCGTGTCCGATGATGACAAGCCTATCACTTGTGAGTCTTCTTATGGCTGTAAAGCCCAATCCGCGATCCACACTGTCTGCCACAGACAGAACAGGTGAGAGCACTGACTGGGGGTGTAGGTGCACTGACTGGGGGTGTAGGTGCACTGACTGGGAGTGTAGGTGTACTGACTGGGGGTGTAGGTGCACTGACTGGGGTGTAGGTGCACTGACTGGGGTGTCGGTGTTGTACTGGCTTCATGTCTCTTTAGTCATCTCCTGGTCCATCAATCACCTCAGTCCTTCTCGAGGTTTTGCACCCCTTGTTGACAGAGCTGTCACCAGATGGAGCGTTGGGCGGCAGTGTCCTCCACCTGGCTCGGGTTCAGGCCGCCCTTTTAATGGTGGTCTTCAGCTGGTCTTTGTACCGTTTTTCTGGCCCCCTGCCAAGCGGCGGCCAAGCTGTAGCTGGCCATACAGCACTTTACACGGTAAGCGCTCCTTTGGCATCCTGGTGACGTGGCCGAGCCAGCGAAGTTGGTGCTGGGTGACGGTAGCCTCCATGCTGATGCAGTTGGTCTTGCGGAGTATTTCAGTATGGGGCACTCGGTCACGCCAGGTTCTCCTCAGGATGCACTGTAGGCATCTGATGTGGAAGGCCTCAAGCATCCTGAGGTGGTGGCTGTACAGGGTCCATGCCTCACAGCTGCAGAGGAGAGTCGTGATGACAACTGCCAAGTAGACAGATATCTTGGTGTGGAGGTTGAGGTCTTTGTTTTGAAAGACCCTTCTCCTAAGTCTGCCAAAAGAGGAGGACGCTTGTTTAATCCGGTTTTGCATCTCCCTGTCGATGCTGCCCAGGTATTTGAAGGAGTCCACTGTTGCGAGTGGTTTGTCGGAGATGTTGAAGGTTGGTGAATGAGATGGAGGAGTAGATGCCCACTGGCATACTACTTCAGTCTTTGTCACATTTATAGAGAGCCCCAGCCTACCATACGCCCATGCAGCAGCTGCAAGGGTAGCTTGTAGTGCCTCGGATGTGTGGGCCACAACTGCACAGTCATCTGCGTACTGTAACTCCATGATGTGCTCACATGTCATTTTTGTGACCGCTTGGAGCCTACGGATGTTAAATAGGTTTCCATCTAGTCTGAAGTCCACAGTAACCCCACTGTCCTTCCTGATTTCCTTGTGGAGCAGCAATGTCACACACAGGAGGAAGATGTTGAAGAGAACTGGAGCAAGGATGCACCCCTGACGTACCCCGGTGCACACCCTGAAGGGCTCGGATTCCTGGCCTCCAATGGTCACACATGCCATCATCCCCACGTGAAATCTTTGAAGGATGTTGACAAACTTTCGTGGACAGCCAAACTTCAGGAGGGCGTTCCATAGGATGTCCCTGTTGACTGTGTCGAAAGCCTTTGACAGGTGGATGAAGGCTATGAAGAGGTTCTGATGTTGCTCCCTGCACTTCTCTTGGAGTTGCCGTGCTGTGAACACCATGTCCACAGTACTCCTATTCCTCCTAAACCCACACTGTGACTCAGGCAACAGCTCCTCTGAGATGTGTTTTACCAGCCTGTGTAACATGAGTTTGGCCAGGACTTTTCCAGCAACAGCCAGTAGTGAAATGCCACGGCTGTTGCCACAGAGGGACTTGTCTCCTTTGCCTTTATATATGGAGATGATGTTAGCATCCCTCCACTGCTGAGGGACGGTTTCGTTCTTCCATACGTGTGAGATGAACAGGAGAAGTGCATGGGTGCAGAGGTAGCCTCCCTGTTTAAAGACCTCTGCAGGGATACTGTCAGGGCCAGGGGTCTTGGTATTGTTCAGCGACCTAACTGCACAATGAACCTCTTCAAAGGCCGGTGGAAGGTCAAGGTCTTGGATGGTGGGGCGGACAGGTAGTTCATCCAAGACTGAGGGATGTGTTGGGGAGGGCTGGTTCAAGAGTCTCAAAATGTTCTGCTCATCTTTTTGTGACACACACACACACACACACACACACACACACACACACACACACACACACACACACACACACACACACACATTCGCACCTAGGGACAATTTAGTATGGCTGATTCACCTGACCTACGTCTTTGGACTGTGGGAGGAAACCGGAGCCGCTGGAGGAAACCCACGCAGACACGCAAACTCCACACAGAGGACGACCCGGGACAGCCCTCAAGGTTGGACTACCCCGGGGCTCGAACCCAGAACCTTCTTGTTGTGAGGTGACCGCGCTAACCACTGCACCACCGTACCGCCCGTAATTTATCACATTGGTTTATACAAATAAAACTGACTTGACCCGTGTAGCCTGCCTGCCTGTGTGTGTGTGTGTGTGTGTGTGTGTGTGTGTGTGTGTGTGTGTGTGTGTGTCAGCTCTATGACGGACTGGCGGCCTGTCCAGGGTGTCCAAGGTGCGCCTCTGTATATGGTTGATTGCACTTTTTACAGATTTACTCACTTGGGATCGGTGACCCAACTGTGTCCGAAGTGGTTTGGGTTGTGGGTCTGAGAGCCATCCGGTTTACGGAAGTCGTCTCTGGCATCCCCGTTGTAGTTTCCACACAGCCCACACAGCTGGTTCTTATAGCTGTATTTCACAGGTGCAAAGTTAAAAAACATGCGAGCGTGTTGGAGACTGACAGATATGTCCTTCTCAGCACATGTAGCTTTGTGTTTGACTAACGAGAGGCAGCCATTTAAAAAGTGCCCCTACAGGGCATCTGTCATACGTACTACACCACTGAGCTATCAGGCCCTTCCTTTAGGGGCAACAGCATGAGCCACTGTCAAATGTTGACTCACTCCTTGATGACTTTAATGTCCATGAAGTGGTTTCCATCGTAGCGAACAGTCACGCCAAAGTCCATGGCCACGGTGTAGTGTTTGCCGGACTTGAACACCGACACACCGGAGACTGGAGTCACTGGCAGGTTCACCTTGGTCCCGTTCAGCTACCACGGATGTAGAGAACAGCAGGACGTGAGACGGATGGTGACGTCCATGTTTACAGCCACATCGCCAAGCACTTACAGACCCACACCCTCGTTCACACGCACACATACCCACACCAACACACATACCCACACTAACACACATACCCACACTAACACACATACCCACACTAACACACACACCCACACTAACACACATACCCACACTAACACACATACCCACACTAACACACACACCCACACATGCACACACACTCACACTAACACACATACCCACACTAACACACACACCCACACTAACACACATATCCACACTAACACACACACCCACACTAACACACATATCCACACTAACACACACACCCACACTAACACACATATCCACACTAACACACACACCCACACTAACACACATACCCACACTAACACACATACCCACAGTAACACACACACCCACACTAACACACATACCCACACTAACACACATATCCAAACTAAACAAAGATCGTTGTCCGAGGGGACGAACGCCAGCCAGGAGGACTGTTGGAACTGCCGGTCTGCATGGGCTAGCGGTTAGCTTAGCCCGCCCCACTTCCGCTCCCTGTCAGACCGACCTCGGCGTTTCCTCCTCGGGCACAGCTCCAGGCAGGGGCCGTGGTCCCCGGGCCCACCGGATGCTGCAGACCGAGCTCTCCCAGCCAGACACCCTCGACACACCTCCCCGCACTCCTCACGACGACATCAAAACACCACAGCCAACGCCGGGTGAGGCCGCCGCCAGACCGCCCTCGGTGCTACCGGAACTGACGCAGACGTGGACAAAGACACTGCGTGGACGGTGCTGGGTGAGGCTGCTGCGAACGCGAACTTGGGCTGCCATCTTTCTACACCGGAAGCAGAACCGACGCGCTCTTACTATGGCATGCCGAGAGGGAAAACTCCAGTCGAGAAACTAGGAAGACAGGCGTGGATTCATGCGGTCCGCCAGGAGGACTGCAAGACGTGGCCAGAAGAGCAAATAT